>JAQJVK010000013.1:9544957-10144957 GCA_035578135.1 Flexamia atlantica
TACACCTGCCGCTGGAACTGTGAGTCACTGCCTCCACAACTCGGCCCCAGCCGTGACACCAGCTCCGACACTGTAGACAGTCGACACAGTGAGATGTCTTACACCAGCCGCTGGAACTGTGAGTCACTGCCTCCACAACTCCGGCTCTAGCTGTGACGCCAGCTCCGACACTGTAGACAGTCGACACAGTGAGATGTCTTACACCTGCCGCTGGAACTGTGAGTCACTGCCTCCACAACTCCGGCTCTAGCTGTGACGCCAGCTCCCACACTGTAGACAGTCGACACAGTGAGATGTCTTACACCTGCCGCTGGAACTGTGAGTTACTGCCTCCACAACTCCGGCTCCAGCCGTGACACCAGCTCCGACACTGTAGACAGTCGACACAGTGAGATGTCTTACACCTGCCGCTGGAACTGTGAGTCACTGCCTCCACAACTCCACCTCTAGCCGTGACACCAGCTCCGACACTGTAGACAGTCGACACAGTGAGATGTCTTACACCTGCCGCTGGAACTGTGAGTCACTGCCTCCACAACTCCGGCTCTAGCCGTGACACCAGCTCCGGCACTGTAGACAGTCGACACAGTGAGATGTCTTACACCAGCCGCTGGAACTGTGAGTCAACGCCTCCACAACACCGGCCCCAGCCGTGACACCAGCTTCGACACTGTAGACAGTCGACACAGTGAGATGTCTTACACCAGCCGCTGGAACTGTGAGTCACTGCCTCCACAACTCCACCTCTAGCCGTGACACCAGCTCCGACACTGTAGACAGTCGACACAGTGAGATGTCTTACACCTGCCGCTGGAACTGTGAGTCACTGCCTCCACAACTCCGGCTCTAGCCGTGACACCAGCTCCGGCACTGTAGACAGTCGACACAGTGAGATGTCTTACACCAGCCGCTGGAACTGTGAGTCACTGCCTCCACAACTCCGGCCCCAGCCGTGACACCAGCTTCGACACTGTAGACAGTCGACACAGTGAGATGTCTTACACCAGCCGCTGGAACTGTGAGTCACTGCCTCCACAACTCCGGCCCCAGCCGTGACACCAGCTTCGACACTGTAGACAGTCGACACAGTGAGATGTCTTACACCAGCCGCTGGAACTGTGAGTCACTGCCTCCACAACTCCGGCTCTAGCTGTGACGCCAGCTCCGACACTGTAGACAGTCGACACAGTGAGATGTCTTACACCTGCCGCTGGAACTGTGAGTCACTGCCTCCACAACTCCGGCTCTAGCTGTGACGCCAGCTCCCACACTGTAGACAGTCGACACAGTGAGATGTCTTACACCTGCCGCTGGAACTGTGAGTTACTGCCTCCACAACTCCGGCTCCAGCCGTGACACCAGCTTCGACACTGTAGACAGTCGACACAGTGAGATGTCTTACACCAGCCGCTGGAACTGTGAGTCACTGCCTCCACAACCCCGGCTCAGCCGTGACACCAGCTCCGACACTGTAGACAGTCGACACAGTGAGATGTCTTACACCTGCCGCTGGAACTGTGAGTCACTGCCTCCACAACTCCGGCCCCAGCCGTGACACCAGCTTCGACACTGTAGACAGTCGACACAGTGAGATGTCTTACACCTGCCGCTGGAACTGTGAGTCACTGCCTCCACAACCCCGGCTCAGCCGTGACACCAGCTCCGACACTGTAGACAGTCGACACAGTGAGATGTCTTACACCTGCCGCTGGAACTGTGAGTCACTGCCTCCACAACTCCACCTCTAGCCGTGACACCAGCTCCGACACTGTAGACAGTCGACACAGTGAGATGTCTTACACCTGCCGCTGGAACTGTGAGTCACTGCCTCCACAACTCCGGCTCTAGCCGTGACACCAGCTCCGGCACTGTAGACAGTCGACACAGTGAGATGTCTTACACCAGCCGCTGGAAACTGTGAGTCAACGCCTCCACAACTCCGGCCCCAGCCGTGACACCAGCTTCGACACTGTAGACAGTCGACACAGTGAGATGTCTTACACCAGCCGCTGGAACTGTGAGTCACTGCCTCCACAACTCCACCTCTAGCCGTGACACCAGCTCCGACACTGTAGACAGTCGACACAGTGAGATGTCTTACACCTGCCGCTGGAACTGTGAGTCACTGCCTCCACAACTCCGGCTCTAGCCGTGACACCAGCTCCGGCACTGTAGACAGTCGACACAGTGAGATGTCTTACACCAGCCGCTGGAACTGTGAGTCACTGCCTCCACAACTCCGGCCCCAGCCGTGACACCAGCTTCGACACTGTAGACAGTCGACACAGTGAGATGTCTTACACCAGCCGCTGGAACTGTGAGTCACTGCCTCCACAACTCCGGCCCCAGCCGTGACACCAGCTTCGACACTGTAGACAGTCGACACAGTGAGATGTCTTACACCAGCCGCTGGAACTGTGAGTCACTGCCTCCACAACTCCGGCTCTAGCTGTGACGCCAGCTCCGACACTGTAGACAGTCGACACAGTGAGATGTCTTACACCTGCCGCTGGAACTGTGAGTCACTGCCTCCACAACTCCGGCTCTAGCTGTGACGCCAGCTCCCACACTGTAGACAGTCGACACAGTGAGATGTCTTACACCTGCCGCTGGAACTGTGAGTTACTGCCTCCACAACTCCGGCTCCAGCCGTGACACCAGCTTCGACACTGTAGACAGTCGACACAGTGAGATGTCTTACACCAGCCGCTGGAACTGTGAGTCACTGCCTCCACAACCCCGGCTCAGCCGTGACACCAGCTCCGACACTGTAGACAGTCGACACAGTGAGATGTCTTACACCTGCCGGTGGAACTGTGAGTCACTGCCTCCACAACTCCGGCCCCAGCCGTGACACCAGCTTCGACACTGTAGACAGTCGACACAGTGAGATGTCTTACACCTGCCGCTGGAACTGTGAGTCACTGCCTCCACAACCCCGGCTCAGCCGTGACACCAGCTCCGACACTGTAGACAGTCGACACAGTGAGATGTCTTACACCTGCCGCTGGAACTGTGAGTCACTGCCTCCACAACTCCGGCTCTAGCTGTGACGCCAGCTCCGACACTGTAGACAGTCGACACAGTGAGATGTCTTACACCAGCCGCTGGAACTGTGAGTCACTGCCTCCACAACTCCGGCCCCAGCCGTGACACCAGCTTCGACACTGTAGACAGTCGACACAGTGAGATGTCTTACACCAGCCGCTGGAACTGTGAGTCACTGCCTCCACAACTCCGGCCCCAGCCGTGACACCAGCTTCGACACTGTAGACAGTCGACACAGTGAGATGTCTTACACCAGCCGCTGGAACTGTGAGTCACTGCCTCCACAACTCCGGCTCTAGCCGTGACACCAGCTCCGACACTGTAGACAGTCGACACAGTGAGATGTCTTACACCAGCCGCTGGAACTGTGAGTCACTGCCTCCACAACTCCGGCTCCAGACGTGACACCAGCTTCGACACTGTAGACAGTCGACAGTGAGGTGTCTTACACCAGCCGCTGGAACTGTGAGTCACTGCCTCCACAACTCCGGCCCCAGCCGTGACACCAGCTTCGACACTGTAGACAGTCGACACAGTGAGATGTCTTACACCAGCCGCTGGAACTGTGAGTCACTGCCTCCACAACTCCGGCTCTAGCCGTGACACCAGCTCCGACACTGTAGACAGTCGACACAGTGAGATGTCTTACACCAGCCGCTGGAACTGTGAGTCACTGCCTCCACAACTCCGGCCCCAGCCGTGACACCAGCTCCGACACTGTAGACAGTCGACACAGTGAGATGTCTTACACCAGCCGCTGGAACTGTGAGTCACTGCCTCCACAACTCCGGCTCTAGCTGTGACGCCAGCTCCGACACTGTAGACAGTCGACACAGTGAGATGTCTTACACCAGCCGCTGGAACTGTGAGTCACTGCCTCCACAACTCCGGCTCCAGCTGTGACACCAGCTCCGACACTGTAGACAGTCGACACAGTGAGATGTCTCACACCAGCCGCTGGAACTGTGAGTCACTGCCTCCACAACTCCGGCCCCAGCCGTGACACCAGCTCCGACACTGTAGACAGTCGACAGTGAGATGTCTTACACCAGCCGCTGGAACTGTGAGTCACTGCCTCCACAACTCCGGCTCCAGCTGTGACACCAGCTCCGACACTGTAGACAGTCGACACAGTGAGATGTCTTACACCTGCCGCTGGAACTGTGAGTCACTGCCTCCACAACTCCGGCTCTAGCTGTGACGCCAGCTCCGACACTGTAGACAGTCGACACAGTGAGATGTCTTACACCAGCCGCTGGAACTGTGAGTCACTGCCTCCACAACTCCGGCCCCAGCCGTGACACCAGCTCCGACACTGTAGACAGTCGACACAGTGAGATGTTTTACACCAGCCGCTGGAACTGTGAGTCACTGCCTCCACAACTCCGGCTCTAGCTGTGACGCCAGCTCCGACACTGTAGACAGTCGACACAGTGAGATGTCTTACACCAGCCGCTGGAACTGTGAGTCACTGTCTCCACAACTCCGGCTCCAGCTGTGACACCAGCTCCGACACTGTAGACAGTCGACACAGTGAGATGTCTCACACCAGCCGCTGGAACTGTGAGTCACTGCCTCCACAACTCCGGCCCCAGCCGTGACACCAGCTTCGACACTGTAGACAGTCGACACAGTGAGATGTCTTACACCAGCCGCTGGAACTGTGAGTCACTGCCTCCACAACTCCGGCCCCAGCCGTGACACCAGCTCCGACACTGTAGACAGTCGACAGTGAGATGTCCTACACCAGCCGCTGGAACTGTGAGTCACTGCCTCCACAACTCCGGCTCCAGCCGTGACACCAGCTCCGACACTGTAGACAGTCGACACAGTGAGATGTCTTACACCAGCCGCTGGAACTGTGAGTTACTGCCTCCACAACTCCGGCTCCAGCCGTGACACCAGCTCCGACACTGTAGACAGTCGACACAGTAGGATGTCTTACACCTGCCGCTGGAACTGTGAGTCACTGCCTCCACAACTCCGGCCCCAGCCGTGACACCAGCTCCGACACTGTAGACAGTCGACACAGTGAGATGTCTTACACCTGCCGCTGGAACTGTGAGTCACTGCCTCCACAACTCCGGCCCCAGCCGCGACACCAGCTCCGACACTGTAGACAGTCGACACAGTGAGATGTCTTACACCTGCCGCTGGAACTGTGAGTCACTGCCTCCACAACTCCGGCTCTAGCTGTGACGCCAGCTCCGACACTGTAGACAGTCGACACAGTGAGATGTCTTACACCAGCCGCTGGAACTGTGAGTCACTGCCTCCACAACTCCGGCCCCAGCCGTGACAACAGCTCCGACACTGTAGACAGTCGACAGTGAGATGTCCTACACCAGCCGCTGGAACTGTGAGTCACTGCCTCCACAACTCCGGCTCCAGCCGTGACACCAGCTCCGACACTGTAGACAGTCGACACAGTGAGATGTCTTACACCAGCCGCTGGAACTGTGAGTTACTGCCTCCACAACTCCGGCTCCAGCCGTGACACCAGCTCCGACACTGTAGACAGTCGACACAGTGAGATGTCTTACACCAGCCGCTGGAACTGTGAGTCACTGCCTCCACAACTCCGACCCCAGCCGTGACACCAGCTCCGACACTGTAGACAGTCGACACAGTGAAATGTCTTACACCAGCCGCTGGAACTGTGAGTCACTGCCTCCACAACTCCGGCTCCAGCCGTGACACCAGCTCCGACACTGTAGACAGTCGACACAGTGAGATGTCTTACACCAGCCGCTGGAACTGTGAGTCACTGCCTCCACAACCTCGGCTCTAGCCGTGACACCAGCTCCGACACTGTAGACAGTCGACACAGTGAGATGTCTTACACCAGCCGCTGGAACTGTGAGTCACTGCCTCCACAACTCCGGCTCCAGCCGTGACACCAGCTCCGACACTGTAGACAGTCGACACAGTGAGATGACTTACACCAGCCGCTGGAACTGTGAGTCACTGCCTCCACAACCTCGGCTCTAGCCGTGACACCAGCTCCGACACTGTAGACAGTCGACACAGTGAGATGTCTTACACCAGCCGCTGGAACTGTGAGTCACTGCCTCCACAACCCCGGCTCAGCCGTGACACCATCTCCGACACTGTAGACAGTCGACACAGTGAGATGTCTTACACCAGCCGCTGGAACTGTGAGTCACTGCCTCCACAACCCCGGCTCTAGCCGTGACACCAGCTCCGACACTGTAGACAGTCGACACAGTGAGATGTCTTACACCAGCCGCTGGAACTGTGAGTCACTGCCTCCACAACCCCGGCTCTAGCCGTGACACCAGCTCCGACACTGTAGACAGTCGACACAGTGAGATGTCCTACACCAGCCGCTGGAACTGTGAGTCACTGCCTCCACAACTCCGGCTCTAGCCGTGACACCAGCTCCGACACTGTAGACAGTCGACACAGTGAGATGTCTTACACCAGCCGCTGGAACTGTGAGTCACTGCCTCCACAACTCCGGCCCCAGCCGTGACACCAGCTCCGACACTGTAGACAGTCGACACAGTGAGATGTCTTACACCAGCCGCTGGAACTGTGAGTCACTGCCTCCACAACTCCGGCCCCAGCCGTGACACCAGCTCCGACACTGTAGACAGTCGACACAGTGAGATGTCTTACACCAGCCGCTGGAACTGTGAGTCACTGCCTCCACAACCCCGGCTCTAGCCGTGACACCAGCTCCGACACTGTAGACAGTCGACACAGTGAGATGTCTTACACCAGCCGCTGGAACTGTGAGTCACTGCCTCCACAACTCCGGCTCCAGTCGTGACACCAGCTCCGACACTGTAGACAGTCGACACAGTGAGATGTCTTACACCAGCCGCTGGAACTGTGAGTTACTGCCTCCACAACTCCGGCTCCAGCCGTGACACCAGCTCCGACACTGTGTACAGTCGACACAGTGAGATGTCTTACACCAGCCGCTGGAACTGTGAGTCACTGCCTCCACAACTCCGACCCCAGCCGTGACACCAGCTCCGACACTGTAGACAGTCGACACAGTGAGATGTCTTACACCAGCCGCTGGAACTGTGAGTCACTGCCTCCACAACCCCGGCTCTAGCCGTGACACCAGCTCCGACACTGTAGACAGTCGACACAGTGAGATGTCTTACACCAGCCGCTGGAACTGTGAGTCACTGCCTCCACAACCCCGGCTCTAGCCGTGACACCAGCTCCGACACTGTAGACAGTCGACACAGTGAGATGTCTTACACCAGCCGCTGGAACTGTGAGTCACTGCCTCCACAACCCCGGCTCAGCCGTGACACCAGCTCCGACACTGTAGACAGTCGACACAGTGAGATGTCTTACACCAGCCGCTGGAACTGTGAGTCACTGCCTCCACAACCCCGGCTCTAGCCGTGACACCAGCTCCGACACTGTAGACAGTCGACACAGTGAGATGTCTTACACCAGCCGCTGGAACTGTGAGTCACTGCCTCCACAACCCCGGCTCTAGCCGTGACACCAGCTCCGACACTGTAGACAGTCGACACAGTGAGATGTCCTACACCAGCCGCTGGAACTGTGAGTCACTGCCTCCACAACTCCGGCTCTAGCCGTGACACCAGCTCCGACACTGTAGACAGTCGACACAGTGAGATGTCTTACACCTGCCGCTGGAACTGTGAGTCACTGCCTCCACAACTCCGGCTCCAGCCGTGACACCAGCTCCGACACTGTAGACAGTCGACACAGTGAGATGTCTTACACCAGCCGCTGGAACTGTGAGTCACTGCCTCCACAACTCCGGCCCCAGCCGTGACACCAGCCCCGACACTGTAGACAGTCGACACAGTGAGATGTCTCACACCAGCCGCTGGAACTGTGAGTCACTGCCTCCACAACTCCGGCCCCAGCCGTGACACCAGCTCCGACACTGTAGACAGTCGACACAGTGAGATGTCTCACACCAGCCGCTGGAACTGTGAGTCACTGCCTCCACAAGCCCGGCTCTAGCCGTGACACCAGCTCCGACACTGTAGACAGTCGACACAGTGAGATGTCTTACACCAGCCGCTGGAACTGTGAGTCACTGCCTCCACAACTCCGGCCCCAGCCGTGACACCAGCTCCGACACTGTAGACAGTCGACACAGTGAGATGTCTTACACCAGCCGCTGGAACTGTGAGTCACTGCCTCCACAACTCCGGCCCCAGCCGTGACACCAGCTCCGACACTGTAGACAGTCGACACAGTGAGATGTCTTACACCAGCCGCTGGAACTGTGAGTCACTGCCTCCACAACTCCGGCCCCAGCCGTGACACCAGCTCCGACACTGTAGACAGTCGACACAGTGAGATGTCTTACACCAGCCGCTGGAACTGTGAGTCACTGCCTCCACAACTCCGGCTCTAGCCGTGACACCAGCTCCGACACTGTAGACAGTCGACACAGTGAGATGTCTTACACCAGCCGCTGGAACTGTGAGTCACTGCCTCCACAACTCCGGCTCCAGCCGTGACACCAGCTCCGACACTGTAGACAGTCGACACAGTGAGATGTCTTACACCAGCCGCTGGAACTGTGAGTCACTGCCTCCACAACTCCGGCTCCAGCCGTGACACCAGCTCCGACACTGTAGACAGTCGACACAGTGAGATGTCTTACACCAGCCGCTGGAACTGTGAGTCACTGCCTCCACAACTCCGGCTCTAGCCGTGACACCAGCTCCGACACTGTAGACAGTCGACACAGTGAGATGTCTTACACCAGCCGCTGGAACTGTGAGTCACTGCCTCCACAACTCCGGCTCTAGCCGTGACACCAGCTCCGACACTGTAGACAGTCGACACAGTGAGATGTCTTACACCAGCCGCTGGAACTATGAGTCACTGCCTCCACAACTCCGGCTCTAGCCGTGACACCAGCTCCGACACTGTAGACAGTCGACACAGTGAGATGTCTTACACCAGCCGCTGGAACTGTGAGTCACTGCCTCCACAACTCCGGCTCTAGCCGTGACACCAGCTCCGACACTGTAGACAGTCGACACAGTGAGATGTCTTACACCAGCCGCTGGAACTGTGAGTCACTGCCTCCACAACTCCGGCTCTAGCCGTGACACCAGCTCCGACACTGTAGACAGTCGACACGGTGAGATGTCTTACACCAGCCGCTGGAACTGTGAGTCACTGCCTCCACAACTCCGGCTCTAGCCGTGACACCAGCTCTGACACTGTAGACAGTCGACACGGTGAGATGTCTTACACCAGCCGCTGGAACTGTGAGTCACTGCCTCCACAACTCCGGCTCTAGCCGTGACACCAGCTCCGACACTGTAGACAGTCGACACGGTGAGAAGTCTTACACCAGCCGCTGGAACTGTGAGTCACTGCCTCCACAACTCCGGCTCTAGCCGTGACACCAGCTCTGACACTGTAGACAGTCGATAGTGAGATGTCTTACACCAGCCATTGGAACTGTGAGTCACTGCCTCCACAACTCCGGCTCCAGCCGTGACACCAGCTCCGACACTGTAGACAGTCGACACAGTGAGATGTCTTACACCAGCCGCTGGAACTGTGAGTCACTGCCTCCACAACTCCGGCTCTAGCCGTGACACCAGCTCCGGCACTGTAGACAGTCGACACAGTGAGATGTCTTACACCAGCCGCTGGAACTGTGAGTCACTGCCTCCACAACTCCGGCTCTAGCCGTGACACCAGCTCCGGCACTGTAGACAGTCGACACAGTGAGATGTCTTACACCAGCCGCTGGAACTGTGAGTCACTGCCTCCACAACTCCGGCTCCAGCCGTGACACCAGCTCCGACACTGTAGACAGTCGACACAGTGAGATGTCTTACACCAGCCGCTGGAACTGTGAGTCACTGCCTCCACAACTCCGGCTCTAGCCGTGACACCAGCTCCGGCACTGTAGACAGTCGACACAGTGAGATGTCTTACACCAGCCGCTGGAACTGTGAGTCACTGCCTCCACAACTCCGGCTCTAGCCGTGACACCAGCTCCGGCACTGTAGACAGTCGACACAGTGAGATGTCTTACACCAGCCGCTGGAACTGTGAGTCACTGCCTCCACAACTCCGGCTCTAGCCGTGACACCAGCTCCGGCACTGTAGACAGTCGACACAGTGAGATGTCTTACACCAGCCGCTGGAACTGTGAGTCACTGCCTCCACAACTCCGGCTCTAGCCGTGACACCAGCTCCGACACTGTAGACAGTCGACACAGTGAGATGTCTTACACCAGCCGCTGGAACTGTGAGTCACTGCCTCCACAACTCCGGCTCTAGCCGTGACACCAGCTCCGACACTGTAGACAGTCGACACAGTGAGATGTCTTACACCAGCCGCTGGAACTGTGAGTCACTACCTCCACAACTCCGGCTCCAGCCGTGACACCAGCTCCGGCACTGTAGACAGTCGACACAGTGAGATGTCTTACACCAGCCGCTGGAACTGTGAGTCACTGCCTCCACAACTCCGGCTCTAGCCGTGACACCAGCTCCGACACTGTAGACAGTCGACACAGTGAGATGTCTTACACCAGCCGCTGGAACTGTGAGTCACTGCCTCCACAACTCCGGCTCCAGCCGTGAGACCAGCTCCGACACTGTAGACAGTCGACACAGTGAGATATCTTACACCAGCCGCTGGAACTGTGAGTCACTGCCTCCACAACTCCGGCTCTAGCCGTGACGCCAGCTCCGACACTGTAGACAGTCCACACAGTGAGATGTCTTACACCAGCCGCTGGAACTGTGAGTCACTGCCTCCACAACTCCGGCTCTAGCCGTGACGCCAGCTCCGACACTGTAGACAGTCCACACAGTGAGATGTCTTACACCAGCCGCTGGAACTGTGAGTCACTGCCTCCACAACTCCGGCTCCAGCCGTGAGACCAGCTCCGACACTGTAGACAGTCGACACAGTGAGATATCTTACACCAGCCGCTGGAACTGTGAGTCACTGCCTCCACAACTCCGGCTCTAGCCGTGACACCAGCTCCGACACTGTAGACAGTCCACACAGTGAGATGTCTTACACCAGCCGCTGGAACTGTGAGTCACTGCCTCCACAACTCCGGCTCTAGCCGTGACACCAGCTCCGTCACTGTAAACAGTCGACACAGTGAGATGTCTTACACCAGCCGCTGGAACTGTGAGTCACTGCCTCCACAACTCCGGCTCTAGCCGTGACGCCAGCTCCGACACTGTAGACAGTCGACACAGTGAGATGTCTTACACCAGCCGCTGGAACTGTGAGTCACTGCCTCCACAACTCCGGCTCTAGCCGTGACACCAGCTCCGACACTGTAGACAGTCGACACAGTGAGATGTCTTACACCAGCCGCTGGAACTGTGAGTCACTGCCTCCACAACTCCGGCTCTAGCCGTGACACCAGCTCCGACACTGTAGACAGTCGACACAGTGAGATGTCTTACACCAGCCGCTGGAACTGTGAGTCACTGCCTCCACAACTCCGGCTCTAGCCGTGACACCAGCTCCGACACTGTAGACAGTCAACACGGTGAGATGTCTTACACCAGCCGCTGGAACTGTGAGTCACTGCCTCCACAACTCCGGCTCTAGCCGTGACACCAGCTCCGACACTGTAGACAGTCGACAGTGAGATGACTTACACCAGCCGCTGGAACTGTGAGTCACTGCCTCCACAACTCCGGCTCCAGCCGTGACACCAGCTCCGGCACTGTAGACAGTCGTTACAGTGAGATGTCTTACACCAGCCGCTGGAACTGTGAGTCACTGCCTCCACAACTCCGGCTCCAGCCGTGACACCAGCTCCGACACTGTAGACAGTCGACACAGTGAGATGTCCTACACCAGCCGCTGGAACTGTGAGTCACTGCCTCCACAACTCCGGCTCTAGCCGTGACACCAGCTCCGACACTGTAGACAGTCGACAGTGAGATGTCTTACACCTGCCGCTGGAACTGTGAGTCACTGCCTCCACAACTCCGGCTCCAGCCGTGACACCAGCTCCGGCACTGTAGACAGTCGACAGTGAGATGTCTTACACCTGCCGCTGGAACTGTGAGTCACTGCCTCCACAACTCCGGCTCCAGCCGTGACACCAGCTTCGACACTGTAGACAGTCGACAGTGAGATGTCTTACACCTGCCGCTGGAACTGTGAGTCACTGCCTCCACAACTCCGGCTCCAGCCGTGACACCAGCTTCGACACTGTAGACAGTCGACAGTGAGATGTCTTACACCTGCCGCTGGAACTGTGAGTCACTGCCTCCACAACTCCGGCTCCAGCCGTGACACCAGCTTCGACACTGTAGACAGTCAACACAGTGAGATGTCTTACACCAGCCGCTGGAACTGTGAGTCACTGCCTCCACAACTCCGGCTCCAGCCGTGACACCAGCTTCGACACTGTAGACAGTCGACACAGTGAGATGTCTTACACCAGCCGCTGGAACTGTGAGTCACTGCCTCCACAACTCCGGCTATAGCCATGACACCAGCTCTGACACTGTAGACAGTCGACACAGTGAGATGTCTTACACCAGCCGCTGGAACTGTGAGTCAGTGCCTCCACAACTCCGGCTCCAGCCGTGACACCAGCTCCGACACTGTAGACAGTCGACACAGTGAGATGTCTTACACCAGCCGCTGGAACTGTGAGTCACTGCCTCCACAACTCCGGCTCTAGCCGTGACACCAGCTCTGACACTGTAGACAGTCGACACAGTGAGATGTCTTACACCAGCCGCTGGAACTGTGAGTCAGTGCCTCCACAACTCCGGCTCCAGCCGTGACACCAGCTCCGACACTGTAGACAGTCGACACAGTGAGATGTCTTACACCAGCCGCTGGAACTGTGAGTCAGTGCCTCCACAACTCCGGCTCCAGCCGTGACACCAGCTCCGACACTGTAGACAGTCGACAGTGAGATGTCTTACACCAGCCGCTGGAACTGTGAGTCAGTGCCTCCACAACACCGGCTCCAGCCGTGACACCAGCTCCGACACTGTAGACAGTCGACACAGTGAGATGTCTTACACCAGCCGCTGGAACTGTGAGTCACTGCCTCCACAACTCCGGCTCCAGCCGTGACACCAGCTCCGACACTGTAGACAGTCGACACAGTGAGATGTCTTACACCAGCCGCTGGAACTGTGAGTCAGTGCCTCCACAACTCCGGCTCCAGCCGTGACACCAGCTCCGACACTGTAGGCAGTCGACAGTGAGATGTCTTACACCAGCCGCTGGAACTGTGAGTCAGTGCCTCAACAACTCCGGCTTCAGCCGTGACACCAGCTCCGACACTGTAGGCAGTCGAGAGTGAGATGTCTTACACCAGCCGCTGGAACTGTGAGTCACTGCCTCCACAACTCCGGCTCCAGCCGTGACACCAGCTCCGACACTGTAGACAGTCGACAGTGAGATGTCTTACACCAGCCGCTGGAACTGTGAGTCACTGCCTCCACAACTCCGGCTCCAGCCGTGACACCAGCTCCGACACTGTAGACAGTCGACACAGTGAGATGTCTTACACCAGCCGCTGGAACTGTGAGTCACTGCCTCCACAACTCCGGCTCCTGCCGTGACACCAGCTCCGACACTGTAGACAGTCGACACAATGAGATGTCTTACACCAGCCGCTGGAACTGTGAGTCACTGCCTCCACAACTCCGGCTCTAGCCGTGACACCAGCTCAGACACTGTAGACAGTCGACACAGTGAGATATCTTACACCAGCCGCTGGAACTGTGAGTCACGGCCTCCACAACTCCGGCTCTAGCCGTGACACCAGCTCCGACACTGTAGACAGTCGACACAGTGAGATGTCTTACACCTGCCGCTGGAACTGTGAGTCACGGCCTCCACAACTCCGGCTCTAGCCGTGACACCAGCTCCGACACTGTAGACAGTCGACACAGTGAGATGTCTTACACCTGCCGCTGGAACTGTGAGTCACGGCCTCCACAACTCCGGCTCTAGCCGTGACACCAGCTCCGACACTGTAGACAGTCGACACAGTGAGATGTCTTACACCAGCCGCTGGAACTGTGAGTCACTGCCTCCACAACTCCGGCTCCAGCCGTGACACCAGCTCCGACACTGTAGACAGTCGACAGTGAGATGTCTTACACCAGCCGCTGGAACTGTGAGTCACTGCCTCCACAACTCCGGCTCCAGCCGTGACACCAGCTCCGACACTGTAGACAGTCGACACAGTGAGATGTCTTACACCAGCCGCTGGAACTGTGAGTCACTGCCTCCACAACTCCGGCTCCTGCCGTGACACCAGCTCCGACACTGTAGACAGTCGACACAGTGAGATGTCTTACACCTGCCGCTGGAACTGTGAGTCACTGCCTCCACAACTCCGGCTCCAGCCGTGACACCAGCTCCGACACTGTAGACAGTCGACACAGTGAGATGTCTTACACCAGCCGCTGGAACTGTGAGTCACGGCCTCCACAACTCCGGCTCTAGCCGTGACACCAGCTCAGACACTGTAGACAGTCGACACAGTGAGATGACTTACACCAGCCGCTGGAACTGTGAGTCACCGCCTCCACAACTCCGGCTCCAGCCGTAACACCAGCTCCGACACTGTAGACAGTCGACAGTGAGATGTATTACACGAGCCGCTGGAACTGTGAGTCACTGCCTCCATAACTCCGGGTCTAGCCGTGACAACAGCTCCGACACTGTAGACAGTCGACAGTGAGATGTCTTACACGAGCCGCTGGAACTGTGAGTCACTGCCTCCACAACTCCGGCTCTAGCCGTGACAACAGCTCCGACACTGTAGACAGTCGACAGTGAGATGTCTTACACGAGCCGCTGGAACTGTGAGTCACTGCCTCCACAACTCCAGCTCCAGCCGTGACACCAGCTCCGACACTGTAGACAGTCGACAGTGAGATGTCTTACACGAGCCGCTGGAACTGTGAGTCACCGCCTCCACAACTCCGGCTCTAGCCGTGACACCAGCTCCGACACTGTAGAGAGTCGACACAGTGAGATGTCTCACACCAGCCTCTGGAACTGTGAGTCACTGCCTCCACAACTCCGGCTCTAGCCGTGACACCAGCTCCGACACTGTAGACAGTCGACACAGTGAGATGACTTACACCAGCCGCTGTAACTGTGAGTCACTGCCTCCACAACTCCGGCTCTAGCCGTGACACAAGCTCCGACACTGTAGACAGTCGACACAGTAAGATGTCTTACACCAGCCGCTGGAACTGTGAGTCACTGCCTCCACAATTTCGTGTCTAGCCGCGACGCCAGCTCCGGCACTGTAGACAGTCGACAGTGAGATGTCTTACACCAGCCACTGGAACTGTGAGTCACTGCCTCCACAACTCCGGCTCCAGCCATGACACCAGCTCTGACATTGTAGACAGTCGACACAGTGAGATGTCTTACACCAGCCGCTGGAACTGTGAGTCACTGCCTCCACAACTCCGGCTCCAGCCGTGACACCAGCTCCGACACTGTAGACAGTCGACACAGTGAGATGTCTTACACCAGCCGCTGGAACTGTGAGTCACTGCCTCCACAACTCCGGCTCCAGCCGTGACACCAACTCTGACACTGTAGACAGTCGACACAGTGAGATGTCTTACACCAGCCGCTGGAACTGTGAGTCACTGCCTCCACAACTCCGGCTCCAGCCGTGACACCAGCTCCGACACTGTAGACAGTCGACACAGTGAGATGACTTACACCAGCCGCTGGTACTGTGAGTCACTGCCTCCACAACTCCGGCTCTAGCCGTGACACCAGCTCCGACACTGTAGACAGTCGACAGTGAGATATCTTACACCAGCCGCTGGAACTGTGAGTCACTGCCTCCACAACTCCGGCTCCAGCCGTGACACCAGCTCCGACACTGTAGACAGTCGACACAGTGAGATGTCTTACACCAGCCGCTGGAACTGTGAGTCACTGTATCCACAACTCCGGCTCCAGCCGTGACCCCAGCTCCGACACTGTAGACAGTCGACAGTGAGATGTCTTACACCAGCCACTGGAACTGTGAGTCACTACCTCCACAAATCCGGCTCTAGCCGTGACACCAGCTCCGACACTGTAGACAGTCGACAGTGAGATGTCTTACACCAGCCGCTGGAACTGTGAGTCACTGCCTCCACAACTCCGGCTCTAGCCGTGACACCAGCTCCGACACTGTAGACAGTCGACAGTGAGATGTCTTACACCAGCCGCTGGAACTGTGAGTCACTGCCTCCACAACTCCGGCTCTAGCCGTGACACCAGCTCCGACACTGTAGACAGTCGACAGTGAGATGTCTTACACCAGCCGCTGGAACTGTGAGTCACTGCCTCCACAACTCCGGCTCCAGCCGTGACACAGGCTCCGACATTGTAGACAGTCGACAGTGAGATGTCTTACACCAGCCGCTGGAACTGTGAGTCACTGCCTCTACAACTCCGGCTCTAGCCGTGACACCAGCTCCGACACTGTAGACAGTCGACAGTGAGATGTCCTACATCAGCCGCTGGTACTGTGAGTCACTGCCTCTACAACTCCGGCTCTAGCCGTGACACCAGCTCTGACACTGTAGACAGTCGACAGTGAGATGTCCTACATCAGCCGCTGGTACTGTGAGTCACTGCCTCTACAACTCCGGCTCTAGCCGTGACACCAGCTCCGACACTGTAGACAGTCGACAGTGAGATATCTTACATCAGCCGCTGGTACTGTGAGTCACTGCCTCCACAACTCCGGCTCTAGCCGTGACACCAGCTCCGTCACTGTAGACAGTCGACAGTGAGTTATCTTACATCAGCCGCTGGTACTGTGAGTCACTGCCTCTACAACCCCGGCTCTAGCCGTGACACCAGCTCCGACACTGTAGACAGTCGACAGTGAGATATCTTACATCAGCCGCTGGTACTGTGAGTCACTGCCTCCACAACTCCGGCTCTAGCCGTGACACCAGCTCCGTCACTGTAGACAGTCGACAGTGAGATATTTTACATCAGCCGCTGGTACTGTGAGTCACTGCCTCTACAACCCCGGCTCTAGCCGTGATACCAGCTCCGTCACTGTAGACAGTCGACAGTGAGATATCTTACATCAGCCGCTGGTACTGTGAGTCACTGCCTCCACAACTCCGGCTCTAGCCGTGACACCAGCTCCGTCACTGTAGACAGTCGACAGTGAGATATCTTACATCAGCCGCTGGTACTGTGAGTCACTGCCTCCACAACTCCGGCTCTAGCCGTGACACCAGCTCCGTCACTGTAGACAGTCGACAGTGAGATATCTTACATCAGCCGCTGGTACTGTGAGTCACTGCCTCCACAACTCCGGCTCTAGCCGTGACACCAGCTCCGTCACTGTAGACAGTCGACAGTGAGATATCTTACATCAGCCGCTGGTACTGTGAGTCACTGCCTCCACAACTCCGGCTCTAGCCGTGACACCAGCTCCGACACTGTAGACAGTCGACAGTGAGATGTCTTACACCAGCCGCTGGAACTGTGAGTCACTGCCTCCACAACTCCGGCTCCAGTCGTGACACAGGCTCCGACATTGTAGACAGTCGACAGTGAGATGTCTTACACCAGCCGCTGGAACTGTGAGTCACTGCCTCTACAACTCCGGCTCTAGCCGTGACACCAGCTCCGACACTGTAGACAGTCGACAGTGAGATGTCCTACATCAGCCGCTGGTACTGTGAGTCACTGCCTCTACAACTCCGGCTCTAGCCGTGACACCAGCTCTGACACTGTAGACAGTCGACAGTGAGATGTCCTACATCAGCCGCTGGTACTGTGAGTCACTGCCTCTACAACTCCGGCTCTAGCCGTGACACCAGCTCCGACACTGTAGACAGTCGACAGTGAGATATCTTACATCAGCCGCTGGTACTGTGAGTCACTGCCTCCACAACTCCGGCTCTAGCCGTGACACCAGCTCCGTCACTGTAGACAGTCGACAGTGAGTTATCTTACATCAGCCGCTGGTACTGTGAGTCACTGCCTCTACAACCCCGGCTCTAGCCGTGACACCAGCTCCGACACTGTAAACAGTCGACAGTGAGATATCTTACATCAGCCGCTGGTACTGTGAGTCACTGCCTCCACAACTCCGGCTCTAGCCGTGACACCAGCTCCGTCACTGTAGACAGTCGACAGTGAGATATTTTACATCAGCCGCTGGTACTGTGAGTCACTGCCTCTACAACCCCGGCTCTAGCCGTGATACCAGCTCCGTCACTGTAGACAGTCGACAGTGAGATATCTTACATCAGCCGCTGGTACTGTGAGTCACTGCCTCCACAACTCCGGCTCTAGCCGTGACACCAGCTCCGTCACTGTAGACAGTCGACAGTGAGATATCTTACATCAGCCGCTGGTACTGTGAGTCACTGCCTCCACAACTCCGGCTCTAGCCGTGACACCAGCTCCGTCACTGTAGACAGTCGACAGTGAGATATCTTACATCAGCCGCTGGTACTGTGAGTCACTGCCTCCACAACTCCGGCTCTAGCCGTGACACCAGCTCCGTCACTGTAGACAGTCGACAGTGAGATATCTTACATCAGCCGCTGGTACTGTGAGTCACTGCCTCCACAACTCCGGCTCTAGCCGTGACACCAGCTCCGTCACTGTAGACAGTCGACAGTGAGTTATCTTACATCAGCCGCTGGTACTGTGAGTCACTGCCTCTACAACCCCGGCTCTAGCCGTGACACCAGCTCCGACACTGTAGACAGTCGACAGTTAGATATCTTACATCAGCCGCTGGTACTGTGAGTCACTGCCTCCACAACTCCGGCTCTAGCCGTGACACCAGCTCCGTCACTGTAGACAGTCGACAGTGAGATATTTTACATCAGCCGCTGGTACTGTGAGTCACTGCCTCTACAACCCCGGCTCTAGCCGTGATACCAGCTCCGTCACTGTAGACAGTCGACAGTGAGATATCTTACATCAGCCGCTGGTACTGTGAGTCACTGCCTCCACAACTCCGGCTCTAGCCGTGACACCAGCTCCGTCACTGTAGACAGTCGACAGTGAGATATCTTACTTCAGCCGCTGGTACTGTGAGTCACTGCCTCCAACACTCCGGCTCTAGCCGTGACACCAGCTCCGTCACTGTAGACAGTCGACAGTGAGATATCTTACATCAGCCGCTGGAACTGTGAGTCACTGCCTCCACAACTCCGGCTCTAGCCGTGACACCAGCTCCGTCACTGTAGACAGTCGACAGTGAGATATCTTACACCAGCCGCTGGTACTGTGAGTCACTGCCTCCACAACTCCGGCTCTAGCCGTGACACCAGCTCCGTCACTGTAGACAGTCGACAGTGAGATATCTTACATCAGCCGCTGGTACTGTGAGTCACTGCCTCCACAACTCCGGCTCTAGCCGTGACACCAGCTCCGACACTGTAGACAGTCGACAGTGAGATGTCTTACACCAGCCGCTGGAACTGTGAGTCACTGCCTCCACAACTCCGGCTCCAGCCGTGACACCAGCTCCGACACTGTATACAGTCGACTGTGAGATGTCTTACACCAGCCGCTGGAACTGTGAGTCACTGCCTCCATAACTCCGGCTCTAGCCGTGACACCAGCTCCGACACTGTAGACAGTCGACAGTGAGATATCTTACACCAGCCGCTGGAACTGTGAGTCACTGCCTCCACAACTCCGGCTCCAGCCGTGACACCAGCTCCGACACTGTAGACAGTCGACTGTGAGATGTCTTACACCAGCCGCTGGAACTGTGAGTCACTGCCTCCATAACTCCGGCTCTAGCCGTGACACCAGCTCCGACACTGTAGACAGTCGACACCGTGAGATATCTTACATCAGCCGCTGGAACTGTGAGTCACTGCCTCCACAACTCCGGCTCCAGCCGTGACACCAGCTCCGACACTGTAGACAGTCAACACCGTGAGATATCTTACATCTGCCGCTGGAACTGTGAGTCACTGCCTCCACAACTCCGGCTCCAGCCGTGACACCAGCTCCGACACTGTAGATCGTCTATCGTCTATATAACTTGCTTAGAATACGTTAATAATCCGATTTGTTTTTGAGATATTGGTGTAAGCATACAAGCAGGCTGGGAAATACTGCTTGTATAAGATTATTTATAAGATGACATAATATTGTTTGTGGGTAGAATTTAAGTATCAAAACAAAAAATATTAATTAACACATTCATTTAGATTTAAAAATTTTTCTACATTGTGACGTACTAAAAAATTCGTAATAAGTTATTTTTATATCCTGTTAGATGTTATTCCAAAATAAATGGACAATTTATGCCTATCAATTTTTTCACCCCTATGAGATATTATTAAAAGCTGAAATGAAAATGTTTGCTAAAATATTTTTCATATCCTATGTGATTGTAAGACCATTTGATCTGTAACAAATTACTACAGTGAAACATAAAATATACCTGATGAGTTCAAGCGCTAGGTAAAATAACAAGTTAACTTGCAATGGTCTTTAATATAGTTAATAAATACGCCAGGCCATTTGTGTCATTTGTATGGATGGCCAGAAATTCGCATAGTCAATTCTTTTGCGCGAATTTAGTAATACTA
The DNA here is from genome assembly GCA_035578135.1 of Flexamia atlantica. Taxonomy (NCBI): domain Eukaryota; kingdom Metazoa; phylum Arthropoda; class Insecta; order Hemiptera; family Cicadellidae; genus Flexamia; species Flexamia atlantica. The sequence continues at coordinate 9,565,583 of JAQJVK010000013.1, forward strand.
CAACCCTTCTTACCTTTGTTAAACTGCATTGCGAAGACGTATCCACATCCAACTAAAACCTGAAAACACAATGGACATCTTGGGATACAACCTGGGAAAAAATAAAAGAATTTAAAATAATTATGGTGTTTAAAAATAAATTTTCTTATATTTTATTTATACCTTTGGTGTTTTGGTTGTTTTAATTTCCACAAAATTATTCTGTCAACATGAAAATGATCAGACCCCAATATTTCTTGGATAAAAGGGAAATTGAATTTAAAGCCGTTGGCATTTATATATTAAGTATACCTGTCAACTATAACTAAGAAACTATAACTAACTAAGAAAAGAAATAACTATAAGAAAGAAACAAATACTACTGTCTTAAATATTTAGCATACAAGAATGATCACATTGAAAATGTTATAGATACCGAGATAAAGGAATAGGACAAATAAAGAACAAACGATCAAACCCTATTAATTATTATTATTTCACCTCCGTTAAATTTCATTATTATTAAAAATATTTAACAGGAAACGGGAACGTAGCAGGCCACTCTTGGCTAAGTCCCTGGGTAAAATAGAAGAGAAATATTTTTGGGTCCCATGAAAAAAAATAGAGCCATCAGGAAATCATCCCAGATATCAAACAACACTGTTAGTTATAAAACAAAAAACAACAGCTTACACTAAATCAATCAGATCACATCTCAAACAAGAAGACGACAATAAGCATTGTACATCTGTAATATAAAAGCTACAATGTAAGCTGAGTTGTGAATTATAAGGCTACTTTTGTCTTAAGATAAACTATGTAGGTATTTTCACAGCCCTCAAATGTAGATTTCGCTAGATATTCTGGCTCTTAAGACAAACAATATGACCTCTATGAAATTGAATTTTGCAGGGCTTCCTCTCCAATAGAATAATAAATATAAAAGCACGGAGTGTAACTTAAGCCATTAACATTGCAATAGTAAGTAGATGAATCAATGAATCAATGTTTGAGTATATTAAGCTATGTAACAAAGAAGAAACACTATAAATATATTCTTGAAAAGGTAATCTTTGATATTGACAATTTTATGAATACTGTGCTGAAGAGGCATTTATCCTACTAATATTATGAATGTGAAAATTTGTTTGTTTGCCATATTATGTAAGTCAGCTGTAACAACGGATCTATTCAGGCAGGCGGATGTATTCGACTGAGACGAAAAAAAACATTCAATGTACGATATCTCCAAAACTTTACAAAGTAGGACTGAACCTTTTCACGACAAAATAAATGGTATCAGTAAATTGACACATACTTTCCCCCTTAAAGTCATTTAAAACCAGAAAACTCATATAACGCAAACAAACTATAAAACAAACTTTCTCCATATACTATGTATAGGGGGAGGAGTAAAAATATACAAAATTTAATTTTTTTTATTTGTTCTATCGACTTGCAACACAAATAACTTGAAAGATATTTTGAATGTTCTGTAGTTACTTTGTGAAAAATAATAATAATAACAGAGTTTGATGTTTGACTAAAACAAATTTGAAATTTGTCAGTTTTTCGTATCATAATCCTATGGATACTAATACTTTAAAACTAAAACTTACCCCACCCTCGCATTAAAACCGAAAAAATTTAACACACATAACATAAAAATAAAAATACACATTTAATTAATAATGCACATTTAATTGCTTTTTAGTGCACATAAAAACAATACTAAAGTCCTAAAAAATATTCAAATAAAACTATTTTAGTATATAACCGATGATTTTAAGTCACTATATAATTTAAATCATTTAAAACTCACCAAGAAAAAAATACTGAACAGTGGAGTCATCTTGAAGTTCTGAACTGAAATGTGGATGAAGAAAATTAAATTTGAAATTATCTGGAACTATCACTGCAATTATCAAGTCATTCATCAAGCGATTACTGTCGAGTTTTGACAGTTGTAATTGGAACAAGCTGCAAGCTGCGCATACGCATGATTTTTGCGTTACCTAAAATGTCACGCTGTAAAATAGCGTAAAAAATGTCGTAGCCACTTGCTATGAAAATACACTACAAACCAGATGATAACTTTATACTTTGATAACGCTTGCTCAATAAAGACATTATTCATTTTATTTTTATTTATTAGACATTATACGATTTGATACAGTACAGTATTTGTTCTATTCTTCAGTGCGTATTAGAATTTACATAAAAGCTTAAATCATATAGTATATAAATTAAATGTTTGCATAACTCACCTACGTGACCTATGACATCATCAAACATAAGACAACATATAAATAAACACAACAAGTCCCAAATTTTACCTAGTGAAATATTTTATTTTCTGGAAGAATTCATATGGGTAACAAAACTATTGAAATTGCTTTTATTAAAATGAGAGATGCAAACCCTGGGGAAGTTATGTTTTCTGAAACTATCGTTTAATTCTTGTCTTTCTGGTGTATGAATTACCATTAAGAAAATGTGTTTAAAACTGCGAGTTAAGCCGAGTAATGTGTTTAAGTTATTCAAGTACAGTAAATGTAATATAATTTTAAAACATTTTGGGAAATGGAATAAAATTATAGGTTTAAATGTTTAACGGTAAGGGTTTTCTTTCTACGTTTGGCCCTTAGATTTTAAGTCTGAACTTTAATTTTTTATCTGTTTGAGCAATTATTCTAAACTTTTTACGGAGTGAGTACATGTTTATTATAAACGTACTGCCCAAGTTGAAAAATGTGGTCTTTATTTTCACTCACCGATAATTTTTTGAAGTATTGTGCTTGGCGCTAGTTGAAAAGGAAAATCCAATTGCATTCTAGACCAATTGTTTTTGTCCTTTTCCTTTAACACCAACTTACTAGATGCAGTCAACCAGATAAGTATTCTGAATTATTTGTTAAAGCTTTACTAAAATTTGACATAAAATCACAACAGTAGGTAATATGACGTATAGCAATTATAACTTTAAATACTGCACATCTAGTTACATAACATCCTTGAATAAAAAATTTCAATAACCTCAATCAATAACGGCTGGTCTGATTTCAACATTTGAAGTCTCACATTAAAGGGATTTTTGTGTAGATTTTCCAATGTGCCTCAGGATTTAATTAAAGGTCTCAATAAAGTACAGTAAAGGGCTGAAGTTTTGGAACAGTGGTGCTATCAATCGACATTTGACCAAGCTCAGTTCACATTGTTTTGCTAATCAATAACTGAACATATTGTCATGCTTTGAAATAGTTGCAAAGGAAAACCCACAGGCTACAGCAATTATAATTTATTTTGCGAAAAGAGCGGTATTTAATTTCTTCCCCCCCACACATAGTATATGGTGAAAGTTTAGTTTTCGTCAACATGTTCAAATTTGAGTTTAATACCTTGAATATTATTGGGCACTTCCCACCTCCAGGTTGACGGCGTTGGTCCAGTTACTAAGTGGAGACTGCAATGAGGTCAGATCAGTCCACTTGTCACATTAAATCACAAACACAACATTGACGAAAACACGTAAACATTAAAACAACGCACGCCTAAACGAACCTGACGTTTCGAAAAACCAAAAAAAGTTTTTCGTTGTCAAAGGTCTCCGAAGAAACACTCAACTATTTACATTATTCGTGGTCGCGGTCAATCGAGCCTAGCACCTAACCATGACTGCCGGTGCGTTATCAACTCCAGGCGGTGGGAGGGGCGGGGGGAGGGGTAGCGGACCTGTTGTGTTGTTGATAACATTTGATTTTTTGCTGAAAAAATGATAACATTTGATTTTTTTCTGAAAAAAAATCAAAGTTATCAACAACACAACATAATAGGTCCGCTACCCCCCCCCCGCCCCTCCCACCACCTGGAGTTGATAACGCACCGGCAGTCATGGTTAGGCGCTCGGCTCAATTGACCGTGACCTTATCCAGAACAAAGTTTTCATGTAGCGTATTATTAATATAGATAGTTAAGTGTTTCTCCGGGGACCTTTGATAACGAAAAACTTTTTTTGTTTTTGAAACGTCTGGTTCGTTTAGGCGTGCGTTGTTTTAATGTTTATGTGTTTTCGTCAATGTTGTGTTTGTGTTTTAATGTGACAAGTGGACTGATCTGACCTCATTGCAGTCTCCGGCTAGTAATTGGACCAACGCCGTCAACCTGGTGGTGGGAAGTGTCCAATAATATTCACGGTATTACATTAACAAAACCCCACCTAAGACATGTCTTTCAAAGAACAAATTTGAGTTGTTAGTAGAAATGTTCGTTTTAGCGCTCGCTCCCTGAATAAAAAAGCGGTCTTCGCGGTCTTCGGAGTGGTGCCTGTCTGTCAGGTCAGTGAGGATATGTGTATATTTATGTAAAAAAGCTAGAGACGACGCCAGTGGTCCGGTTTTCATGAAATTTGGTATGTAGATGTAAAAACCGTCATATCTCCAGGGTTTTACTTTTTTTTATTTTTTTATTATAGGGTATTTACCCCATGAAAACTACAAAAATCCGAATTACTCAAAAAATTCTCTGAAGATTTTAATACAAATTTTATGGTTTTTAGTGTTTAACATGACAAACAAAATGACACCAATCGAATGTCTGTAAAATTAACGTTCAGAAGTTAAGGAGATTGAAGTGTTAATAATTTGGTTCTTTAGGTCGAAATGAAGAAAACTCTCACTTTAAAATAGTTCATATCTCGCTTCGTTTACTGTCCGTTGGTTTCTACTTTTTTATAAAACAAAAAAGTCTCTACTTTTTTTGCTTTAAAACGGCTTGAGCAGTTGAGATACTTGCTTGGAACTTTGTTTGTGTACTGAGACTACTACGATCTGTTTCAGTTCAGAGTATTAAGTTTCTACTTTGTACCGATTCAAAATGGCGGTCATTTATATTTTTCAAAGCCTAATAAATAATAAAACTTATATATTCTTAACAATTACTAAAATAGAAAAAATATGCAAACTTTAAGCTATGCAAACTACAAGAAAATCATAATTTCATATGGTTAATTGTATGAATAACGGAAATAAAGTCATATTTTATTTTGTTTTTACAAAAAAATAGCAAAAATAACATTAATTTTCCTTAAATAATCTGTGAAAATGAAAATTCAACCGTCATTCCTCATGAAAACCCAGTAAATATGTATGTTTCCAGAAATGCAATTAAATTTTAAACAAAATATACCATTACATTGGTATATCTCTGGTTATCTTAGAGATATTTCAAAAAAACTTCAAATACATTTTAAATTCCAACCTCAATAACACGCTCAATATCATACGCTTACATCTCTGTCATAAAGGCCCCAATAATGCATACATTTTTGGATCGGAAATTAAATTGTAAACAAAATCAGAGTACATTAACATTAGTTAAGCTCAGGTTAGTCGCTAAAGAAACGCAGCGACTCAAAAGTTTTCCTTTCCATAAAAAATAAACCTAAACTGTCGTTGCCATGGGCCAATAAGCCTGTGCAGCGAACTTAAAGTTATTCGGTTTTCCATCGGCCATGGCATCTAAGTGATTATGAGATCCTTACACACAGACACACAGCTACCTTCCGGCCGTCGCACCTCGCCTCGCCCGTCATGTTTATCGACTCATGCACTGGGGCCTCTAGTACTGAATCGAATTTTTTTTAAACTTATGTTTTGCCCATCTTTGATATTATACCTACAATCTCTCCGCAATAACGAGGAAAATGATAACAAATACGTGACATTAAGGTGAAGTATTAAGGGAAAAAATATTTTCTTTGGCTAATGTTTGGCAATATTAATAATCATAATAATAGTACACAAAAAATAATACAGTAATATATTACTGTACATACGTTTTACTAAAACTGATTATATTACGTATCTGAAATATCTGGTATCGCCAAACTTTTAATCAGTATTTACTAATAAATAACTCGACTGGCGTTTGAATAGAATACAAAGTAGTGAAATGATTTTAAAACACTTGTAACCTCAAATCAATCAGTGAAGGTGGCTCATGCTTGACACCTCCACCCAAATACTTTGGCCCCTAGAAAATTTTAAACGAGCGTCGTCTATTTGCATTATAGGGAAAAATTACAAACCACTGGTTTTGTCCCTATAACCTTTTTAGGCATGAATAGAATACAACAAAGTTTTCATCGATAAGCATACACCCGTTATTTTGTAAGTGGCATTAATTAAACATGAACGAGTTTTATTTGAAAGAGCTTTCTTAAATCCTTATTTAATTTTCACTTTTCAAAACCACTACCATCTCTTATGTAGAGTTTAATATGGTAACTTTTTTTAACCAATACATCAAACTTCTTTATTTAATTAAAATAATTTTTAAACGGAAGAAAAAATCGAAAAAAACATGTATAAAACAATTTATGCAACTTATTTATTTTGAAAGAATCGTAGCATGAAGATAAACTTTGCGTCACCTAAGATTTCAATTTCATCTTGTTATATTGGCACGAGCAAGCGTTGAGACACCTACACAGAATTGTGAAGACAAACTGCTTCGCGATCAAAGAAGGTAATTGATACTAAATATGTCGTAGGTTGTAACGTTCTGGAAGTGAGAGTTGAGTGGGATCAGAAGTTGGTGGAAAAACAAAATAACCTATTTGCTGTCTCAGTGATTATATATATTATAATAATTGGTTATTGAAACTGATTGAAATGGACATAAACTAAAAGAAAACGTGTAAAATGCTTTGTTTGTGATGTTATATTGTAATTTGGCGATTTTGTTGTTTGTAACGTGCCAAATCCGGTTGGGGTGAATTTTAGCACGTTTGTGCCACGAATTTACTCAGTCGTAAATAACTGGAATGTCCAGGGTCGATTTAATTTGAAATAACTAAATTTAGAATGGGCTCAGCAAATAACTATCCACAAGAATTGCTTTAACATTCCTTAATTCGCTCATCATCGCCCATGTTGCCAATTGAAAACAAGTTATTTTGATAAAGTCAAGGCCGAAATGGTGAAATATTGGGGTTTTCAATTAAGAAAATAAACGGGGAATTCTTCCCTAATTGGTATCCACAGAAATCACAACTAAAATTACTCAAAGGCTTTGAAACCCCTATTTCACCTACTACGTAAATGTCTAACTTTAGAGTTTATTTAATAAAAATTTAAAACATTAATTCGGCCTAACATTTATTCACGAAGCTGTTGCACCCCAGGCCTATCCGAACTAACACCTAACAAGTCCTGATTTTATTTAATTTTATTTAAACCCAAAGCTGTTGCGCCTAGGGCCTAACTGAACATAAATCCTCACAAGTCTAGATTCTATTTTCTTTTATTTAAAACCCAAAGCTGTTGCGCCTGGGGCCTCTATTTTCCCGGAGCTTCTACGCCCTGGGCCTGATCGGTATTTTATTTAAAAATAAAACGAAAAGCCTACCCCACAGCCTATCTTTAGATTTACTTGAGTTGTTACACCCAAGTCCTGTTCATGTTTCGTTAGATACAAGTCGCTAATTACACGGTTAATCTAAACATTTACTTCAAATTCTTTCCCAAAACAACGAAATTAATTCTTTAGAGCTGTTTCGCCGCGGATCAACAATAGAATTACATCTATTTATTTTACAACCAAAAATGAGTCTAAATCTCGTTCGAAAATAACTTTCTTTTAACTAAATCCATTAAATGCTAGTAATCGCAAATAAGTCATAATCGTTTACTTTAACCTTTACTGACTCGCAACAAATAATATGGAAGAATGTCAGGCACTTACTATTTCGTTTAAACCAATTTGTCGCGTAAGAGTTTTCCCATGGCTGGGGTTCGGAGGAGGAGCGATGTTACCAGTTACTCGCCCGGTCGTCGACTGAATTGTCCTGGCGGCTCGAGTGAGAGCTCTCGCTTCCCCCACTCCGCTGCGTCGCCAGCGCTGTGCGTGGCGAAAATACTAACCAATGTCCAGCTGACTCGCAGGTCGGCCAACGCAGCAAACCAAAATATTCCTCCTTTTACATCTTTTTACCCTCAAAATTGTAAGGCCTTACATGTTTAACCTTGAGATTAAAAAGGAGGGTGAAGTTATTTTTATCTGCGAGTCGAACTTTAGAATAAGCCTAGGCAGAGAAAAAGTTAATGTGAGGGAGCCAATACTTTGGTCAATCAGGTCCAATACTTTAGCCATGATCATTCAAAGGGAGCAACAACTTTCAAAAACGCTAACAAATATTAAGTTAGAAAATTTAATATGACGTATGTCGTAGCCACATGCCGTAATTGGGCACTTTATGAAGTGTCCATCGCTAACCGCACACTTCATGAAGTGCCCAGGTCGCCTAGGCACGTAGTGTAATTGAGCGGTTTCATTAAAAATTACAGTATGTGACAAACAAAACTGGGCACTTCATGAAGTGTCCAAAGCTCATTGGGTACTTCCTGTAATTATCTATTTTACTCTATGTGTCTAGCTAAGATTCTGGGCACTTGATATAAACTCGTAAAATTGCTGTTTACGTTGCTGTTGGTAGTATCCGATGTATTATTTTTAATCACACAAAATAGGAACATTTTCAAAAGAATTTTGTAAACTATTAAGAATAATACTATCTACCACCAAACCAGACAATTCTTGCCTTTATGTGTTTCAGATGTTTTCATGTGTTTTCTGAGCTATTTCGGCTTCACAGCTACACATTCTTACTAATATCATTATTATTGAAACAACATACGGTTTTAAAAAGGTTTATTGTTTAAATAAAAACAACACTTTAAATAATTTTCTTATTTATGTTGGTTCGTAAATTGATATTCCTGTTTTGAATATTTATGTGTAATGAGAAAACAAGATACCGGCATGAAGAGCATTGTATGGTAATACGCTTACATTGAGTATTACATGAATATTACATCAAGTACTACAATGAGTAATACGTTGAGTATTGCATAATCATCTTCTCCGACAAGGCGAGCATCTTGGAGTACGTCTATTCCTGTTAAAATATTCATTCTCTATTTTGATGCTCTACAAACCCCTACACAGGCGGTGTAGGTCTTATTCATGTGGAAAGTTCCAATTGTATTACAGCATTTGTTTCAGGGACGATCAGCTTTTATGTACGGATTATTATTTTATTTTCAATATGCCAATGTTGTACGAATGAATAGTTCCAATTTATTAGAATACGAATTTACTACTGTTTTTTTTTTTATATTTTCAATCTTCTAGAAGGATAACTTTACTACACTGATGAAAGTTAAAACTCCTTGTACAATGATTGGCTTACAAAATTCAACAAATAGTGTGATAATACTGAAAACTAGGTTGAACAAAATTCCCCCATCAAATTTGAATACTTGAATTTATTTTTTTCCTCGAACTTAACTGTGATAGCTAACTAATGTTTCTAAAATAACTATGTATTTTCACCTTTAACCTTTTTTTGGAGAAATATAATGTAATAAAAATGAAGTTAAGGTTAAGATAACTGAGAAATTATAACACCGTTTTTGATAAAACTATTAAAAACAAAGGAGAAAATACCTAACCACTTCAACTGTAAAAACTCACCACACATTCAGGAATGCGTGAGTGCATTTAAATCAATCCCTTTTCTTGACGAAAGTTCACCTAGGTTTAGTCTGAGGGAAGGAGTTAAGGGGTTTATATAAGAAACCTGGAATCCTCACTTAGCATGTGCAGTCACGTTCCCTTCAACTATCCACCTCTCCTTATTGCCCTTTATATTACACCATTTTATTTTGACCTTTATGTACACTTCACGATTCCTTATTATTGGTCATGGTTACTGCTTTATTCTCCTCTAAGATGTATAAGATGTATATTTTATACATGCAATAACATTTTAACCTAATAGCTTAAGATTTATTTAATCGTTATTCTAATAAATGTTTGGAAAAGTAAAAAGAACCTCAAATATTTACTTGTCTGTTAAACCGAATGGTGGGTGAAACTATTGTCGTAAAGACTGTTTTATGTCATCGCAATCTAAAAATAGCCAATTGGTAGTCAACTCAAGATTCAATCAGGTTATTATATCTACCAAGAACTGAAAAAGTTCTTTAGGACAAAAATTTATCTGTCAAAGAGGGAATTATAAAAAATAGTTTAACGCCTCTTTAAAAAGCCTCTTTAAAAGCGTGAGTTTTAAAAGTCTCTTTTAAAACTGTAAGCTCTTAAGACTTTTGATGTTTTTCAGAATATATACTGTGTAATATATTTGTAAATATTGATTTAATAGACCGAAATATTTACTGGCATTTTTATCAAAAAGAAAATTCTTTCTTATTTAAAGTTAAGTTCATATTTAAGATACAAAATAAATTCCTGTTAGTGAAACAGGAAATTTATCTTAGGCAATATTTAACCACGAAATATGCAGCTGAGGATAAATGAACTTGCAAAAGTAAATCAAAACTACCTTAGATTTAATTCATTTTAAACAATCATAAACTCAGCAACTATACAGTGATCTCAGTGGCCTTAAGGATAAAAATATTTATAATAATAATGAATAAAAATTTAAATTTCTTATTAAAGTAGCCATATTAATAAAATTTAAATTCTTCAACATGCGTTAATTATCTCTACTATGAAAATAAAATTTCAAAGACATTGAAGTGTCTTTGTTTATAATAATTCCTTTTCTTTTTCTCTATGATAGATTCACTCTGAATCATTAATTACAAAATATACCATTAATATATTTTGTCAACATTTATCTTCAATGTTTCGTGGTACATATCGATAATTTTGCCGTTCATAGTCTCAAGATATTTTACACATTAGTTAATACAAATTTTAAAACAAATAAAAATAATACAAGTAATAATATTTAACATTTGTTCTCGCTCCAACTGAGTTTGTAACTTGTAAACGACGTTCCGCCACCACAAGGACTTGGGGCTGCAGGTCTGTTCAGCGAACCGGCAGTGATAGTGATTGGCACTTTGGTTTCGATATTGCGTTGATCCTTTTTTCAATAACCGAGTTCTCCTTTTGTCTTAGTAAACTGCTGTTCATTTCTTTTTTTAGAACTATAGTTTTTTTTTAGTTACCTTCGTTAAATATTAATTGTAAAAAATTGCCTTCGTTTTTCTACACTTTTTAAAATATTAAATGTATATTAACAGCTTAGTATGGGTATTAATGTTTTTGAACGTAGATATTTTTGATAACGTACACAATTCCTGTATAACTGTTAAATTGGTATTCAAATGTTTGTTCCAGTAGTTATATAGGAAAGGGATTGTGATATTGTAGAAATTCCATGATAAAAATTTAAGTAAATATGTTTTAAGTACTTTGTTTAAAAATCTTAAGATGTCTTTCCAATTCAATTCCAAAATTATTTAAATACCCTCTTGATTAACATGATACGTGTTGTTTTATTCAATGGATGTAAATAAAAAATCGTAAATACAATATAAGTTAAAATATAACTTATATTTTATTTACATATAAGATGGTACATCTACAAAAATAGTAGAAATTGGCGATCGATATCGGTTGGTCACACCGATATAAAAACCCCAAGGCCCAACGAGAATAAAACATTGGCCAAGCCAGTCTCTCATTGGGCCTGATGATGATTGATGTCTATAAAGTGAGCTCCGAATTGATTGCGCATAAATTTAAGCGCTTCATTAGTTTGATAGATAAAATTATCGTTCACATCATAACGGTGGGGGATGCTGTTTACGTACCATTTTTAGTTTCTTTAAAGCGTTTCATTCCCGCTTCAATGGTTAGCCAGTTAGGCCTCCTTACGTTATGTGGAGATTTTGAGTGTGAGGTATTGTTTGGACCAATATTTATGATGATTTTAGGTGGGGCCTGATAAATTTTCTAAAGATATTTACTGAAGTCCCTCATTTTAGCTCCTGGCATTACTTTAGAGATTATTTTCGCCGTATATTCCTTCTCAATGATATATGTCGTGTCTCGGGGTAGTGAATCACTTATTATTAGCGCTTCTATTCTACTCCAGGGGGAAAAAGATTTTGTGGTCTGAACATCTGTTTGCACACTCTGGCCAGTTTGTGAACGGTGGGTTTAGGCAAGTGTAAACAGTGTTGCCAAAGTGACGCTGTCCAAACAGTGATACCAACTGTGAGAAATACTAAAAAGGCTGGCCAACTGGACGGATCTAAACATTTAGGGTAGGCAAATAAATAGGGCTTGCTCGACGTCTCATCTTGATCTGGAAAATATATATATAAATTGAGCATTCATTCTAAAGCTGGGGGATCGTATTAAATATTTTTATAACTGAAATATTTGCAATAAATAGAAATTCATCCAAGAATTTGTATTATATCATTTCTTGATTAGCATCATACATGTTGCTGTATTCACAGGATGTAAGTAAAAAACGTCTCACAATACTTAAAAATATATTTACACTGGTAATGTATTTACATTACAGATAGTAAATATACATAAATTGTGTGGAATGGCGATCGATTTCGATTGATCACACCTATCATCATCAGACCCAATGAGTAACAATAGAGATCAAATTATATAGGGCCCCACAATGAGACTAAAATATGTTTCGTAAAAAGTTTTATAACACCAAGATTTAAAAGCAACATAAATCGAAAGGAGAAACAGGCTACCTCTGTTTATAAGGCGGTCATAATGACTTATCTTGCGAAATGATGATCAGTTCAGTCCAGGTCCAGTGACGCCCCTCTTGTTTATCCGGCTCAGTGAAGATTATAGCGATTCAATCTGTTACATTGCATCATCCATTCACTGGGCTGGATCTGACGTGAAACTCACTGTTCGTGGTTGCATTCAATTGTTGTTTTCCTCAGTAATGTGCTAAAACGTTAGTTGCACATATGTATTGGCTATTGATAATATATGATTCACATTTGAACGTTCTATATTCTAACTGTATCGCCCAACATAGGTTCCGAACGTAAAATTGACAGAGAAATGGTTTACAAGACTTCACAATTTCACAATAAGGGATTTAAATAAACCAATCTAAAAATAATATAGTTAATAATTTACGGCTATTTTAAAATGAAAATGATTGCTTAATGTATCTATTCTATTACTTTGATCGTTATTGTTCACTTAATCTAATAATATCTTTGTATTTACTGTAGTAACTCAGGTTATATTTTTTTCAACCAATGGACTAGCCGTCAAGGGTGGATATATGAAAATAAAAAACGAAACTGTAATAGTAGGCAGAGTTAGTGTCTTTGTTCAATTTATCCAAAACAATAAGACAAATTTAGCGTCTGCGATCTTTGACATGTTAATTATGGTACTTTTTTAAAATTTAGATCTCCACATTGAAATGAAATACTTAAATTTCTAGAATTTTAATTTAATTTTAAAGTTTTTGTATTGTTGAGTGTTACGTGCATTACCATGAAAAAAACTCAAGGCGGTAAGTTAGGAGATATATTTTTCTTTGGTTTGAGTTATCATTATTATTTAACCCACTTTATACATGACTCACAGAATGTGGCAGACATTATTTTACCTTTGGCTATTTTAAAAATATCGCTTTTTAAAATTAAACATGTCTTGAGCTTTCATCCACACATTATATTTGCATAAGATTAATATGGGGAGCGTGGAACTAAATTTGTGTTAGGACGAAATAAACGGCATAAAACATTCGCTGTAAAATGTTACATACGCATGTCAGTATTATAGCAATTTTTATGACGAACTGTCCAAATGTATCCGTGTCCGCATAGACTTTTAATAAACCGACATACTCACATATGAATACAGAGCTACAGTGTAATTCGTATTTGAATTATATAGAAAACAAGTAACTAATTATCCGTTTAATCACGATATGAATGAAAATAAATCATTAAAGGAGCTCAGAAATATCCTTTCTAAAAAATCTTAGGAACATACATTTATATAGTAAAATTTTGCTATCGTTATTTAAGAGCACAAGAGGAGTAAAATTTTTTCAGAGAATTATTTGAGCTTATTTTAAAACGAAACTGAGCAAGCTAATCTAATCTAAAATGTGTTGTTGGAATTTGCATTGGAAACGGAGTTGCTTTAAACTCAACAATTATTTATGCTTTCCCACTTACTACTTTGAAATAAAGTAAGGATTTTTAAATGAAATAGTTCCACCGCTTACAATATTCATAGTTTCACATTTGTTGGATGGTTTGAAAAACGCTTTCTAGAATGTGTCTTTTTCGTCACGTAAAAAAAATTTAGATATCAGTAATAATTTAAGCTATTTTAAAATGAAATTATTGCTTAATGTATATATTCTATTGGTTTGATTATTTTTATTCACTTAATTGATTAATATCTTTGTATTTACTTCAGTAACTCAGGTTATATTGTGTTCAAACAATGGACGAAATATATAATAAACATAATGTATATGTCGTAGCCACTTGCTGTAATCGGGCACTTCATGAAGTGTCTAGCGCTAATCGGGCACTTCATGAAGTGCACAGCAGTGTAATTGAACGGTTTCATTAAAAAATACCGTATGTGACAAAAAACTGAACACTTCATGAAGTGTCCAACGCTCGCTGGGCGCTTGCTGTAATTATTTCTTTTTCGCAACACTACACTAGTAAGTAGCCGATTTCCGCTTCCGTTTCAGTGTGGGAAGTCGCCGTTTACAAAAGAGTACGGCAAATATCAGCTGTGGTCAGGTAACAAATCAGCTGGAGTGCGGTAAAGAGTTTGAATTGAGCAGTTACCGCACGAGTGCGGTAAATGCTCAATGTTGCCAACTCAAGAAAAAAATATTACATCACACAATTTACATACATTATACGTAAACACAATAAACACATTTTAACTATGGCGACCATATCTCAATTTTAACTAAACTGGTTTCCCAGGTTGTGACTACGTACAGTCAATAGCGATAAGTTAATAAAGAGCAGTGTTATTTAATCAATTGTCGCGTCTGTGTGACGATAAGACGTATTCCTAGAAAGGCCTACTCGGTCGCTGAACAGCAGAGATAACGCTTTTTGTTATCTCCCCCGCACAGATAAATATAGTTTTGTTCGATTTTCTCTCTACGGTTTAATTATTTTTTTTTTAATCTTTTAACTTTCATAGAAGTGTTGTTTTTTACTTAACCTGTATGTTTGTTGCTAGTAGTGTTGCGAAAACTATCGTACGCAACTCATCCGGGAAGGTGTTTACGTTGCTCGCATGAAATTCCTGTGCTCCGCAAGCGTCGCGCGTGAAGTATCATGCTCGCACGTAAACACCTACTTCCCGCACTAGTTGCGTAAAATACTATTACACCACATGTCCAGCTCAGATGTTGGGCACTTGATGTATAAACTGCTTTTGAAGTTGCTGTTCATAGTATCCAGTATCCAATGTATTATCTTTAATTATATTCAAAACATGAACATTTGTAAAAATAATGTTTAACGTTGAGTATAAAATTGTCTACCACTATGACAGCCAAATCTTGCTTGCATTACTTTAATGACTGTTTCTTGTATGTTTTCTGAGTTATCTGGGCTACACATGATTATTAATATTATTATTAAGGAAATAAACGGGTTTTAAATTTGTTTATATTTAAATAATAATATTAATTATGAGTAACCAAATTAACTCACAAAACGTATAACAAACCATTCAGTCACTTTAATTGTTATGCTTTAATAAATAAAAAACATGAAACATTCTATACCTAACACATTTATAAGTAACATAACACATCAACATTAACATTAACATTATCCTGTTTTTCATGTTTTAGTTGAATACCTACTTACTTAGTTACCTTAAATAATATCTATAATGAATTAAAATATAGCAAAGCGAAACAAATTTACAAAAAGTGCCATAAAAGTCTCGCAAAAAACAATCCTTCAGTTTCTTCTTTTCATGATAATTGAAAACATTCATTGCATGCTAAATTTTACTAATATGAAAAATTAAAATAACATATTACATCATGACGGTTCATTGTAATATTATTTAGTATTTTTATGGAATAATAAGAAATCCGTAGGGAGTGTCCCGTTTACTTGACAATCTTTAAGTAATGTACGTAGTATATTTCAGTAATGTTAATAGTTTATTATGATCCTGCTGAGTAGCTTAAAAATCTAAGTTTATATTATTAAGTCATGGAATAATATTTGAAAATTTATATGAAGAATGTGTCTCAGAGATTACTTTATGGAGGTTGGACGGTATTCAAAGGTAAGGGGTTGCTAGAAAACGTTCGATATGTATCGTCTTTTTTTATAGAGCATTAACTATCATTTATACGATTGTTTAAATTTATAATTATTTGAAAACCACAACATTGTTTTTGAAACGTTGATCAAATCATAATTATTATTCATGTTTTTTCTAGAATAAGTAGTTACTATTTTACAGCAAAAAACGTTATTTTTACTGTTTATTTTATTAAAAACGTAACTTATAAAACACGAAACTCACTATCCAATTACTACGTAGACCAATTACATTTTCAAAAGACGTAAGTAGCTAAAACCAATATTAAAAACTTTTGATTTTAAATATATTTTAAAGCTTTAATAGTAAACTTCAATATTAACATTGCCTACTTTAACACAGAAATTGGGATTAAATATAAACATTGGGAATCACATCAACAAAGAGTTTATAGCGACTGCTCAAGATGCCTCGATAGTTACAGCATGAATCCAATGAGCGTTGGTCACTTCATGAAGTGTCCAGTTTCGTTGGGCACATGGTATAGTTTTGATTGAAATAATCGAGTACCCAGGCGCACTGGGCACTTCATGAAGTGTCCAATTATAGCAAGTGGCTCCGACATATATACATAATATATAATTTTTATCACATATTTCCTTATAAATATATATTTATAAAAATATATATTATATATTTTCTTAAATATATAATATATACTTTGTTTATCAACATTGTTTTACTATACATTTATATACCGTATATAATAAAGTGTGAATTTTCATAGAAATCTCACAATAATATATTATTTGTGTTATTTAACAAGTACATTTAATGTGATTTTTTGGGGGCTTAGATGGTCAAAAACTTCAATTAATTTCCCCTATAACCAGGGAAAGATCAATCCAATATCGGCACTGGAATGCCATCCACAATTATTTGTCGTTTCCTTAAAAAGGAATTCGTACAATTCTCTCTTAATCAAGTGGTAAAAACGTGACAAAATACTGTTTTAAATATAAAACAATTAACGATGCAGTCAATGTGATTGTTTTTAAATGTATCCTTTCAACTTTCAACAGGATACAGTGTATTTAGAACTATGCGAAAGGAAACATTAAATTTAACATTATGACATAACGTTAATAAAGTGAAAACAATTTTGAATAAATATAAATTGTAAATTAAATATAATTAATGTTTAAATAAAAACAGTAAGGATTATAAAATAAAAAATTATTATTAGAAACTTCTGGTCTATTATTCGAAGTGAAAAAGAAATAAAAAAAAATGATACCCCCAAAACTATATTTCTTACAGGTAAACTTATTTGTTGAATCGTTGTTGCATGTTTCTTCATAATTTTTTATTTCAGGTATGATTGATTGTCAGTTTCATTGATTATCCTAATTATAACCATACTTTAATCGTCCTATTTATACTGAGTTTTCCTGTTATTTGTTATTTTTTTGTCTGTCTCCTATCCGGAATATGAAAAATTCTTCTACGAGGAAATGTAAGTTGATTGGAATTGTCTTAATGCAACTAGTCCAGCTTAAATGGCTTTTACGGTAAAATATTTGATATTTTTTCATTTGTGCTGTTTCCAATATCTAGGGAGATTAAATCATGATCTTGTGATTGTCAAGAAAATCTTGTGACGTAACATTATTAAAAATACAGAATGCTAAAATTTCTCTCTTGTTTGCATTTTTTAACTTGAAAACCCTCAATTTACACGTCATTTGCTTACAAAAAAGCACGTAAAATTTAATAAAATCTATACTTCTTATTTTAATCCTATTTACAAATGTTTGGGCTGATTAACAATTGGGCTGATTAACAATTGTTTGGGCTGATTAACAATTGGGCTGATTAACAATTGTTTGGGCTGATTAACATTTGTGGAAAGTTCAGTCTAAAAGTTGTGGAAAGTTGGAAAGTTGTGGAAAATTTGTGAAAAGTTCAGTCTATTTGTGGTTAACTGAAACTGAGTTCATTCTAACCAAAGACTTTTGATTAACCAAATAAATTGTACTCTCAGAAAACTATCACCTGCTTGATCATATTTCTCGCGCTGACATCAAGCAATCAATTTACAATCAGCTACAATCCTTTTTATACGTGACACCTGATCTACAAGCAGTTAGTTGTTTTGTATATATTGAAAAGAACTGATGTTTTGAATCTGGTGTTTTGCTTACATATCAAATTATTTTTCTAGAACATAGGCTAAGTCTGAACACTCAAGCTCAGGAGGAATTTGAGTAGCAACCAATGCTGATAATGTATTCTAGTTTGTGCAGCATCTTTCAAGTTCAGTTGTATATAAGTCCTTTACCTGTTGTCTACAAAAATACTTCTTATTTAAAAGTATGAGAATAAGATTTGTCTACCTATACAAGATTTGTATATTTCCATCTTAGTTTAAAATCTTTAAAGTTTGTTCATGCGTAGGAGAAATTTTAGGGTTTATAAGTGCATGATTATTTGCATTTCTGCTAGTCGAACTAGAAGATATATTTTTTGTAGTCAAAAATATTTCGAGCTTTTACTACACTCAGTTAAATAAAACGACATTGTTTATCAAAACTAAATCTATCCTTAAAATATTGTAATTTTGAATTTTGAGAACGCCTGTTTTGAAAATATAAAACAACATTCGATTGAAATTGAACAACAACAGCTATTTGTGTTTGCTATAAATCAACCTTTCCTGTCGGGTCCTTGATCAATCGATTGGAGCACGCGTATTAAATTGATAGAAGTTCTCAATCAAAACACAATTTTATGTACATTTAAAACAATTAGTATCTCGACATTTTGAAAATATAAATAAATATCAGACAACTCTGACTTAAGTATACACCAGAAATGGAAAGTCACAGCATGTAATACATTATGATTCACATTTGCTGCTCAATCTGTGCGTTACAGTCTGTACGCGTCATTTGAGAATTCAACCTGTGATATTGAACGGAACGCCTCAAGTGTGATCAGTGAACCAGAATTATTTGTGATTGGCACTCCAGTTTCTGATAGAGCACCAGTCTTTTCGCAGAAGTAGTTATCATCTTGACTTAATTGTTTTTTTCTTTTCTTCTCAAACTGTAGTTATGAGGAAATATTTTGTGCCAAGTAAATCGTACCAGCAGCACCGATACGAAAACAATGTAGTTAGATTTTCCATTTAAAAAAGCTTTCTATTCTGTTCAATATAAATAGGCAGTTGAATACCAGCATAACTCCCCTCCTATTCTGTTTTTTAAAGAAGGAAGCGGTTTCTTTTAACTTTGCATTCGCCCTTCCACATAGGCCTCAGGCCTGTCCGTGGAGGTTATCAAGCAAAGCAAGGAATGATTCGGTACAGTATAAGGGTGAACAGTACTGCTTAAAAAAATGCGGCAACTAGGAGAGTCGAACCTGCCTGCCTTGTTGTTTCTTTACCGTAGCTGTCATTCTCGTCTGCAAGTTTACACGTGAAACACGTAAAAAATAACGATAAACAAAACTAAATTCAAACAAGTAAAATGACATTACAATCATAGTTTTAATGATTGAGCTGATTATCTTGGAGAGGTCGAGAGTGATGGTAAACGAACTCCTTTTTCGATCGCATATATTTTTATAATAAAGCATAACAAAGGAGTTGAATAAAGAAAATGTTTATTTATTGGATAATGCAGGATTATTTTGATGATTTCTTACGTCTCGGTAGGAAAATATATGTCAGTCAGCTTTTACTTGCCTTGCTGTATAATACGTTACCTCTTTCAGGGCATGTATCTAAATATAACAAAATATTGTTTATCATGCAACCCAAAAGGATCGTTTTGTTACCCGCTGATTTTTCCCGTCATATTCTTCTCCGAACTTTTACTTAATCCTGCAATAAGTCACAGGTTTGAGGTAAATAAAATAATATATTTTCTGTTATTTGCACAATCAATATCCAAATCCGTCGCGATATGAGCGTTGCTTACTCTCGTACACTTGTTGACCAAGTGGAACAAAACAAGTGTAACTCTCGACAAATCACGTGGCCTTCCAGAATATTCAGCTCTGTGGCGATGTAGGCTAAACACAAGTACCAACCTGACACTGCTTGGACGCAACATCTGTTTGCAAACACTGACCGGTTCTCAGTTAGGTTTATACGACTGGTAAACAGTGTTGCCAATGTAGTGACGTCAAAACAGTGGTACCAACTGTGAGAAACGCCGAACAGGCTGACCAACTGGCTGACTGTAAACAGCGGAGCATTGCTGCCAACTGAAGTGTTCTGTGAAAAATAAACGCCAATCGGTTAACTTCCTTTGAAACGTATTTGGGCATTTTTACTATAAACGTGAACGTTCCCTGAATACTTGAGCGGATTAGGCGCTTACTACATAACCTAAAACGAGATTCGGCTGTTCGAACCTTGACGAGGATAGAAACTGTGTCCAGTCGCTATTTGTCACCGGGCTGTGAATTAATAATGCTCTCTACCAAAATCTCTCCGGCAGACGGTATCAAGACCCGCGTTTGGACCTTTCCCGATCAAAACGTTAAAAAATGTCACTGGCGAAGAAACACATACAAAACAAAACCATACTATAAACAATACATTATCATTAAGTTAAAACATCATTAAGTTAAAAAAGTTAAGTGAATGTAAAAATATTAATTACAGTCCATAATATAATTTTTTAAGTTCTTTTTTCAGTAACCAAAAGTTCAAGTCGGGTTAAAAATCCCATAATAACACATGTTTATTATTATGTGAGTAATAAATGGTATCAGGAAACTGACACATACTTTCTCCCTTCAAGTCATTAAAAACCAGGAACATATTCAGTGAAATAAAACAAATTAACAATTAATTATCACAAAAATATATACCAAATTTTATCAATATCGGTTAGTAAATAACGGAGATATCAGTTTTTAAATATTTGCTATAAGAATAACATTGGGCAACGTACTGCGTTTACCGCCGAACTAAAATATCAATTATCTCCGCAACCAGTTGACGTACACTAATGATTCAAAATACTGGATTTTTTTGTTTTTCAAGTTGAATTTAATGGTTGCAAGCATATTTTCTTTAGTGGTTACAAATTTTGTGAAATTTGAAAAATATCAATTTTTTAATACCTAAGCCCCCATAACTTCTGAACCTGAATTTTTACAGACATGCGGGTGGGGTCATTTTGTTTGTCATCTTAAGCACTAAAAACCATGAAATTTTTATCAAAATCGTTAGAGCCGTTTTTGAGAAATTTGGATTTTTGTCATTTTTTATGGGTTTTTATGGATAAATACCCTTAAAAATCAAAAATTCAAAAAAAAATGAAAAATACACCTGGAGATACCATGGCTTTATACCTACATGCCAAATTTCATGAAAATCGGACCACTGGTTTCGTCTCTAGCTTTGTTTACATCCACACACACACACACCCATCCACACACACACACACACACACACACACACACACACACACACACACACACACACACACACACACACAGACAGACAGACACCACGCCAAAAACCACTTTTTTAGATTCAGGGAGCACTATAACGAATATATCCACTAACAACTCAAATTCTAAAATTTTGACGAAAACAATACTTTCTCCATATACTGTGTATAGGGGGGAGAAAGTAAAAAACGAGACCAACATGACAAATTAATGTGAATTTTCTGCTCTAGGGCTCAATTTTTGTCCCCGTCATTTAAGATTGTGCCCAGCTATAATGGAAGCACGCTTATACTCTGGTCACTGAGCCGGGACATCCTATGATCGGTCCTTTAGTTTTCCACAACAGGCGAAATCAATATGTGGATAATATATTGCCATTTTACACAATTAGTCGGTAAAAAGTAAATTATAACAGCCGTTGCACTATGTGCTTCAGCTTATATAATAACTAAAATCTATATCTCAGTTTTTTATTTTTTTTCGGCGCCAGAGGGATTAAGAAAATAAATTAGTAGATTATTATATTCGGAGTCGTTAATTAAACTTTTCATCTAATATATAATTGTTATTAATTTAAATCGTGGCCTCTTAAAGTCCAATACGCTAAGCCATTAAGCGAACATCACACACGTTTTAACCACCAATAGTTGATCAAATATATTAACGGATGCATGGGTGGAAATTAAATCCTTCAAAGATAGATCTTGAACTATAAAAAGGATACATACGATTTTTTTATTAATATCCTACTAAGAGTTTAAAAGAAAAATCATAAGTTCTTACTGCATTGACGATAAATTTGATTTTAAAAACTGTCAGAAAATAGCAAAAATACAAAGTGGATGTCAAACACAAACAAGTATTACACCTAGAATAATCTGAAAACAACTAGATGAGCTATTTTTAAGATGTTCTACAACTAGTGCTTTCTTAAACTCTATTTAATTTAATAAGGAATTGAAATGAGTTTACCATTATTTTTGTAATAACTTAAGTATCATAAACAGTAGTAAAAACATTAAAGGAAATTCCTTACGTCTGGAAATGACAGTATAGCTTTATAAACCTTTTGCCGAGGCTCTCAAACGTTGTTTGGATGGTTACCGATTTTATTTATTTAAAAACATTTTTTGAAGCATTCTGTAATATTTTTCTTAAATACTTAAGATAGTAAAAAAATAGCTAAAAAAGAAAAAAAGAAAGCTAGAACGAAAAGAAAAGAAAGAAAGAAAAAGAAAAGAAAAGAAAAGAAAGAAAGAAAAGAATGAAAGCTAGAGCGTATTAAATATTTTAAAGGAAACATATGAATTATTTAAATGCGGGAGGATTAGTTTTTTGCCAAAATAAAAAAAATAAAAACACTTTTACAGCAAATTTAATTTTTTTAGTCTAACTAGTAAATTTCTTAAGGGTAAAACTCTGTAAAAGATTTATTAAAATTACTACATTAACTTTTACCTAAAATAATAAACGTAATAATGAATGCTTAAAGGGTCAATGAACTAAGGCTTAAATGAAACATTCAATACTTAAACAATTATTTGCATATGATATACAACAATTATTTCGTCCATTAATTTTTCTTTTTTAGAAAATTTCTACAAAAAAGCGTAATTAGGGGACTTTTCATTTTATCCCTGAAAGTGACTGAAAAAGAGTCTTCCTGAAGTTGTGTTTTGATGTTCTGCTGGAATATTAAAGTCACATTTTGCCCCTTTCTTTGTGTCGAAAATTGAACGCTTGCGAGACTCCGGGATTCCATTTTATCGCAACTTTTCACAAATTAAGAGTAAAATACTGTCCCAAGTACACGAGAAGATCAACAAATCTTACAGATTACTTTATTTTATCGATTCGTAATAACATATTGAACGTTAGTATTTGTGTAATCAAACATTGTATGTTTCTTGCCAGCATTTTATTTCTGCTTACTTGAAGAGTATAGTAAAATATAAAATTTTTAACTATTTATAACCAAGAACCAACAAATCTGTTTGAATTCAATAATGAGTTACGTAATTGCAACATTACAAACACAAATTTAAACATTAAGCATGGATGGAAAGCGAAATTGCAAACATAACATACTAAAAGTACATGATTTTATCTTAATTTTTACGGACATTTGCCATTACTGACTAGTAAAAAAACCAGATTCACAACGTTTCGGGATCTGGAATCTGATCCCGTCAATCTACAAGTCACCCGATGTTTCATGACTCTAGGTTCGAAATGGCGTGAATCCTTTTTTTACTAATCACTGATGGAAAATGTCCGTAAAAATTAAAATTAAAATCAAAATATAAAATCACCATCAACAACAATGCATTTTAAATTTAAATTACAAAATACCCCCGTTGCAGCAGACCTGCATACACAGAGAATTTCAAATGCAAAACAACATATTTCAATCCAACATAGCGAGATTTGACATGTTTTGGTGAGCTCCATAAGAATAGCATGGGGAATGAGTATGCAGGTTTGCTGCTACAGGTATATTAAAACTGGGTGGTTTTATCTCAATATTTAGTAGATCTGAACTATAAGAAGCTATTTACCAAGTTTTATCAAGATATGTTGAAAATAACGGATATATAGATACTCTATAGTTTTACTTATTTCCCATAAGGTTAACATTGGGACAACGTACTGTGTTTACCACTTTTAATAACTCGGTAACTAATGGACATAGAGCAGTGATTCAAGTTACTAAATTATTTGTTTTTTTTTTTGGAGCTGAATTCAATGGTGCCAAATAAACCTCGTCAAATTTTATTTTTCTATGTAAAAAACTCAAAAAACCCATTTTTGGAGGGGTTTAACCCCCTTTACCCCCCCCCCTTCCGGTGATCCCTTTACGGCCGCTATCGTGCTAACAGACAC
Source organism: Flexamia atlantica (assembly GCA_035578135.1). Taxonomy (NCBI): domain Eukaryota; kingdom Metazoa; phylum Arthropoda; class Insecta; order Hemiptera; family Cicadellidae; genus Flexamia; species Flexamia atlantica. Next base: position 9,590,078 of record JAQJVK010000013.1, read on the forward strand.
ATATATAGATATATAGATATATATATATATATATATATATATATATATAAATTCGAAGGAAAGGTGTTTTTTGCTTCTGGTGGCCCCAAAACGAAAAGTTATCATGGTCTCGGGCTTAGGTCTTACCATGAGACCTACGGTAATAGCTTCTTCCCTATAGGAGAAATTCGCTAAAAACCTACACAGCTATGTATTTTTTAATTTTTTATCACAATACAAACCAGTTTTATGTTATATCCTAGTTTGATTATTACCGAGGTAATTTAAAAACTTTTAAATTAAATATTTATAATCTTACATATCTTTATTTTTATACTCAATATGTATGCATTTCACTATTTTATTAAAAAAACAGCCTCAAAAAATAAATTTTTAAGCAATTATCAAATGTTTTTTTAATTATTACAAGTTAATTTATTACAGGGTGAAGATCAAACTCTTTGTAATTTATGAGCTTTATAATTAGTAAAAATTAATCAGGACTACTGAATTGCATATTGTGAAGTAATTCAATGCAGCCTAATTAATCGCCAGTACGATTGCATGCAAAATAAATAATGCTGCAATTTAGCTTTATTTAAACCTCAACTGCCCGTCACCATGGGCCAATATACCTGTGCGCCATTTGTGGCGATCTAAAGACAGCGAGGTACCGTAGCGGCAATAGGCACAAAGGCCAGTCAGAGGTCACCGCTCATGTTGGATCAGGAGTCGCCCGCCACTGGGATCGAACCGGCGACGTTTGAAACTAACTCAAGGCAAGCGCTTTACCTCTGAGCTACCGACTCGGTTAAACAATACTCGGTTAAACAATACAAACTGTAACAATGATCTGAAACGATTGTATTATGAACGCCCTAAATCACGAGTTATGTAACTCTGAACAAGATGTAACTTTGAAGCGATTATTTCAAATATCCCAAGCGTCGTTCAAATGCTGAAATAAATCATTGCTTACTCCACTTTATCCACAATTAATAAAAAAGAAACATGATTTTCTCCACGGTAAAACAAAACTCATTACAAACAGTTAATTAATTAATAGCTCTGTTAATAGGTCATAGCTCAATTAATTCACATTTCAGGTTAGGAAATAAACAAACTAAAAAACGAGTCTTAGTAGAACAATCAGCTGATGTATGAATTGCGTGATGTCTTTCATGACACTAATTTCGTCTGATGACAAGCTTTTATTGGTATAAAAACTGTACCATAAAGTAATTCGTATATCATAAAGATTACTTCATGGGACTATTTTTTATTTGGCTTAATACTGTACCTTTTAAGGGGATTCCCTACTGAAAAAGGTAAATTTGTTAAAATTCTTTTTCGGTTCTGAAGAAGGTTTTTCTAGTTTGTCCTTGTCACAAAAAGAAACTTTTGGGGTCAACATTTTTAATTTGCAGTTTTAGGTATTTTTTAGGTATAAATATACCTAAATGTCATGGTCATATAAAAATGTATATAACTCTGGTTCTATTGGTTATAACTTCATGATCAAAGTGTCATTTTGGAGGATTTCAGCCTTCTAAAAAGTTAGATAAAATTAGATTTGTATCAGTTAAAAAAGTTATAAGAAAAAAACAAAACAAAATTTAAAATATTTTTAATTAAAAACAATAAAACTCTTTTTTCAATTTTTAGTTGTGTTACAGGCATAACTTTACCTATCTTTTTAGATAAACTAATAAGGAATATTGGGTAAAAATTTCAACCTCTTACTACAAGTACTTTATGAGTTATATCAATTTTAGTGTTGAAAAACACGGAAAAACCAAACTTGTGCATTGAAAGTTCGCGAGCGTTATCCTGGCTAGGCTATTTTATTGGAGCGGCGGCATGCAGAGCCTAATATAATTTTTTTCTTTTTCATAATAAAACCATTTATACCTTGTTATGTATGGTTTTTCTGAAAGAAGACATACCATAGAACAATAATATGTGAAAAATTAAAAAAAAAATTGTGTCATTTTCAGTAAGGAATCCCCTTAAGGCGTTTCTTGTAATATATCTTTATCGGTGTTTATCACAATTTTTGCAGTTAATAATATATACTATCAAAACACCCTACCTTAAATATAGCTTTAAAACACTAATTCAATTCAAAAAATCTGTATTCAAAAATTATTCAGTACATAAAAAATGTATTATGTAACGACCAATGTGACGAACAATGTGGGGAACTAATTCCTATATGGTTAAATTATGTATTTTGAATAGCACTGTTGTATTGTTTTTGGTGGAATGGAAAAATTTCAATTTCAATTCCAATTTCAATCATGTCCCATGTGCACATGCACGTACGGGATGAGAAAATAATTGAATACGATTTAGCAAAAAAATAATTAGCTAGTGATGGCAGATCTTATATTTAATAAATAAAACACTTACTATTTAAAGTAATAAATATTCACACATATAAAAAAGAATAAATAATAACAAACTAACAATGACAATTAATAACAAAAAGTATCAACAACTTAGACCATCATGAATAATATATGATCAATGAGCAACAGAACAAAATGGAAGAGACCAAGAGGAGGAACAACAGATAAGTTGATTCTGAGGTGTCTGTATTATAACAATCAAGGCATGGTTATTAATTTTGGAAGATACTTTTAAAAATATACTGGCTTTTTATACCCTCCCCCTCTTACTACACTTTAAAATTTTTTTTATATATTTCATAGAGTTACATTTATATAAATGGCATTTATTTAATTTGAAAATTTGCTAAAAAGGGTAATTGCTTTAAACACAAGTTGGTTTCTACTTATTTCCTTTCTGTACCTTGGAACAATTAAAGTAAATTTAGATGCTACCTTAGTACTCCTATTAAATGTCTTAACATTGAATACACTCAAGTACTTTATAACAAAAGTTAAACATGACATCTTATACAACTGATTCAGATTTGACATACTCAGTTCCTTAAATATGGGTGTTATACTGTCGTATTTTCTTTTATTACATATACTTCCTAGGGGAAATCTTTGTGTCATTTCAATTGGATTTAGAGAGGAAGAAAAAGTACTGTCCCGAAGAATAATTCCATACCTTAAAGATGCTTCAAACGATAATGAGTATAAAACTTTGAGATTTTCTGATGTAATATATGATTTAATTAAGTACAGGGTTTTCATAACACAAATCATTTTTAAGATTGAATTTTCCACATATAAATATGAAATGAGTATTGTAACTTATTGCCTTGATAAAATTTACCTTATTGTAACTTGTACCTTATTGTAACATAAAATTTTAATATTTACATTTTATATAAACTATTATTTAAGTTTCATCACATTTAGTGAACATTATGTGTTCAAACATTCCGCCATTGGCATTTGTATAAGGTTGTGCTCTCTCCATCAAATTCCTGGACATGTGTTGTAAGGTACCTCATTGAATTTCTTGCATTACATTTGTTATGTTTGTTTTGAGGTGCTGAATATCCTGTGAATTGTTTTCGTAGGCCTTACTTTGTAGGCAACAAAAAAATCATAAAAATAATATCGTGGAGTTAAATTCGGGATCTTGGGTGGGGGAGTAATCCTTTACAGTTAAAATAACGATTTGGGTTACGTTTAAAATAAAACACCCTTTATAACATATAATTGATTTATAAAAAAACCTACAAATAATACGTTATTGACTAATCTAAACATCCTCGAGATATGATTTAAACACAGTTATTTCCGGAGGAAACCGACTTGATAAAATGAGTACAAGTGTGTTTGAAAACCCATTGCATAATAGATAACGACCACTCAGACCATTTTGGTAGATGGCCATTATCGACCCAATACTTGTCGTTACAAGAGCTTCATGCATACTTAAGGCCAAGTACGAGTTGAGTGTATCAATACGAAAACGTTCACCATGTCACCTGAGACACATTCCTACTTCTTTCATCTAGTGGCAAGAAATAGTATATTCCATTACTAGCTAAGGCTTAAAATGGCGTTTTTTGTAAGAGCTCAAGTTTTAAATTTAAAAACGACCGAGTAACGAAAAGCAGTTTTAATCCCGCGTGTTGAACTATATTTTTCGCTATACCGTTCAATACAACCGCTCAAAATTAATATAGTTAGCGGTTCGTTGTACCGCTAACTAACTACTAAAGAAAACCAATTGTTACACGTTGTTGACTTTTAAAGATATCTCCCAAAGAGGCTTTCATCTTGTTCTTACTATTTAAAACAATCAGATGAATATCTGTTTCATTTGTGTTAGCTTAGACTGAAAACTATGAACTATTGATGTATGTAATGCTTTCTGGGTGAAATAAGCGAGTTTAACTAATCGATTAAACCAACAAAAATGCATCAATGAATTACAAGTAATAATTATAACCGAAAACCACTCTCGATGCAATCGACGTCCTTGAGATCAGCTGATTCTTTTTCTCCGGGGGCGAAAAAATAACTCTTGAGGCCCGCATGAAAAGTAATAAAAACTGCAATTTTCCCAGCGGTATAACGAAAAAAATGCTTACTTTGTGGAGACCAAGCGATTTAATATATGGTTGACATTCACTTTTTTCTTTTTTGGTGATCAGTAGATCTATTATGTTCACTAAGATTTTCAGGAAAAATGTTTGCTATGTGTTTGTTTGTTTGGATGTGCCTTTGGTAGTTAAATTATAAACTATCATATTCAAATGTTACTAATTTCTAGGGTCTTATTCCATTATCTGCCCACACCGTGTATTTCCAATTTAACAAAATAATATAACATTTGGCAGTAATATAAAAAATATAAAGGATGTGTAGAGGTAATTCAAAATGTAAAAGACAAATTATAGAAACAAAATTCAAACAGGGCCTGATTTTATACCTAAGGGTTATCTTATGCGCCATTATCTTATATCATGTCGCCGTTACCTGTAGTAGCAGTAGCACAAGAGGAGACGTTAGGTTAGGTTGGATTAGGTTAGGTCGGATTGGTTAGGTTAGGATCAAACCCAATTACTGTATTTTTATAGAACCTAACCAAGCCTAACCCAACTCAACCAGCGGCCGGCGCAGCGATTTTACCGTTATCTGCATGTTTTACACAGAAGGCAAGAACGACAATAATACCGACCGAATTATTCAGAAATGATCCCGATATGCTTGGCGAACTATCCAGTAACCAAAAGACTTAGCGATGAAACGTTTTTAGCCAGTAGGAAAAACAATTTCAGTTGTGGGCAGATAACGAAATTTGACCCTTCCTAGGCCAAGTACCTGAAAGAATTTAGTCTCATCGTAATTTAGTTGCACTGAATAATCGATTACGCTGATGACCAATATGCTAGAGTATAATATTGCCCAGTGGTAGAAAATTCAGCCTAAGAAACATTGAATCCAGAAATAAAATTAAAAATGCATAATTGCTGCAAAAAAAATGCATGTTTTTCTAGTACAGTTCACGCATTACATCTCCGGCTATGACCACTACACTACCAACCGTGTCATATGATATTTTCAACATATGATATTGGTAAACACAAAAATTTACAAGCAGCAGTGTTTTAGAAAATGTTCTCAGAAAAGTATCCCCCTCTCCCCCTGCACCTTACAAGCAGCTCAGTCATAGCCGGAGATATAATGCACGAACTGTACACTTATTGTTCACATTTTCCATTTTAATATATCTGTAAACAATGGGAGAAAAATAGTGAAATGTCCTTATAATGTGCAACTAACATGAAGATGAACTAAAGAATACTGTTTAGATGAACTAATAGCTATTTGTGTATTAAGAGCACGAAGTATATCATTGCCGCTCGATAATTTTAAATGGCCGGACGAAGCTTTAGCTGAGTGCGGTCAAACATTTCGAGAGCGGCAAGAACTATTTGTGCTCGTAATACACACAATATTTTTCCTACCACCATTATTTAAACAGTTTAACTTACTACCTTACACTTTACACTACCTACACTACCAGTACACTTTAACTTCCTGCACACAAAAGTTCATTGAGGTTATGCTTGCTTATTCTATTGGAACGAACCGAAAGTTGGTGTGTAGAAACGCCGACAGTGAAATCAGCTGATTTAGAGAAAGACAGCTAGAATTTATAATAGAGTGAGTAACAAGGGAATTCTGACCAATAAAAACTGTCCTTTGGTGTTTGACGTCATAGTTATCTCTTGTGTGCCACCTTAACCTAATAAGTAACCCTGATCAAGCGAGCGAGAATGAAATGAAAGCGGAAATTAACAGTTTTGCATACAGTTGACAGGTGTTGCAATATGATTATTTCTATGCAGTGGTAGGAAAAGAATATGCCATTTCCTCTTTCCTTCCGTCGTTTTTTCTTGTGTGTTCCTCATTCCTAACTTCTCTTTATGCTCCAACCCTCAACAAAATTTATTTTGTTACAGATAAAGTTGCACCAAGTACCACCATACTTTCCCTCTCCCCTTAGGATATTCTGAGTTTTGGTAACCTAAACGCAATCAGAGTCAAAAGACAATATATATTTAAGGAGAACTTATGTTTTATTAGATGTTTTCTGCGAGTTCCAAAAGTGACAAGCGACCTCACTGAGAAAGTCAACTGGAGATTTATCAAATCGAGATTCTCAAGAACTTCAATTTAAATTTAATCACTGTTTCAATTTCATTATAAAATTTGTTGCTGTAATCTCAAGCTATATTACATTTTAGTTCACGTCTCTAGCGCAAGGCCACCTCATATATCAGTAATGACATATCCCATTCCTTGAAGTAGGCGGTATAAATTATCAAACGAGACATTTCATTTTTCAAAATTTTATTTTAATGACATTAAGATATTTTAAAATATATTTATCCTCGAAAATGTGTTGCGTATATTTAACATGATGCGTATATTTACATTAACATCATAGTTATATTTAAGTGCTGCTTTATTTTTAGAAGAAATTTAGAGTGAATCCTTTTTAAAACAAAAATATTTAACATACAATTTACAGATATATAGTTTCAACACAGTCTGTTAACATATTTCGATCACACCCGTATCATCGAGCGTTAGTTAACTGCGTAGGGGACTTTGTAGCTGGCGAAGAGATTTCTAACTTTACCGCACGAATCGTTTTGTGGTCGACAACGTTGAAATCCTCCCAAACCACTTTTGCACGTTAGTAAGCGGATCGGTTGATACGGTGTTTGATTGGCTTAGCTTCAAATCTATATATTAATACGCAAGCAGTTTTATTTTCAAAGTCAAACCTCAATAACGGCTGGACGGATTTTAACGCTTGAGTTGTCAAATTACAAATATTTTTATGTAGCTTTGTCGATACGTCTCAGAATTTAAAAAATCGTCTCTATTGCACAGTAAAGGGCTGAAGTTTCGTAATATAGGCGCTATCCATCGATATTTGACGAGCTAAGTTTACTACTGAACATATAGTCGCTCTTAAATATTTTAATATGTGCTTTCATTTATTCTTCCGACTCGAAAGTATTTGTAATGACATCAAAACCGATGTTTTTGTGCTCCAGAGTTTCAAACTATGTTTTGACATAATCCAAAAGTAATTAAAAAAATCATTGACACGTATAAAACCAAAGGTGCGGTAACAAGATACAATGTTAATTTCATCACAAGAGGTGAGGCTACCTCGATATAATCAATGTAACACTTAAGTGGAAATGTATTTAGTTAAGTTAATAGGAAAATATGTTCATTGACACGTCATATTGTTATGAAATCTAAATGAACGGTATGTAATTAATCCTTCAAAAAGCCGCAGCATGATTGTGGAGTCCTGTTTGTTTGTGTAGTTCTGTTTAATCTCTCACAGTGCCCCGTTCCAACTGTAAATGTTTATAGAGGTGGTCGAATAACAGCCCATTTAGCAATCCTCGCAGTTGATATAATTGTTTTGTTGTCATTATTAAGCATCACTATAAACAAGCTATGAGAGGATTAAATTTCATTGCGCCATTGTTGTGCTTTTAGAAACTTGGTAATAATGCAGTCTTAAGCGTAATGAGCAGTTGAGTAGTGCAACTGTTTAAAATATCGTTTATTTTTTATTGTTGTGATCTAACCTTCCAGTTTTTAATATCCTACTCTTAAGGATCCTTGAGTAAAATTCTCGTTGGTTAAACATTCCGAAATAATTTAAATATTTTTACAAGAGCCGATTGGAGAACGGTTTGATTTAGTGCTCTTCATATATGATTTCTGATGGTGTAGAGTTCATTTATTGGGCTTGTTGCTAATATCATTATTACTTCAACAGAGTGTGGTGAAAAGAAAACTACGAATAAAAGAATTATTGGTCAATTATCAATCTCCCGTAGTCCAACGTTACATCAAAACTTATCTTTGGTTTCTGCTTAAAAATAATTTTTTCAAGAGCTGTAAAAGTATATCAATAATGATTCTGGGATTGTGTGGGTTACTAAACTATTTAGATATGTTTTTTTTTATTTAGCAGTGGTCAATTTTCAATAATGGCGTTTATATAATAACAGTAGTTACTATATGCTAATATTATCAATATTATACGAAAAAAATAACGTCACTCTTTAATTTTTGATACTAGCTTGGTAACCCACTTCGTCTGGTATTGCAATTAAATTACAGCTTTTAAGTGAAATTAAATCAGCAGCGATTTAAATATGAAAAACTAATATGACCCTCTATTGACTTAGTCCTGTAGTATCCTACCTAGATACTTAGCCCTAAAGTATTTCTCTTGTGGGTTTCTGCGCTAAAACAGGATTTTGCTAAGTTGTTAACTTTTAAATTTGCAGGTCCCATGGTGTTATCTAGATCAGACACTCTATGTTTATGTTATATAGTAACAATTTAACTTAGGATGAACTAACATCACATTTAAATAAAAAACTAATCTAGAGAAAAATGTGTTTATATTTTAATTAACCCAATCAAATATTATTTTATTATTAAAAATTGTAAATGAGTAACTTACATCTGTTAGTTCAAATATTGTACACTAATTTGAAATATTATAAAAATTCAATAAAACGACTAAAGTAAAAATTAAATAAAATTCTATTTTAACAGAAATTAAATATTAATCGACATGATCAACGCCTCTTAACCTCAATTCGACTCACAATTTCAAACGGATTTCAGCAAAAAAATTTACAAGGGGTTCAAATATGTTTTGATTAACATGAAGCCAAACATAGATAATATATTTTCAAGGTTTAAAGAATTTAGCCGATCTCTTTTCAAAATAAAAAATATTTTTGATATTTTAAATTGCTTTTAGTAGGATGGGTTTTCTTCGATGTATTTTTCGGGTGTATTATCAGAGATTATGATAATAATCTCCTTAATAATAATAATAATCCTTTTGTCCTTACCAAAGGATTATCCTTTAATAATAATCCTTTTGTCTTTACATATTCGGACTAAGCAGTGAACATTGTATGTAGTATATACATCATTATTAGCATAATACTAAATTTAGAATTTTTATTAGGATTTCTACGTATAAATTGTACATTAAACTTTCAGTCAGGGTAAATTAACTGAAATAGTAAACTTTTAAAACGTACACAATAATTCTGAGTTTAAAACCATTTTAGTCGTGCGTATTTTACGTCGACTACGGCAAGGATTCCTGCTATCACTGTTTTCTATATTGAGAGTTTTACCATGAATAATTTTAAGCTTTGCTATGTACTGATAATATTTTATATTGTATAATTTTCGTTATTTAAAAAAAAACAATATTATTATCCTGCTTAGAATCAAAAATCAATGTATATAGCATTAGCATTATTATATATATATATATATATATATATATATAATTAACAATATTAGGAACTTACAATATGTATCATGCTTTGTCGGGTTGGCACTCTGTATTAAGTCTTTGCTTTTTCTTAACAAAGTTGCTGAATCACTTTTAAACTGACACTCATAGAAACTATTCATGTTCGTTGACATAGTAAGTAAAATAATTATATTTAATTCATTTATTTCTCAAAAACCTTTGTATTATTGTATTCTTGATTAATTTGAATTTGCAATGTATAATGTAATGTTTCTATAAATTTAATTTTGGTAATTTTGAGTACTTAATTAAAAAAAAGTTGGAAACTTTACAATTATCTTTCATGTATGATTTTGCAGAATAAAAGCACATGCTTTATAATATTTTTAATTGTCATAATAATGTAATTTTGTAATATGATTTTATTATTTAACTTTGTTTTACTATATCTTACCATATTTGGAATATTGTTCCAGACGGGTTCAGTTCAGTTCACTTTTGGTTCGATTGGATTCAAAACTACAACTTGCAGATGGGTGATCAGTAAAATTAATCACACAAGTAAGATTAGAATAGCCTAAAAAGATTTATTTGCTGAAAGTAGCATATAATTTTGTCAAGAGTAAAAAGCAGGATCAATAAACTATATATATAGTGTGATATGCTGATATGTTATTTACAAGTCAAATTTCCCAAGTGTTAGCTTGTCAACTTATCAGCCTTGACGAACAATTACTTCAAAAACAAAGGCACTTTGCTGACATTCCCTAAAATTTCAAAATTATTAAAGTACGGTATCCCATAAAATTGGCACCTACGGGGATATGCATTACATAACGTGATAGTAATATCTTAATTCAGAAATTACGAATAATAACAATAAGAATCTTTTACTACTCCTAATTATTTTATTTGGAGTAAAATTAAGTAATAAAAAACTGTTCATTTAACTTAACATTTCTTAATTAAATTTTGCATAAGCTAAACACTAAGTGCCTTAAAATAAAACCTAACTCGGCTGGTTATGCTTGATGGGTGACGTATTTTTCGATCGATATCAACATCGTTCAAGCAGGAGGACAGAGACGACCGTGAATGAAGATTATCTTGTCCACAAAAGCGTGAAATAGAGTCTTAACATGCTCTACTTACGCTCAAGGTCGCAATCAGGTATTTTTATTACGGCAATACAAATTTTTGTATCCATACGAAGAATAGACATGTGCTTATTCTGCTTTTGTAAATCCAATAGAATGAATATAAAATTTATTTTTAATTTTAAATTAACCTTATTTTTTTGCATATAGATGCGTTTTGTTTTATTTAAAATTTTATTAGGATTTTTTAAGGCGTATTATAATGTTTACACACGTAGGTATTTTAAAATATAATATAATTAATAAAAATTTGATAAGAGTTGGAAAAACTTAATCAATGGTAATGGATGATAAATCGTTTGTATACGTTACTAGTATGACAAAAAGCCCGTTATCGTCTTTATAGTTACAAGAGTACTTTATTTTAATTGCTAGCTGATGGTAGAGTTTTACACGAAATAACGCGCAGCTAACAAAACAAAGTTTTCTCTTTAAATTTACCACACCAATCTTTACCATCGGCTGTGTGCAATCCTATAAGAAATCCGAAAATAGGCTACTTTATTTGTAGATGTAGATCATGCATGCATAAGCTACAAAGGAATGTGTAGGCGGAATAGTCTGCTTCTAGGTTCAATTGTTCTCCCTGGGCAATGATCAGTACTTTTGTCTTTACATATTTGTATTAAGCAATGAACATTCTATGTAGTATAGACATTTTTATTACATTACATTCATATCTATGGAAATGGGTAGTTGTAAACATGAATTTTTTCGCCATGATAAACTCTAAATGCGGAATGAAAATGATTATGTTTAAATTGAAATGAGTGGTATACTTTAACCCAACAAGAAATATAAATTTCATCCCCCAACCAACATAGCCATAATATATGCAGAAAATGTGTATAACCTATGCTCGGCTGTAGCCAATTGTTCGAATGAAAAAAACCATAGATAACTTTGCTTTTTCACTTATGATCAGTGGTATTAATTTGACATGAACTAGATCAGTAAACACAATTATAATTCTATTTTTGTTCATCCTTTATTTTCTTGTAGTTGCTGAAATAAAAATCTTTATTATTCATAAATAAAAGTAAAATTATAAGGCTTAAATAAATGTACTATACTTTTTTAACTATACTAAGGCCGTAGAGAGGTGGTTTTCAGAAAAATGAAGGATATAATCATTAACGGCTGTCACTCAGGCAAGTGAAAAAGGTATTTCAGTGGTTCTGAAGCTCGTAAATGATACGATGTAATTAAACAGTGTCCATAAAAACGGTATTAAAAGAATAGCTGGAACAATGCGTTCTTCGAAAACTCTCATAAATTGTTTGAATTTGCTTTTGATAAGAAAATTTGTCTAAAAAATATTGAAATTTAATTTCTTTATTACATCAAGATTTGCTTAAATTGATGATCCAATAAAGGCAATGTTGACCGATTGATTGTCAAAGGTATGCTTGTTCCAAACAAATGCCTCGTAGTAAATGTTTCCTCTTAAAATCATAGGCAAAGTGTTTCACTAAACAATTTGAACGTCAATTAATTTAATTTTGTTGTTGATGGGCTTCACTCACCTAAGTTGATTGGAGAGCGGACTGCTGGTCTTTTCAATTTTATCACTCTCAGTTCGCACTTTCACACTTACACGGAACATACACAAACACATACATTGACCGGACAGTTCGCTCTTAAGTCCGACATTTCGTCTTACCAGAAGTTGTTAATAAACGTTCGGCGAGCAAAAAAAATTGAAAATCCACTCTCCAAAAATTACCATGCCTTTCAAAGATGTAAATTAATTTGTTAAAGTTTTTGCCTTATTATTGGAAAATATCAATTTCCATAGTTAAAACTATAGACATACTTAACCAAGGTGAAGAATAAAAATGTATGTGAAAACATAATATTAAATTAACATTTTCTATTACTTTTTAACATAGTCTGGTTCTAGCAAAATATTTTAGCTTTATATAAATCTTAAGAAAAAGATCAAAGTAATTATGTCACCTCTGAATTAAAGATAATTATGACCAAATCCACGTGAAAACTCAAACCTGACCAATCATCACTGTAGTAGAAATCAATTAATTTTCTTTTGTATTCCTTTTTTACTTTTTTATTATTTTTTATTACTTTGTGATGAATGTATCAACATTATCCTTCAATCGTGTCTTGAATGTAGAAAGCGTATAAGTTGTGAATATGAAAAGGTTCGGTAAATTGATATTCCTGTTTTGAATGGTGGAGGTGAGGAAAATGCAAAATCTCGGTGTGAGAAGCATTGGCTGTCTTGGTAACATGCTTATTGAGTATAACATGAATATTACAATTAGTATTACAATGAGTATTAAAATGAGTATTACGTTGAGTATTACATAAACATCTTCTCCGTCAATGCGATCCTCTCAGTGTACGTCTACTACTTTCAGACATCTCGTAACACAAAACTACTCTTTAAGGACATTAAATCTTAGGTTTAAAAAAATTTATTTTCTATTTATGATATATTTAGTAGAAACTATCATTTACAAATCATAATAATATATTTTTGTCATCGTATATCTTCAGTGTTACTATTATAGTTGACTAAAACTCAATTAATAATACAAGTAACTTTATTCACTTTACATTGTATAATGCAACAAAAACTAGAATAAAAAAAACAACAAAAACATCGAACTAAATGACATATGATGGAATCAGCTGATACTTTATAGAATATACAACAAACTCCTCCACACCTATTTAAACACGTCCATAGTTGATCGACATGCCTCTTGGTTGTAGATCCATCTTCCCTCTGCACTACATACATTACCCTTCCAAGTCTATTTTTGACAACTCCTCTTTCCCATTTCTTTCCTCTATCGTTATACACTCGAAAAGTCACGGGATCTCCAGGATGGAACGATCGCACCTTCTTCATTTCGTCCTTCTTCACCACATTCTTGTCCATGTCTGATGGAAGAATCAGATCTAGCCTGGTTTTGATGTTTCTTCCCAACATCAACTCTGCTGGTGGTTTGCCGGTAGTGCTATTGGGAGCCCGCCGACTAGCAATCAAGAAGCGGCTCAGTTTCACGTTCAAGGAGCCCTTTTCATCCATCATTTTCAGTAAAGCTCTTTTAAGTGTCTGCACATACCGTCCGCTTGCCCATTCGACGATGGGTGGTATGGGGCGATGGTCCTGTGATTTATTCCATTTTCTTTCAAGAAATTCTTAAACTCGTTGGAAGTAAAATCCGTTCCATTGTCAGACACCAACGTTGCTGGTAATCCAAAACGAGAAAACGTTTATCTTAACTTTTCAATAGTTACTTGAGATGTGACATTTCCGTTGTTATAGTTGACTAAAACTCAATTAATTGTACAAGTAACTTTATTCACTTTACATTGTATAATACAACAAAAACTAGACACAAAAACAACAACAAAAACATTGAACTAAATGACATATTATGATGGTATGAATGAATCAGCTGATACTTTCACATACAGCCCAATATAGAATATACAACAGTTACGTGACACAGTCTGATACGTTTGCCGTTCACAATCTAAAGATATATTTTACATCAATAAATACAACTTTTAAAATAAATGAAACATATTGAATCTAAAAGTATTGAACTTGTGTTCTTTCTTGAGTTCAGTTTGTAACTTTTAAACGACTTTACACTACCAAAAAGACGTGGGGGCTGCAGGTCTTTTCAGTGAACAATGATTGTAATTGGCACTTCGGTTTCCGACATTGCGTTGATGTTATTCGCAATAACCTAGACCTCGTTGTATCTTGCTAAACTGCTGTTCATATCCTTTGTTTTTATTTTAGAAATGTAGTTACCTCCGGTAACGTTCGCCGTAATTTATTTTGGTTTTTATGGTTTGCGAATATTAAAAGTACATCTAGAGCTTATTATAAATGACAATGCTTTCAACAGAGTCATTTTTGATAATAAGCACAAATCGGAGGCTGCATACAAGGTTAAAAGACATATAAAAATTTGCAATGTAATAGTTTTATAGTTTTTTTTATGTCATATTGTAAAAGCTTTATGGATACATAGTAAGTCAAATTTTCACGTGTTTTTGCTAAATATCTTTGGGTTTCTTAGCTATTACAAAATAGTTAAATAATAAAATACTCCAAAAATGTTGGTACAACCAATCGTATGACAAAACAACCTACATCTTTTTTTGCTTCTTTTATTTTAGATCCGGGGAAAACACAATTTTGAGGACTAAACATTTATTTGTTTGCCAACTCTGACCAGTTTGTGAATGGTGGGTTTATAGACTTGAGTGTAAACAGTGTTGCCAAAGTGACGACGTCCAAACAGTGATACCAACTGTGAGAAATACTAAACAGGCCGGCCAGTTGGATTGATCTAAACATTCAGGGCAAGCGAGCAAGTAGAGAAGTCAAATAAACACGGCTAGCTCGGCATCTCGTCATCTCTTCAACTAGAAAACGATTTTTGAATCCATCATTCATTTTACCAGGGGAATGAATAATTTAAATTTTTAATGACTCAAACTCGTATAAAATATGCGTTGAAAATAGTAAGTGACTTTGGGCAAAATAGCAAATTAACTTTGTGCAATGAACCAGTTTTCTTATCTATTTAAGTAAGTTATTTGAGGCAGTGCAAACATTTTCATATACAAATATTGAAAATAAACGGAAAGAGGCTTGTTAATATTTTGGCGGAATGTCAATGTTTTATTTCGCCCGATTTAGTTTTGTTTACAATTACACCCCGCTTGTATTATCAAACGCGCCTATTTCAATTAGTTGAACTAAATAAAAACTTACTTTCTGAATATTTTAATATTAATTTTTTATAAGAATCAAATTTAGCGGAAAATGGGAAAATCATTCTGATTGTTATAATTAAAATTAGCATATTATATAAAACTGATAAATTTAAATTAAATTTAGCTTGCTGAGTATTTGGGAATGCTAAATATAGCTAGGCACGCCGAATAGTTATTTTTATAGCGTTTTATTGGAAAAATCTTTATTGAAATCATTAATCACTAAAGAGGCGAATAGTAGTTATTGGAATAGGGCTAAAAGTATTCTAAAATGCATGTGTTGAATATTATACTTTTTTACCGTTAAAAAATGTATTGGTTCAACCTTTCTTGACTGCAATCATGTGACAAACAGCTGAAATAAGTCACTAGCATACTATATTTAAACTATCACGTTCCGCTTTTCCTGAAATAAATATTGCAGTAGTGAACGATAAAATAAAAGCAGTCTAAAAAATCCTTGTTACTTCCAGAGAATTTTCGATTCCTTGTCATGTCATTAATAAATAAGTTTACAATGCATATTTCATTAGCTCAAAAACGTTTATCAAGGACTGTAACCGTATAAATAAATAGAGAATCAACAGTCTCAGATACTATTTCCACCCCTGTGAAAAATTGAGCTAAAATTAATTCCCTGAAATAATAAAAACTATACCGTATTAAGCGTTGTATTAAAAGTATTTAAAGTCAGAAATTACAAAAAATTAATTGGGATTTAAAATTTTAAATTTGTTTTCCTACGTTAAACACTTATAAGTGGTATTGATACTTCAGAACTACTTTTTGAAAGCTTACACAACACTCTCCTCTTATTTTTAACTTACAAAACAACAAAATCCGACAAATCCGATGATTCTGAATCCTCTTATGAAGCATCCATATGTTCGAGATTGTCGGCTCAATCAGATGAATCACTGTTCAATTCTAGTTCCTGATCCTGAATGACAAACTAATCCTATTACTTTAAATGAGCAATGAATGTAAATGCTATCTCGAAAACGGCTCTAACGATTTTGATACAATTTTGCATGTAGGTGTAGTTTTGATTTTTAAGTTCACCTACGTGGTTGAATTTGCTGTAGAAACGCAATTTGTTTAGAAAAATTAAACTAAAAATATATAGTTTTTAACATGAGATCATATGAGTTGCCAATAACAACAAAAAAGTAAACAAAAGAATCATCCAGCTGTTAATGACAAAGGCACTTAAAACTTTCATAGCACGTTGCCAGTACAGTAGAACTGATCAGGGATAATACAGCTGATTTCAGATTGCTCATGGAGTATTACCCTTATAAAAAATCCCAAACAGGTAAACAGCTGTGTTTAGGTTAGTTATAAATAAGAGGCTTGAAGGGGCTAACAGCTCCTAAGCATAATCCTTCTTTACTATGGTACAAAATACCTTCTTAGAAAATAGGCTTTTGGATCCACAAATTTGCATTTTCAGCATCTTCCCCGAGTCCCTGAGATAGAGACCTTCAGTTTCAGCCCCCCCCCCATCATTTTGCAACCTTCCAAACGCCCACAATTTCTTCGCAAACATTTCGCTTACGTAATTTTATATATATATATATATATATATATATATATATATATATATATATATATAGATCATTTGGTATTAAATCTGCATTGTTATAACACAAACTAAACAAACGTACTTAACTTTTTGTAATTTTAAATTATGAAAAACTCAAACACTTAAGTATTATCAAATCAGAAAATCTTTAATTTAAAATATTGTTTGTTATAGTACATTGAACGTGCATAGTTAGCTGCATTTTGAAACAAATCCCACATGTCAACATCTACCATATGGCTTTGAATCAAGCATTAGCACCACATGTTTAATTTAAACAAAGCAGACGTTTTCAATCTTTTCAATCCCAATGCATTTTAAATGTAAAATATTTTTCGTTACTTCTCATTTTCTGGTATATTTGGACATCATTTGCAATTTTTCCCGACCCCCTGGGGCCGAAAAATTACCTTTCATTTGAGCCACCTCCTGTCATCCTACGAGCTCGCAAACTCTCACAACTTTGATTTTTAAAAGTCGCTTACAGAAATAATAATATAGATAGATAGATAGAAGATATATTATTTGTGACATAAGATCACATAATTTGCAATTTCTATGATATTGTATTCTGTGATATCGGCAGTGTCGAGCAATAATCATGAAGGCACAGTTGGGATATACAACATTCGTCACAGCGCTTGGCCACTGAAACGAGCAATGAGAGCATCGATTAGAAAACAAAGACCGGATAAATTCAATGAACAAAACTTAAACCTCAGGAAATCAAATTACAAAGCTAATTGTCATTGTAAGGAGCAATGTACATGTATATTTGTAATGTACATGTACACTGCTTTCCCCCGAGCGAAGCTCGGTCCCCAGATATTACTTTATTAAGAGTGTGGAGAAATTAACAGAATGTAATTTAATATAGATGATATAGTTAATGAACTAAAAGTATTTATTCCGTTCTATATGTAGTTGTTAAGATTTTTGCGTATATCAGTTATTAATGATTAAAATACAATAGATTTTCACTTCTTTTTTCGTTATAGTATTCGATTCAAATCTTCTTAAAGGCAAAGAAACAAAGTTAACCTAAGAAACTGTCATGTCTATAACAATTCCCATGTTTCATTTCAGACAAAAGAACTTTTGATCTCTAAAAGTACTTTTTCATTCACATTGCATTGCTGTTTGAGTTTAGGATGGATAATATTAATAATTGAACTTACAATTGTCATATAAACTATTTATTTTTAGGGTGAATATCAAGGTGCAGACTAAATTTGTTTTCCGTTTTATATGAATATTTTACAATTTCATAATTAAATTTATGAAAATTTGAATAAATGGAATTTTTGCTGTTAGTAAAACTTGTTAATGATAGGTAATTGAGGCACTCTAAAAGGGTTGATAAGGAATTGCACCTACCTTTGCACTACGGGCACTATTGAAGCAATAACTACCTTTCATTACGGTATAAAAAATATTAAAATTATTGCCGTCATTGTTAAATTTTGACAAATCATATAGCTAACACGCAACAAATTTACAAATTTCGTCTTATTTAAAGGTATAAAACCTGAGCAAAAAAAAGCCATAAGTTATCAATAAATTGAGTGTACCACAATTATACATATATCTACTTTACTAACAGAATAAATAAATTTTACAAAAATTATATTTTAAAATACCCTTAATTTATTTTATATTAAACAATAGGTTGGTCCATTAGGAGATCTTCCCGGGAAGGAGTAACACCAATTATTAATTGATGAAAAGCAAAAACGTTACTACAGTGATTTTACAGTTGTTTAACTATGCCGAGTGATACAGTTAGGATACAAAACTTTTGAAAGTAAATTAATTAATAAAGTTAACTGCTTCGCTCGGGGAAAGCAGTAACATGTTCAAATATACAAGTTCATATCGCTCTCCACAGTGACAATTAGCTTTGTAATTTGATTTACTGAGGTTTAAAATTTGTTCAGTTATTGAATTAATTCGGTTTTTGTTTTCTAATCGATGCTCTCATTGCTCGTTTCAGTGGCCAAGCGCTGTGACGCACGTTGTTGTAAATATCAACGGTGACTTCATAAATTGCTCGACACTGTCATATGTTAACAGATTACAATATCACAGAAAATTCAAATTATACAATCTTACTTCACAAATAATAATAATAGTAATAATAATAAAAATAATAATAAATTTCACAAATAATAATACATTTTCTGAGCATCTAAATTTTGAAATACAAACTGAAGTTTGAGGTGGATTGAGTTGAATAATACCATGTTTTTATTTCTAATATGAACCTTGTCCTCATAAAATAAACTTGTTCTTCGTAGGTCTTTGAGAATTTGCTTATCTCTATTTCATAAATCGTATTTGCAAACTTTAAAAAACATTAAATTGATTTAATTTTAGAAAATCTAAAGCATATAAACACCTTTATGTAAACAAATACATGGTGTTGCTTTGATATTATCTATTTCTAATTAACCTAAAACACAGATGTTTGCCTGTTTGGGATTTTTATATTTGGATAACCCTCCATGAGCAATCTGTGCTCAATTGTATTACCTCTGTTCTATTCCACTCTACTGGCAAGATTAAAATGCCTTGATCATGAACAGCTGGATGATTCTTTTGTTTACTTTTTCGTTGTTATTGGCAACTCATATAACCCCATGTTAAAAATTATCAACTTTAAATTTAATTTTTCTAAAAAGTTTGCGATTCTACAGCAAATTCAACCACGCAGGTGAACTTAAGAATAAAAACTTCTCCTACGTGCAAAATTTTATTAAAATCGTTAGAGCCGTTTTCGAGATATGATTTATACAGGGTGAGTTTTAATTGTCCCCCCCCCCTTACTTTCTTTTACATTTCTAAAAATAACTATCCCAGACCCCACCCAAACATTATTGGGTAGTAAGTACCTCGTTTTGGGGTGGGTACTCATTTTCGGCCGCCATCTTGGATCCGCCATATTGGATCCAAAATATTTTTTTTCAAATGTAAAAGTGGTGTTGTGACCCATTATTTCAAGCTACACTAGATGTTTTCACTGATTCCAATGCCACAATCCGTTTTTCAATATCTCAATTCGTTCTCAAGATATGAGTACTTTTTATTTATTTATTTTCAACCAATTTTAACATTACAAATTGATAAAATAGGCCCCTAACCACAAAATAATGCTAGATAGTGACGAATAGCCACCATCAGTCATTGTTGAGAGATTTACACTTAACTTTCACCAATGTAATTTTTTGGCCGCCATCTTGGATCCGCCATTTTTAAAGAGGTAAGTTATTTCAAATATGAAGTTAGTGTTGTGACCCATCATTTCAAACTAGTTTTTTGCGCCGAATTCAATGCCGCAACCCGTTCTTAGCTAAAAAATTTAGTTTTTGAAAAATTCATATTTTTTAGATTTTTATTAGAAATTTATCAATATCTTTAAAACTGAACACTATAATTAAAATCGGGTTGCGGCATTGAATTCGGCGCAAAAAACTTTTTTGAAATGATGGGTCACAACACCAACTTCATATTTGAAATAACTTACCTCATTTCAAAATGGCGGATCCAAGATGGCGGCCAAAAAATTACATTGGTGAAAGTTAAGTGTAAATCGCTCAACAATGACTGATGGTGGTTATTCGTCACTATATAGCATTATTATGAGGTTATTGGCCTATTTTATCAATTTGAAATGTTAAAATTGGTTGAAAATAAATAAATTAAAAGTACTCATATCTTGAAAACGAATCGAGATATTAAAAAATGGATTGTGGCATTGTAATCAGTGAAAACATCTAGCTTGAAATTATGGGTCACAACACCACTTTTACGTTTGAAAAATTATTTTGGATCCAAGATGGCGGCCGAAAATGAGTACCCCCCCAAAACGAGGTACTTACTACCCAATAATGTTTGGACGGGGTCTGGGATAGTTATTTTTAGAAATGTAAAAAGGTAACGGGGGGGGGACAATTAAAACTCACCCTGTATACAAGAATTGCTCATTTAAAGTAATAGGATACATTGAAAATATCCAATATATATGCTCAATTCACGTTATGATGATTGAAGCAACAATTAAATCAAACTACGGCCAGTGAATTTCATGTCAAATCCAGCCCAGTGAATGGAGATGCGATGTAAGCGTTTGAATCGCTATAATCGCTACTGAACCGAATAACTTAGATAACGTTGCTGGACATGATCTGATAAAATTATCTTTTTCACTAGTTTTTTGAAGTCCTCAATGACACCCTTATAAACGAGTTTGGCCAAGTTCCTATTTAAAGTTTATGTTTCCGTTAAATTGTGATGTTATAAAACTGCAAACGGAACATATTTTTGAAGCTTTAAAACCGGTAAACTGTGTAAAGATTGGAAGTAAGCAGTCTTCATCATTAATATAGTTATTAAGCTATTTAATATCTACATCCTGATAAAAGCTACTTGTCCGAAGAGAAAAAATGAGATTCAGTAATTTATGCCAAGGAATAAACATATTTCGCTTAAGAATTGTTTAACACTCTTAGAAGAAATACTAGAAGGCAATGAAAGCATTAAGTCATTGCATTTTGATGCACAATTACACAGCTTAGAGGTTTAAAACAGAACGAAAATAATTAAGTTTTCCATTTTTTTTATCAAATCCATAAGTCTGAATCTCAGCTCAGACAAAACTGAACACAACAAATGACTGTCAAATTTTCCCTAAGGCGAAAAAAATACTTTTTTTCTTAGATTTATTTGCAGTTTTCAAGTAAGAACTTACATAGGAAACTGGAAGAGATATTTTTAAGGGGATGTTCAGGCCTCTCTCGCATGGAGGAAAAAGTGATGTTGAACGGTTAAAATTTACCTAATGACCCACGATAGAAAATCATGTCATAAAATATCCCTCAACCTTGGGTCCCAGACTACTTTAGAGTGAAGACAGATTGGAGCGAGTTTAACAATATACTTGAAAAGCATTTAGTTTACAAATGTTATTACAGAGTTGGGAACGTTGTCAATATTACAAACCAACATTTATATTTGTTTCATAAGTTTATTTCACTATAATACTAACGCATGCCAGGGCTTGTCAAATGTTAAACGGAAATAAAGAATAATTATATTGATATAATTTGAGTAAAACCAAACACTTTGATAAAGGTTTTCCTTTCTTTATTAGAAAGAAACATTCTCTCACAATCCATTAGGGATAGTTTTTCCAACGTGGTTTTCTCTACTTCCCTTTCGTAATTTAAAAACAGTGTGCTATAGGTTTTAAACTATTTCATTGTAACTGGATAACGTATCTTATTGTTTCCAAACAAAGCCTTAGGCTCAAAATAAATAACGGCCTTGGATAATTGTTTTTATACATCCCAGTGTGTTTACGAAAAACCCTTACAGACTTTGGGATATGGTTACTTGCATCAAAACTAAGAAACAAGTTCATAAACATGGTTCCTAAAACGCTCGGTTATCCGTCTGTCGGTCTGTATGTGTTTTTAACATGATTTTGAATATCTTTGAAACTACAAAAGATACCAACTTCAAACTTGGTACGTCTATGCTGACTGTTAGGACCTATTTTGGTGCGGAGTATCAAGTTTATACTTTGTACCATCTCAAAATGGCAGCCATTTTTATATTTTAAAACTTAATATGTTAAAAACCGTAAATTTTTCAACAGTTGGACAAGAAACAAAAAAGTTGCGAAATATTATTTCCTACAAAGCCATCTAAAGATCATAAAGATCAAACTACAATTAACGGAGCTATTGCAATTTTCTAACAAAATAATGCGAATATTTGCTATGACTGCCATAAACAGACATGTATTCTGGTAGACAAAGTGCAATAACTCCGTTAATTGTAGTTCGATCTTTGTGATCTATAAATGGTTATGTAGAAAATAAAATGACGCAACTTTTTTGTCTCCAATCTTTTTGTAAAATTTACGGATTTTGAGGTATTACGTTTTAAAATATAAAAGTGGCTGCCATTTTGAAATGGTACAAAGTATAAACTTGATACTATGCAAAAAAATAGGTCCTATTAGTCAGCATATACGTACCATGTTTTAAGTTGATATCTTTCGTAGTTCCAAAGTTATGCAATATCATGTTAAAAACACATACAGACCGACAGACGGATAACCGAGCATTTTAGGACCCATGTGTACGGGAACTTATTTCTTAATTTTGATGTAAATAATTATATCCCGAAGTCTTTAAGGGTTTTTCGTAAACACCCTGTATGCCATGTAACTTAATGTTATGTCATATAACTTAACTGAAATTAATTGTCTAAGCATTGTATTGCAACTGTAACCCTAACTGACTCTAGAAATACGCAACTTCATTATGATTCAGCTTACTAAAGATGAGTCTGAAAAGTGATAGAGATTTGGAGCTCCCGTCAACAAAACCAGTAATCGTCGCCGATAATAAGAAATCACATTTTCTGTCCAACTCTCAGTATTGCCTACTTAAAGTTCTGCATTTTATTTTTACCGTTAAGTCAATTTCACCGTCCATTGTTCTCAGCAAGTTATGGTTACTATTTACTAATATTTAGTGGTTTGTTCTGATAGCGTATTTTGGGTTTTGGACCTAAATAGTTTCATTAATTGTTAAGAGTCCATTATTATAGCAATAATATTTAACATGATAACAGGTATGACTCAAGAATAAAAATTCTCATAATAGTAGAATGAAATTATTCAAGCCTCTTGGTTATGAGGCTTAAATTTACACACACATTTACATTTCATTTGAACCTGACGGTTCCCTGGTCTTCAAGACTACGGAGAAGAGGAGCCTGTATGTATGATACCAATATAGTTGCTTATTTGTGACTTACACCGGTTGTCTCACCTAAAGTGAACCAATAGCTAATTTTTTTATTATAAGTCTGACAAAAAAGTTCTTATGGGGGACTTCCCTTTATTTTTAATGCTACTTTTTGGAGTCTCTTCAAAATTAAAAAATACGGTTGCCATTTTACAACATGGCAGACAAGTTTTATTTTTCTTACGGAACACCCTATATTTTATGGTGTTTTTGGATTCTACGCTTAGTTTTAGAAACTTTTTATACTTCCTCATTTTTTTCCTAAACGAAATGGTTCAGGAGGTATGAGCAGTTTAAGTTTGATTTTACCCCATTTAAAATGCATTGTGCCCATTTACCAAGCATTTCTTATGAAGTAAAAGCATATTCAAAATAATACATTTCAACAAGTGAATCTTGACTACAAATTATTTTATAATTAAAAATTATCCAAACTCACATTTTTAGGCACTTTTATTCTTTGGTACCTTTTTTAACCCAACCGTTTTCGATATACAGACTACCAACAATTTCCCATGCATTTTAAAAGGGGGAAAATCAAACTTAAACTACTCATACCTCCTTTACCATTGGGTTTAGGAAACAATTAGCAGGAATAAAAAGTTCCTAAAATTAAGCGTAAAATCCAGAAACGCCATAAAATATAGGGTGTTCTATAAGAAAAATTAAAGTTGTCCACCTTATTGGAAAATGGCAGCCATATTTTTAAATTTCAAAGTGACTCCAAAAAGCAGCGTTAAAAATAAAGGGAAGTCCCCCATAAAAGGTTCTTTGTCAGAAATATAACAAAAAAGTTAGCTATTGGTTCACTTTAGGTGAGACACCCGGTATATGATAAAAATCTGCTTATATGGTGTAAACGTGGTAATTCATCTATTCATTTTTCATTATAACGTTCAAATAAAAGTTAATCTGTGGTTAGATTATACTTAAAATAGTACTGGGGTTCTCTAGAACAGTAAACGAAAGCTATATCCTGATGGCAAATATGTTTGTTTATCTCTTTGAATGTTGTACAAGAATAAATGTCGTAAAGGCTATCTTTGGTTACTTTCAACTAAAAATAGCATACTGGCATTACTTCAAGAGTAACTAAGATATTAACATTCGCTTTAATTATTTTATTTGTATAGTTTTTATTACAGCTTAAATGTGAAGTACGACTTCATTGTTCAACAGGTTAAGGGTTTTAGCGAAATACTTCCTATACTTTAAATCCACTCAAATTTCTTAGTTTTATAATTTTTAAATTTACTTCTATATCCAAAGAGAAAACAATGAAGGCGGTATTAGAATTTCAATAGTATCACAGAGAAAGGAATGGATACCTTTGACTATCAACAAAGCTCACCTGTCCAAAGAAACATGTCTTAAGCTTTTATTTTACAAATATTTTTGCAAGTGGATAATATGAAAAGCCTTTGGGCCTTTTGGGAGGAACTAAATTGAGTTAGGACGAAATAGATGGCTTAAAAACTTTCTGCGTAAAACTATACATACTTATATAAAACAAGTATCAATGCAAACGTGCCGATGTTTCTGAGTCCATAAACTTTATATACGGTAAGCAAACGTAATGTCTTATAAACATCCATATTATGTCTTATAAACATCCATATTATGTTCTTTTTATACCTCAACATTGTAGTCATACTTTTAAATTATTTCACTCGGTATTACAATTTAAATACATTCTTTAAAGAATTCAAACACTGAGTTTCCATTTCACTTAAAGCAATTTATTCATAGCTAGAAGCTAATATTTATAACATATTTAAAGATATAGCGAATATTCAAATAAATGTTATCTAGCCAAATATATATTTTTTATCCATCGCACCTTAATGCCAGATACGAAAAAGGTGTAATACACGTAGAAGTTGAAAAAAGACTGAAACTAGAAATAAAATGTTTTATGAATATTGGAATCGGCACATGCTAAAACGGCCTCAGTCCAAACAGGGTAGTTTTGAGAAAAACGAAAAAAACTTTCTGACCCAAATATGAAACAATATTTCTTTTTGTAAAAAATGTCAAACCGTAGTACTAAAATAGTTAAGTTTGTAACCATGGAATCAGGCTTTTAATTTTTTTTTGTTACCATAAAAATGGTACAAGTGCTTGACTGAGGCCCTTTTAGATTGTCGTAGGAATTTAAATGAAACACAGTTTGTTTTAACTGCTTTAACACACTTTATTATACAAATATTTAAAATAATTAAAGTTTGACATTTTTTACAAAAAGAAAAATTTGGGTTAGAAAGTTTTTTTTGGTTTTTCTCAAAACTACCCTTTTTGGACTGAGTCCATTTTAGCATATGCCGATTCAGCCAACCCACGTGCTGGATGGGCTTCAGTAACTGACTGAGGCCCTTCTAGCACGTTTCCAATAATTCAGTGGCCAGTATCTATGCCAGCAGTGCATGTGACTGAGGTCCTTTTAGCACACAGCGAAGGAGCTATCTTTCTAGATTCGATTTTCACCAATAACTCAATTTATATATTTTTTTACTGAGGCCCTTTTAGCATGTGCCTTTTAGCATCAATTATTGAATAAAATGAACATCCAGTTATCCGCCTGGGACTTGACTAAAAACCACAAAACCATGTTAAGAGTGTTAACCATGCTTAAATGGCCAATTCTGATTGCTCGTTTTGAAAAACAAAAAAAAAAGGATATAAATCAGAAGGTGCAATATAATTGCTAGACTTCTTTATATCTATTTTTAAAATTTCACAATAAAATATGGATGGATTTAATTTATTCAGGATTAATCATGCAGACACCGAATACAGAAAATAACATTCTGATATTTCTCGACAGCTGCAGGTAAACACTCAAATCTACTGCATTAATTAACTTAAATTATTACATTTTATTACATTAAATTAAATATTACATTTTATTAATATTTTATGATTTATTATTAATATTTAATAATATTAATAATAAATTAATATTTATTTTAATGTAATATTTTTAATATTACATTAAATTAAATATTCAATTATTACATTTTACTACAAATTATTACATTAAATTAAATATTACATTTTATAAACAAGCTACAAGCATTGAATCAGTTGGCAGAACCACAGCGAAGGATCAAATATTGTATAAGGATATAACCTCGAATATTGATCACACTATTGACGAATTAAGCACCACGGATCGGTCAGGCGCTTGATGTTTTACTAGAATTTGAATCTAGACAGAGTGAACCTCAATTCTCCAATCCGCTTGATAACGTATATAAGCGGTTTGGGGGGATTCTGATGCTATCTACCACAAAACAATCTGTGTGGTAAAGTTGGAAATCTCTTCTGCAACCACAAAGTCCTTTTACGCAGTAGCGGTCGATGATGTGGGTGTTATCGACATCTATTAAGAGGCTAAGTCAAAACTATATGATTGCGAATGTTGTGTTGAATATAGAAGTGTCGTGTCAAAAAAACACACGCATTTAGTGTATTTACTGTTATTGTAAATGTTGGGTTAAAAATATAGAAGTGTTGTGTTGTGTTAGAATATAGGTAACAGTTTTTTTCAGTGTTTTTAGTTACATTAGTAAGTCAAAACAAAAATATACATTTTTAATCCTGCATCTGACAGATGACTACTCAGGTAGCCATGTAGGTTTTTTTTAACTATTCTTCTAACAATTTTAAGGAGTTTGAACTGACCTAACATAAACGCGTTTCGTAAAATTTTGTAAGATCTCATCCGTGTCAAAAATACATGTTATATTAGCATTCATATTGATATACAGTATCAGACTTTCAAACCATAATAAAATCATTCAGGGTGAGAAACCCAAAATCCGCCTCTGGACCAAACTAAAAAAATTCTGTAAATAGTAATGAAAGTTTACTTATAGCCTCGAACAGTGCAAAGTACATAACGCTAAAAATAAAATGTATCACTTGGAGTAGGCAATACAGAGTTGGATAGAAGACGTGACCGTACATAATAAGTGAGGATCGCTGGTTTCTCATACACAGTTCTATAACCCCAACACCTTTTACAACCATCGAAAGAAGGACTCAATTATAAAGAAGTTGTGTTTCAATAATGTCGGTTGGCCTTACAGTTACCAATACAATGCTTAGTCCTATGTGTTATGATTAAGTGAATTAAAAATAATATTCAATTCAATTCAATATGTGTGTGTGTATGGATGTAAACAAAAGCTGAGACGACATCAGTAGTCCGATTTTCATGAAATTTGGCAAGTAGGTATAAAGCCGTGGTATCTGGGGGCGTTTTTTCATTTTTTGAATGTTTGATTTATAAGGGTATTCACCCCATAAAAACCCATAAAAAATTACAAGAATACAAATTTCTAAAAAACTCTAAAAACTAAATAATATCGTGGTTTTTAGTGCTTAAGATGACAAACCAAATGACAACACCCGAATGTCTATAAAAATTCAGGTTCAGAAGTTACAGGGGTTTCAGTGTAAAAAAATTCATAATTTTCAAATTTCAAAAAATCTGTAACTCCTAAAGAAAATATACTTGCAACCATTAAATTTTACTTGGAAAACTAAATAATCTAGTATTTTGAATCATTAGCTTACGTCAACTGGTTGCGCAGATAATTGATATTTATTTCGGCGGAAACGCAGTACGTTGTCCAGTGTTATTCTTATGGAAGTTAAAACCGATATCTCCGTTATTTACTAACCGATTTTGATAAAATTTTGTATGTGTTTGTGTGATATTTAATTGTTAATTTGCTTTATTTCACAATATAATTTTTCTGGTTTTAAATGTCTTTAGAAGAGAAAGTATGTGTCAGTTTCCTGATACCGTTTATTTTTCATAGGATCATGATAATGCTTGAACCGATTGCTCCAAAAAAAAATATGGACGCTTCACAAGAGGATTGAGAGTATTGTTAATCAGGATTTGATAATTTTGTCGGATTGCAAGGTTAAAACAACAAGAGGAGTGTTTCAGATACGTTTTTACCGAGCTAATCGTGACTTATAAATACCACCCATACAGAGGTGTTAACGCATAAGAGCAGTCGTGTATCTCAATTAACTAGTGTTTTTTTTTTTTTTTTACTTTAAATGCACCGTCTTCCAAAATGAACTGATCAATTTCAAAACCTAATAAACCCGTTTGGGTGAACCGGTGAACTTAGCCAATTTGTCAGGTAACCACGAGGATATCTAAATCAACAAGTTTCTTTATGTATTTGTTTCTTTAAAAAGTTTCTTTAAATGTTGTTAGTAAATATCCACTAATTAAATATTGCTTCTCCGGGTTTTGGAATTTAAAATTTCACCTAGAATTACCAATGACAGAACACGCAGTCCTTAACGATAATGCTTGAACTAAATTCCCGATTGCTCCAAAAAAAAAAAAAAAAAAAAAAATATGGACGCTTAACAAGAGGATTGAGAGTAGTGTTAATCAGGATTTGATAATTTTGTCGGATTGCAAGGTTAAAACAACAAGAGGAGTGTTTCAGATACGTTTTTACCGAACTAATCGTGACTTATAAATACCACCCATACAGAGGTGTTAACGCATAAGAGCAGTCGTGTATCTCAATTAACTTGTTTTTTTTTTTACTTTAAATGCACCGTCTTCCAAAATGAACTGATCAATTTCAAAACCTAATGAACCCGTTTGGATGAGCCGGCGAATTTAGACAATTTTTCTGGTAACCACGAGGATACCTAAATCAACAAGTTTCTTTGTGTATTTGTTTCTTTAAAAAGTTTCTTTAAATGTTGTTAGTAAATATCCACTAATTAAATATTGTTTCTCCGGGTTTTGGAATTTAAAATCTTACCTAAACTGAAGAATTACCAATGACAGAACACGCAGTCCTCAACGATTCCATGACGTATCGCTGTTTATTTTTTTCAGTTTGTAGGACTTAGATTAAAAATATGTGTTAAAATTTACGATGACTAAATTCAATAAGTCAAAAAATCACATAGTGAGAGGTCCTGAGACCAATAATGGTAGTTCATCGGACTTTTGAGTGCAGTTCTTTATTGTAAGTTTAATTCTTCAATTTACAGCTCTGAACAACAACAGTAAATCAGCGTATTTTTACAAATAACGCTCAAATAAACTGTTTGAGTTCAGTTATCACATGATCACTTTTGAAATTGGGTATGTTTGCCTAAACTTGTTTTGTTAGGTTTTGAAATTGATTAATTTTTTTAAACGTTGTACTTTGAATACAAAGATAAATTCTCTGTATGTTTATAATCTTATTGTTCACTATCGTGCAATATTTATACCTGAAACTTCAGAACGTGATCGATTGTTACTTAGGAACAAACTACGTTGTTCTACATCCTTCGTTGTATGTTGTTCGTTACGATTACGTTTTTCGTTGTTCTGAAGTATTACGTACTTTGAGTGACTGCTTCGATTTGTTTTTCATGCGATACTAGCCAAAAAAGGATAAACTAACACATTTTACTAAATTGTTATTATAATACAAAAATACCATGTTCAACTTCTACATTCAACAGCAATGTAATCCTTATTTTAATAATACGGGTTCGAGTTTCATATCTGATCTTCTGCGTTTGTTCTTATAGCAGACGATTCAACATCTGATTTCTAAGAAAAAAATATTGAATTATCTACCGACAGTCGAAGTTCGATGTTTTGTTTGTTAAATAGCACTTGACATCCGATTCCATTTTATCGATTGTTTTGCTAAAATATGAAATTATATTTAGCGGTAGTATTTTAGTACAAGATGGCGGATGATGAAAAATAAGGTAATTTGTTTAGTTAGTTACTTGCATTAATTTTAATTTAGCTTTTTGACAGCTTTATTATGTTTAATAAAATTTCTGTTCAATTATGTTTACCTTTGGAATGATTTATTGCTCGTAAGAGAATCGAATAATATAATTGACAATGGTTTCGGTTATAGTTTGTTATCGATGTTTCTTCATTACTGACGGTTGTTGAAACAATACGAAGACATCGGTTGATTTAAACACGTTAGGTTGATAGATGATATCGGATTAACGAAACCTAAACTTAGTACTGAAAACGAAACTGATCTTCGCCCATTTGAAATTATATTGAGAAGTTCAGTTACTAAACCTGGACAAAACGTGTTTTAATAATAGGTAGTATAAACTAAACATAGCCTATTAAGGCAGAAGATCAGATATTAAACTCGCACCATACAATACGTTCAACAAACTTATGTCAAATACTAAGATTTGTAATGCTTGACAAAACATTGATCGAAGATTCTAATGAACTCCTATTTAATTACGAATATTTTGATCACAGTTATACAAAAAGAGTTCTGATTACTCTAGTTGAGGAAATTCTTTTTAAATACACGTGAGATAGACGTGGTGAGGAAACAAAGGAAGCAAATAATTTTTAACTCTATCACATCTGAAAATGCTTTGTTTGGAACAAATAATAAAAATTAATTGTATTAAATAGTTTTAGATTTAGGCATGACAACAGGGTTGGGTCTTGCTGATACTACAGTATCATAATCCATTAGCAATGATAATATCAGATTTATAGATATTAAAATGCCACCTGAAGTTGGAAAAATTGTGACAAGAAATATTTTTATAATATTACAAAACAAAGTTATTTCATTAAAATTTTGAAACCTATAAAAATTTTTGTATCAGGTATAAACAAATTCAAAGAATGTAACTTCGCAAAATTAAAAAAAAATTTAATTGATAGAATTGTAAATATATATATATATATATATATATATATATATATATATATATAAACACTAACCGATTTATATAACTCTACCACAATATGAGCACATTAAAATCACCCGTTTCAAACGTTACGAGTTCCGCCAACTCTCCATATCACCTATCACCCAACTCGCTATCACCCACGCCAATCATCTCCGCGCTTATCACCCCCCCGCGGATCGATGTTAGTTGCCACCCCCGCCGTTCTCAGCAGCACCGTCGCCGCCTCCACTCGCGGCGAGCGGCAGCGGGCAGTAGGCATGTCCCCGTCGTAGCGGCAACATCAACATGCGGGCGTCCCAGGGCGGAGAGGCCGTGGGTTACACCCAGTGTGTCAACCAGACGGGGAACAACAGCGAGATCTTCGCGAGCTTCTGCCAGCCGAACGCGTCCGGCAGTATCCCGGATGACATGGAGCCGGAACTCCGCGTGATGGAGCAGATAGTCAGTATAGTCGTGCCCATCTTGTTCGGGATCATAATCATCTTGGGTCTCTTCGGGAACGCGCTGGTGGTCATCGTGGTGGCCGCGAACCAACAGATGCGGAGCACGACGAACTTGTTGATAATTAACCTGGCTGTGGCGGATTTGTGTTTTATAGTTTTCTGTGTCCCGTTTACCGCTACGGACTACATCCTACCCTTCTGGCCGTTCGGCGACGCCTGGTGCAAGATGGTGCAGTATCTGATCGTAGTGACGGCCTACGCTAGTGTGTACACTCTGGTTCTGATGAGTTTGGACCGTTTCCTCGCGGTGGTGCACCCCATAGCCAGTATGAGTGTCAGGACCGAGAACAACGCTATACTCGCCATAGCCGTCACCTGGGTGGTCATACTCGTCACGAGCATCCCCGTGTTTCTGTTCCACGGAGAGGTCAAGTATTACTACTCGTCCACCGAGCACACGGCCTGCGTCTTCCTGGAGCGGGATCCTGTCAGCCGGCCGGACGGATACAACAAACCGGCGTTCCAGGTAAAAGTTTGGTCGACTCGTCTGTAGCGATGTAACTAACTTTAACTCTTCTATACTCTAGGGTTACAAGTAGATAGCGGATATAACAAATCGGCGTTTCAGGTAAAAGTTTGGTCGACTCGTATGTAAGGAACCCAGCCCTGACGATATTTTCAATCCTGGGATTTCGGGATTGAAAAACTTTAATCTCGGGATCCCGGGACTGATCCCGGGAGTGACCCAACATAGTATTTGCCGATACAAAAATTAATATTTGGTTAGTATTAATTCGCATGCATACATGGTATCGTAAAATAATGCGCTATAGAAAGCAGTTTTACGTTTAGTTTTGTGTTGTTAACGTGATTTTATATGTAAAAACTTAAAGCGTAAAAAAAATGACGACAATGTCAGCCTTATTATGAAACACTGAATACATTATTAGACATCAGAGTGAAAACAGAACACGTCATCAGAATGGTCCTGTATAACCGTGAACTATAACTATAAAATATTTATTCGGACATAATTTAAAGGAAGTCGTATACAAAACATGAATATAGTTACTTCACCAAACAATATCAGGACAAAGATGTACCTAATTAGAAAAACTAGAAATACGATAAAAAAGATTATAAGAGCATCGTAATGAAACTTAATTGCAATTACATTATCAGAAACAAAATCTCGATGTATTTTTTAAGAAGCTTGAAAATATTAACTGGAAACTACTTATATACATACTTTAAGACGGCAAATAACTCATCAAACCATGATTATTGTTTTAACTGACTAGATCCTAGTAAATATCGATTTTACACGTGATTGTATATTCCCGAAAATCCCGGGATTGAATAAGATCTAAAATAAAGCCCTAAATCGCATCCCGGGATTGGATTCCCTACTCGTCTATAGTGATTTAACTAACTTTAACTCTTCTACACTGTAAGGTTACATGTACCTAGCACTGAGGGCATTGGCGTTAGCTTCCACTTCAGACGGTTTGAGATCAAATCAAATCAAATAATTTATTTCTGAAACTAAGTAGAATACAAAAATTAAAATTGTAGCATTAATAAGTAATAGATACATTTTTACAAGGTTAAATATTAAAATAATTGCTCGGTTGCAGCTCTTAGACTAGTGACTCTTAATTCTCCTGTCTGTGGTTAAATTTCTC
The DNA here is from genome assembly GCA_035578135.1 of Flexamia atlantica. NCBI lineage: Eukaryota > Metazoa > Arthropoda > Insecta > Hemiptera > Cicadellidae > Flexamia > Flexamia atlantica. The sequence continues at coordinate 9,624,023 of JAQJVK010000013.1, forward strand.
AAACTGTATAGCACATCTATAGTGGAAAATTTTACGACATCCAGTATGAGCAGCACCTCTTCGGTGAAAGGTTACTCGTATTTAACTTAGATTTAACTCATCAGTGTTATCTTTAGTTTACATTTGGGATACCCAGATGGAATCCTACATTAGTTTCAGAAACCTAAGTTACTCTTCGATAGTGGAGAATCATATACGTTTTAGTATGTATGGATACATACTAAAATCATACAATAGTCCATATAGGTCCATACATACAAGCTGCATAGTATGGACCTATGCAGCTTGTATGTAACTCATCAGCGATTTCGTTCAATATGATTTGAGGAGCCTTGGAGGAATCCTAGATACGTTTCACAAACCTCATCAAGCTCTTCTATGGTGGAAAAATAATTCTAGTCAACTTATGTTTAGTAAATCCGTTGTATTCTGTTTTATATAGTTTGAGATACCCTTGTTGAATCTATATGTCTATTATATTACATCAAACTTTAATTAACTTTCCAATATCGTAAAATTGCCTGTTTTCAACTTACTTACGGCATTTATAATGTTAATGTTTTTCATGAAATTCAAGCTTACCTTGCCTTATTCATTGCCCTGATAAAAACAACTAATATAAAAGAAAATTTACACCTAGTTTACGGACGAATCCTTTGATAGGGAGTATGTACCATATTCTTAGTTTAATAGTTCATTTAATGGTAACTTAAAATGTGTGGAGTTCAGGAGTATTTTTAATCAAAGAAACGAATGAATTACTAAAATATATTAATCTGGGTAATCCTATATTATAGTATAATAATAAATTACAATGCAATACCAAATAATATAAGGTAATCCTAAATTATAGGATCACTTGCTACAAGTGTCAGATTTATTTCTATAAAGATTTGCTCCTTTTATTAAACTAACCGTTGGAAATTGCCCTTACAAGGCCTTCTCAAAATTTGTGTGTATTTTAATGTTACAATAAATTACAATTAATCAGTTGTTTTCTTTTTCATTAGAAATATTCCAAACCTTTAAACGGAGCTCTATTTCCTTTTGTATGAGTTACACTTCATTTTTAGCGAGTATTATTAAATATATTTAAATGCAAGTAATTTCCTCTTTTCTGTTATGTTAATGCTTCCCTTAATGTATAAGCATAAAATAATAATTCTAACCACCTGATAGCATTTGAGATCATTCTCATAAGGAAAGGGTGTGGCTTGCAACAGATGTTAGTCCCTCTCTTCATCCCTCTCAATTCAATACCGATTACATCGACACCTAACAACACTGGAAGACCTCTGTATCTCTGATATCAGCTTAGCCCTGTTATCAGTTTACGGACCGGTATCAGTTGCACATTACGGACCAAATTCCACCTGTTGAACGCGGACCGGGTTCCGATTTACGACTTTGCTCAGCTGATTTATAGCTCAGCCCAACTGCAATGGAATATTTTCCATTCGTTATCTAGGTTTATGGAACGGAATACTGAGAGATTTATATGTATACATTTTAGTTTTCTGGGAAAGTTTTATTTTAACTAACCGCGAGGATTTTTTTTTTAATTTTAGTCTTTATTAGAATCAGAAATTAAGAAGTGAGATTTAGGGTAAAATAGTTTTAATTACAGAAATGCGCTTTATAATTCTGATTAGTTTTAAAAAATGGTTTTGTGATATTTTAATAAATATAATAGTTTCAACAATGTTTAAACTTCATAAGAACAAAATTATAAGAATCGATGTTTTAGGCGAAAACAAAGAAATTGAGATATCAATTGACAGTAAAAAAAAAATTGGAATATATTTTGTAAAATATTTATTGCGATACTTCAAAAAACAATTTTTGTTGGATGTATTGAATAGTATTATGCGCTCGATGATAATCAAGTCCTGACTAAAATAAATTGTCTATTGAAATCTTGATATTATAAAATATATATAACTTGTCCAAAAACTTATTTGATTAATAATACAAACCAAGCAATACTTCTAAATAATTAAAACTCAGAAAGAAATATATTATCAGAATCATTCCAAAAATATTGAAAATGGATACAGATTTGATTTAAGCATACATGTGAAAAATACATTTATGGAATGTGAAGACACTAAACGTAACTTAATTATATATATATATATATATATATATATATATATATATATATACTAGTAGATATACCCGCGGCTTCGCTCGCTGAAAGGATAACAAATTAATGTTTGGTTCAATTATACGTTAATTGTAATGCGAAACTTTTACAAATTTCCAAACAGACTGACGATTTCAATAATTTTATCTGAACATACATTTATAAGCGCTTAATTAGAACTTAAGGTTGCATCTCCATCACAAATGTACGTGAGAGGATGGTACGTTTTCTTGATGAATTTTCCTTTTTCGCTCAAATGTTATGTTATGGCTACCATGTGCTGACATAATCTAATTTTTCAGTTTAGCCTTAAGAATACTGACATGTCCTAGTTAATCTATAATTTAACCTATAAAATTATGTTTCATATTGTTTTAATAAAAAAGTATCAACTTCAGGGGTTTAAACTTTCAATGCACCGCCCTTTACCCTAAAACCTTTGTCGGGCAATTTAACCTATAAACTGCCTTTACCTTTGTCGGGCAAATTGAAATACAAAAATAAGAGGCATGTGATATATAACTGATGTAAATACTACAAATGTAAAGGCCGCAAATTTAAATACTGCATTAGGAGGTCTCTATAGACCTAACATCAGAATTTAGTATGTTTATTAATATACCAAAAAACCGTTAGAAAGTATATAAAACTAATGTGAAGGCCAAAAAATGACGACACCTAATTCTCCAATTTTTTCAATCATATTGGAAATTTGATTACGGTTGTAGCAGCTTGAGGCGAAAATTTTCGGTACAATAGTATATTTGATTGAACAGAGCCTAAATCGCTCTCAGCCAACACGTAAACCCTCCTAAAATTTAGTTCAGAAAAACCCGGATTCTATAAAAAATAACGTAATGATATGTCCATGCAGTCTCAATACTTTAGTTTGATTACTTCGGGTGATCCGTAAAAAGCAAGTAGCGTAGGTATGTGGTATCTGAAAAATATTTAATATAAGATAAGCGTGTTTTACAATTTATTATTTTAGAAAATGGAATTCCTATTTTTTGTCTCTTTAAAATATTGTAGAGAACTTCTATTGATATTTGTTAATCATAGCTCTAAAAACTAAAATGCCACCTTTTAAAATTTTTGAATTTATCTTATTTTAGCCTTTCAAGAGGTAGCATTTTAAAATCATTCATTAGTATGCATCTAGAGCCTATAAAGAATATTTCAGCCAAGATTCATGGCCCAAAGCCCTACATTGTTTTAGAAAATAAGCTTTGAAAACTACAAATGGCCGCCATTTTGAATTTTATAATATAACTTATTGTAGCCTTTTGAGGTAAAATATCTTAAAATCCTTTCATATTACGCATCTAGAGCCTTTATAGAATGTTTGTGCCAAGTTTCATAGCCCAAAGCCTTGTAGATTTTGAAAAACTGTGATCAGTGAGTCAGTCAGTCAACCGTTTTTGGCTTATATATATATAGATATATTTTAATACAGCGCCACGATTTACAGAAATACACGATTTCTTGTCGGTAAAAGGACAAATAATAATCAGGACATATATAGGATTAAAATTTATGAAAAACAAATATAAAATAAAAATCAAAGTCTAAAACCAGCCTCTGTATTTTAATTTAAAATTGTAAAAGCCTCTTTAATTTGATTTGAAATCAATTAAAACAATTACTACCAACCGCAACCACTGATTAATTATTTTCAATCAACCTTAACTTCCTTAAATCTTTCAGTTTTCTGCACACCCGAACTTACCTTATTAAAATTCCTTTACACCCACATTTAACTTCCGTCAGTTTCAGAGGAAGCCGCCGCGCCGGGCACAGGGCGTTATGCATTGTTAAAGTCGTAAATTAACGTGGAAGTAAAGAAGGCTCAGCAGTAAATTACTCTCGGCTTCGCGGTTTTGTGCGCGGTTTTTTACTCACCGAGTCGCGAAATACACCGTCATAAATCACTCGTCTAATTCAACCTTCGCTCTGGGAATTAATGAATGGGTGTATTCATTTGGCAAGTGTAGCTCCGACTTGAATAATTGTCCGGACGTATTCCCTTGACGGGTTTTTCTCGGAAGATTTAATTCCTGATATTTACTCAGTTTAATAGTTTGCAATCAAACAATTTTTTGAATTATGTTTTTGCATGGGTACACAAATTATATTTTCTCAATTCATTAAACACATTTGGGTGTGATGAAGTTATACAAAGACAGTTATGACCTGAATTATAAATTAATATTGATAAACAGTTCCACTTGAAAAGACAAACCAGGCAAAGGTGGAAGTTACCGATAAAAAAAGTAACTACTCTATTAAAAAACCTAAATGTTTCATTTCCGATTTATATTAGTGTATTCAAATGTTTTAAACGTTAAAAATGTGGTAAAATATCATAAGGGCATGTTAATTTAGTTTTTAAATCTCAAACAAAGTTCATATAGCTGTTTTTCGTATTAGTTTATAAATTAAAGTAATAATTTTCTAATTCGTTTTAAGACCTGACTTTTACAAAAACACTGCTTAAATTTCGATTGTTAAAAATTTGTTTTACACGATGCTGTAGATGTATGCTAATTTAGATCTATTGTTGAAACCGATGATATTGAAACTAACATTTCTTTTGTTAACATAAAAAATTAAGCACATTTGTGTTTAAAGCTTAAATCATGTGTTTGAATGTATTGCAAATTGATTTTAAACCAAATTTATTAGATAGAGTTTTTATTACCAAAACCATTTTCTGATATTGAATTTCCATTTGAAAGGAAACTAAGCTTTAACCAAAAGGGAATATAATATTATTTTTATGTTTTTAATGGGGAAATTGGTTTATTTTCTTCAGTTCGAGCAGTATATAACAAAAAGTACATTTTCTAGTTTTTGTACTAATAATACAATTACGTTTGTAACAGATTCTCGAGCGTAAACCATTTTAATTCTAACTCATCAATATGCTTTTTCAATTTCAGAAATCTATATATATATATATATATATATATATATATATATATATATATATATATATATAAGCCATAACGGTTGACTGACTGACTGACTCACTGACTCACTGATCACAGTTTCTCAAAAACTATAAGGCTTTGGGCAATGAAACTTGACACAATGAATCATTATAGGCTCTAGATGCGTACTAAGAACGGATTTTAAAATATATTCTCTCAAAAGGCTAAAATAAGGGTTATTATATGGCGGCCATTTTTAGTTTTCAAAGCTTATTTTCCAAAACAATGCAGGGCTTTGGGCGATGAATCTCGGCTCAAATATTCTTAATAGACTCCAGATGCATACTAATGAAGGATTTTAAAATGTTTTCCCTGGAAAGGCTAAAATAAAGTAAATTCAAAAATTCAAAATTGCGGCCTTTTCAGTTTTTAAGATTTATGAATTCAAAATATCAATAGAAGGTCTCCAGAATATTTTAAAGAGGCAAAAATATAAATTCCATTTACTAAAAGAGTAAAATGTAAAAAAATATTACGGGTTTCTTATATTATGTATTTATCAGTTTCCACATACTCGCGATTTACGGATCACCCGAAGTAATTTTACTAGAATCTTAAAACTCTGCTGGGACATATCATACAGTTATTTTTATATAATCGGGGATTTTCTGAATTTCTATTTTTAGGAGGGTTTGCATGCTGGTCGAAAGCGATTTATAGGCAAAGTTCAAACAAATATACTATTTCTATCTAATGAAGCGCCTAAAAGCGTATAGTTAGGATAAATCTTTGAAATCATTAGTCTATTAGGAAATTTGCAAAAAATGCACGTAACAAAAAACGGTTAATTGAAACAAACATTTGTTATCCTTTCAGCGAGCGAAGCCGCGGGTATATCTACTAGTCATTTATAAAATCAATCGACACGATTAATAATGCCCTCTAGTTATATACCTTTTTCTTCTGAAACGTCTTAAATTTTTATTACGTTTCTTAATTTATAATTCAATTATCTTGCGTCATGGTTTTCTCTAGCGTTAAGAGCGTTGGGTATTTTTAGTCATGACTCTGCAAAGTACGATAGCCTAGGTCAACAGCTCTGAAGATAACACTGAGAGGCTGAATTAAGTTCTCAGTTTTCCTGAATATGCGATTGTTTTTTCACTTGTCACGAACTTATCTTAGCAGCAGTTTCATCTCAAAGATTGCAATTTAATTGTACTCCAACTCTTTTGTGATTATTCATTTTCTTATCTTTGCTACTGATATCAATTTTAACATGCTTATCAGGATGATATAACTTTTTATTAGATTAAAAGAAAGTGCTGTTTTTAAAGTTTGTATGTAAAATATTAAATTATTGTAACCAGAGTGGTATGGATGGATTTAATTTTAAAAACCTTTAATATTATGTTATACCAACTATACTTAAGTCATTTGCTTCTAATTTTTAGTTTATTGAAATTGGAATCACCATGTGTGAAAGAAAGGTTTCGTTATTTACTGATGTTTTTGGATACGGACAATACTTTACAAAAACCCCCATAACAATTGAATGAATGGAAATTAATAATAATTTCATAATAATTATTGCTAATATATAGCAAACCTACATACAAGTAGGTTTGCATCATATATCATACAGGTACTGTATATATTATACTCTTTATCCGTGGTTTGCCGTACATCTTAACCATACTAAGTTTAGGTGTAAATTTTTCAGATTATTTTTCTTACATTCGATCGGTATCTTTTAAATTCTCCAATGTGGGATGCTCAGTGCTTAGATATGAATTAAATGAGGAAATATATTACAGTTTTAAGCTTTTGACTAAACGTTATTAAAATAAACAGCTACCCTAAATTTTATAGAAGACGAAATATAATCCCACTGGTAAAACCGGAACTATCAGCATGTTCCGGTAAAATATACACAATAATGGTAAAATATACTCAAAAGAATACGATTCCTACGTTTAGTGCAGGTGGTTTGAATTTGTGGTAAAATTATGCGATTATGTATGCACTACTTTTGGCTCTTTGTTTCATCCCATAAGTATAGAAGAAAAATTAATCTCTTTTTATCGAAACTTATTTTATTTACGAAGTATGAATGATATTTATTTTATACATAATTGCCTTACTCAAACTCATACCTTTTTGGAATGACATATTTTTCCCCGAGACAAAAATATGAGAACACAAACCAACACATTTATACCATTGGTTCTTGGTTGCATCCGTTAGGGCGTAAGTCTTAATATCATTAAACAGTTAAAACTGTTAAAATACATGTCGAGGCTTTAAAACTGAAATAAAAATTGATTTTAATTTTTTTTTTCTGATAGTATTACAGAAGTTTCTTTGATAGCTTGGCTTGATTTGACAGTGTACAGCTGGTGACTTGTAAGCTGGCACTTGGGCCTCACGCGGGCAGCATAGGCGTGGGGGTGAGTGGAGAGTGGTGGAGGTATAAGAAAAAGACCGGTCTGCAAACATTTCCGCTGACAAACTCCTTCACGCGGGTCGCGAGGACGTTCCTGCAACCCGCTTGACGGAACATAATGTTTTTGAACTAGGCTAGTATCGACTGAGTATCGATTGGTCAAGAGCCAGCTTAGAAGTCGCCAGCTGTAGTAAAATTATACCAAGCCTAAAAAGTGTATTGAAATAAAAAAAAATTAAGTACAAGATACTTTGTCTTGCCTGACACAGTTTTTCTTTCAACCTGGCAACACTGCTCAAGAAGGCACAAAGTTAAACGTTTTGAACTCGACTCGAAACTTTCGCAAAGGAAGGGGCCGTTTACCGTGGAAAGGAAGCCTGCACATTTTGTCTGGAAGTGTAAATTACAGGGGGTGGGGGAAAGTGGGGAGGAGAGGGGGGTTAATGTCTAGGGAGGGGGGAGAAGGCGGCTCTCACTAACTTGGCTAACTTGTTGAATTTCCGGCATCGAGTAGACCTTTTCATCATTTCCAGACGTTTATTCACTTATTGTTGATTCCTTTAGACTTATTTAAGCTGTGTAATCGCAACCGAAAGTTAATTCAATTCTTGTTGAGCTTAATAAAGAAAAATTAATATTTTCTTTTTTATCTCGTACTGTTTACATATTTCTTCCGATTTAAGTATTTGTATCTAAAGTGGCGTGGACCATAATTAAAGAAAATATTGCACGATAACTATTTAATTTATAGAATTATTTCAAAAGGTAATTGCTAGTAGTAAAGATAAGTTTACAATTAATCTTATTTTTTCGACTTATACACCAATATCGTACAAGAGATACGACAATTTTAGTAGGTAAATTAATTTAACTAGGAATTACTGATTATCCTTAAAAAGAGTGGAAGTACGATACAAAATAGAATTCCCCATATGAAAAAATATTTCCTGACTCAGTACAGGTCGAGAACTCTGATATTATGCGTGTGTCTCTTTTGCTCCACGGTTAAGGGTAATTTTTTAAACATCGCTTTTGCTCCACGGGTCAGCATGTAGATTTCAGAGCCACCCAAAACATTGCTTTTGCTCCACTAGAGAGGGGCCTGAGCTTCTTATCCCCCAAATTCTCTCTTTCGCTCACCTCCAAGTTCTTTCTTGAATACTGCTTGATACTGGCCTTTAAACGTAATATGCAACTTTGCTTTTTTGCCTCAAACAAAATGTTTGTGATTGAAAGAATATCAAAGTACTTCAATTGTAACAGCAGCGACGTAAACAATGTTGTTCAAAAGTAATAGCTTACAATATAAAATAGTATTAGGCCTACTATGTCTTATCCACACTGAGAAAAATTTTCAGTCTAGTCGGCATGGTAAATCAACATTACCATGCTACTCTACGTTACATCCGTTACTCTACGTTACTCTACCGTTAGTGCGTAGGAAATACCATGATAGCTAATAAGCGGCGTGGTGTTTCACCATGCCAAAAAGCTGGTTCGATACAGCCTAAATAATACTACAATTCACGCAGCATTTCTGCAGCTATTTCTGAATCAGCTGGCTGTAAAACAAGAAATCTAATTTCAAGGAATTGCTGTAGAGTCAAGTTAAAATCGATGGAAGATTCTAGGTCTCTAGATTTATTCAAACGTATTGCTTTTGCAGATTGCTCCTTTTTTTTAATTAACCACGTAGCTTTAAAATAATGTGACCTTGTACCTACAATTGATTTAAACTTTACTTTTTATAGGTTCCAATATTGGTTACAAGAGAGCTTTATTAATATTAAGCAGAGTAACAGTAGATCGAGGAGGAAGACTATTATACTAAGCTTGAATTTGTTTAAATTAGGTTATTTAAATTGTGTTTGATGCATGTTGAAAATATACTTTTATGGCCCAAACGTGGTTTTTCTGCTCCATGCTCACGCCGAAAATCTTTATCTTGTGTCAAAAGGCTTCTCTGATTCTAATAGTGAATTTTTGTAAAAAATAAATGCTATTTGGAGAAGTATTAAATAGTAACACATATTATTATGTAAGTTATATAATCCACACAATATCAATTACTTGTGCTTACTGTTACAATTGAAGTAGTTTAACATTCTTTCACAAATCAATATTTTCGAACGGGCAAAAAACTTAATGTTGTCAGTGCGTTTCAATGACATTTTTCAAGTAAGAACCTGGAGGTGAGCGGAAGAGAGAATGTGGGGGATAGTAAGCGCAGGCCCCTCTCTCGTGGAGCAAAAGCGATGTTTCGTACGGCTCTGACCCGTGGAGCAAAAGAGATGCAGCCGATATTATGTGAGAATAAGAGTTCATTTGTGTTTGGTCCACAGGATACTGCAAAGTACTGGCCAGTTATGACCCTGTAAAAGTAGATTCTGGCCCAGTATTGGTCGTTTCTGGCCTAGTACTGGCCCAGTAAAATGTTCTGACCCAGTACTAGTCTAGTACTGGGCCAGAAACTCTTTCCATTTGGGTCAGAACATCATCAGACTAACGTAATACAAACAAAGTTGCATGGGCACAATATAAAAATTGCAGACAGTTTTGGATCATACCACATACAACATGATCATGAAAGTACGATTGCAATCGTGCTGTTTTTAATCCACCATCCAGCTGATTATTTCGAAATTTTCATGCTGGAACAGAAGTCAGCATGACTTCTGGAAAAGTCGCGGGTCAGACATGGCCGTGCCTTACTTGCTCTGAAGTTTAAGTAAGAACACAAGAGCGTTAAGGGGGTTTTAAGAGCGAAGAGAAGACAAACTATTGAATGATAAATGTTCAATTTGGAACTACTGTACAGGTAGGTAAATTTTCCATGAGCATACGTTAGTTGAATTCTTCACCTTGATAAACAAGTTTTTAAGGTCCATTTAGAATGTTTTTACATTTTTGAGGTTTGAAGTGGGAGATGAATTGGCACAATTAACGGAGCTGTGTGTATGTATCCATTTTAATAATTTGCACGCCTATACATTCAATCTTTTCTCAACACACTGATTTTGAAAATACAAAAAGTATCGTATTAAAACTATGTGTGAATGTTGCGGGTTATCTGACGGACGCTGTAACATGCGTTGCAACCCTCTCATGTGTACAGTGCACATTGCCTAAGCGAAATGTAACGTTCATATTACTGACTATTATTTGGTTTATAAAACTAAGCCTAAGTTTAAACTCAATTAAGTTGTACCTTGTAACGTTTATCAATAAAAAGTTGCAAAACTTAGAAAATGAAAATGAAATAAACAAATATTTTTCAAATAACAAAGTATACTATAGTTCAAACATAATTTTGTTTCACGTAAGCTACAACATTTTTCTGTTTCGTTTGTGCACATTCAAACGAATAAAATAAAAATTCTTTAAATATTCCTTCTCAAAACGCTTTTATAGAGGTGTGTTTTCCGTTTGATTTTTTGACACAGAAAACAAGGTTTGAATTCAAAAGTGAATTCTATACTAATAAGATCGTTACAGCCAACGAGGTGGCGCCGTTACAACGCTTGTTTACTGCTCTGTAAATAATGGATCCGTGTTCCTTTTTGCGGCGAAAAATGAGACAGTTATTCATTCAGAGACAGATAACAACACCATTTTCTCAGTACTTAGTTTTTCACTTAGAGACAAATAACAGCACCATTTCTCTGTACTTATTCTTTTATTCGTGAGAGATAACAGCACTTTTTACTTATTACAGAACTTTTTATTTGGAGAACGATAACTAAACCATCTTTTTTAAACGTAACTTTTCATCCTGAGACATCTAACAACAGCATGTTTCAGTACTTAGCTTACATTTGGAGATAGAAAATATCACAGTTTTACTATCGTGTATTTTTTCATCTAAAGGCGGATAGAACCATTTTCCTTGTCTTTCAGTGACAGATATCGATTATCTATTATTTTCGTAAAACTTACTTTTTATTTGAAGACAGATAACTCCATTTCTTAGACTTAATTTTTCATTCTGAGACAGTAAGCACCATTTTCGGTACTTGGTTTTCCATTCGCAGATACGTAGTAGAACCTTTTCCTTAGAACTAGTTTTTCCCTTGTTTTTTATTTGGAGACAAATAAAAAATCTTTTTTTAGTATAGTTAGCGCGCTATTTATCTCGGGGATGGCTGGGTGAGTTGGCAAAAAAACATTATATTTTCATATTATGTTGAAATGATACGGTTAGTAGCATAGTTGCCAAAGCCGGAGATATATTGTGTGAACTGTACATAGTTTTCATTGAGAGACGGATAAAATTGTTTTATTTATACTTGAAGTAAATAATTCGGGATAATCCAAATCAAACAAAAAATTCACGATTCGTATTCTTTTCATTTTAGTTTATTGTTAGGAGTGAAGTTGTACAAATAAATCAGAAAATTATAGTGTGAAATGTATGGGTTTTCTAATTGATGCTTGCTTCACGTTAATTAAAATATATAAATGCCAATTTTTTAAGGTAAATAAATGTTATTCTATTAAAATTAAATGTTCTTCTTCAAGTTTATTTCCTGTTATATTATATGTGACGAGAAGAAAACATCGTAATGATGCATTAAAATCTTGCTATTTCTTGCCAAAAAATGTGCTTGAGTGTAGCTATTCAGAGAATGGTCTGTCAGTGAAGATAACCAAAGGTTATCAAAGGTACAAAGCGTGAAGTTACCATTAGTTTTTTGTTTATTTTCATTCATTAATGTGAGAAATTCCAAAAAGGCAGGCCTCTACTTTTTTATGAATTAGACTTAGAAAATACTATAGTGTTGTTATAAAAATTAGTGTATATTACTATGTGCCCGATGTGCCAAAGCTCAAAATAAAGCAATTGGAATCATAAAAATTTTAGAGTTTGCATTTGAATTCCATACCGCAAGTTTGTAGAACATTTGTTATAAAAAGTAATGAATAAATCTTAATGAGGAATAATTCTACAAACTAATGTGTAGTGAGATATCAAACTTGTTTTAAATGTTTTTCTCATCAAACGTTAGGTTTCTTTAATGTTTTGGGACGTTTCAATCAAGATAAGCCTCAAGTTCCCCCAAGCCCGAGTTTACAGTTCCTCCGAAGTTGTAGGGTAAACAGGGCCATTAGAGTGTTTACTCAACTGCGCCTATTTAATGATTAGGATCGGAGAAGTCAATCCGAAATTTTTTTTTGATAAAGCAAGAATAAATTTGGCACCTGTACGAATAAATATAATACGCTAGTAAAACTTTATAAATTGTATAACTCAAGTTACATTTCAGTCTTAGACAAGGATTGGTTATTGATACTAACAATGTGAGGAATTACTCGTTAAATTTAACTGTCATAGATGATTTTAAATGAAACTTTATTTTTAAGTTTTTAGAAAACCGTTTGAAATTGAAAATAAAAAAAATTATTTTGACACGCCTTAATGTATGTTAATATTCATTCAAACAAAATGCTATTTTCCAAAATTAATTAGGTGATTAGCAGACTCTTTTGAATTTTCGACACCAATACTTTTGAGGGTAACAAAAACGTTAAGAAAATTTATTATAATTACATTCTTTAAAAATTAGGACATTCAAAAGGTTTGTTTTACTATAGAATTAGTAATAAACGAAACACGAAATATACACAGCTTTCCTTTACTTATGGTATTTCCCAAATGTGAAAGTAACAGCCGTAGATTTTTACGATGTACAGTAAAAAGCGCAGTACATGCTCCAAGTTCCGTACGGGACAGTTAGACCGTGTTCAACACTAGTTATTAAATACACAAGTGATGTAAATAAACTTTTTTAAATTATGTGTTTACTTGGTGCAGTGATGTTTGTCACTTATTAATTTGATTTTAGCACAATATCTTGTGTCTATTGGGTCACAGCTGATATTAGTTTATTTGAATAATGATAGTAAAATTATTAAATTGGGTATAACCCAAATAAGGCGTACTTTGCAATGAAAAAGTGAAAAGTTAAAAAAAGCTACTTAAAGACAATAAAGTACTTTCACTACTTTTAATAAATCCATATAGTTTTTCTGTCAAATGTAAATAAAATAAAATTATATTTATTCTATCTTATTTACATTACATAAAATATTAACCATGCCATTTATATTAGCTTCATTATATTTAACATTATATTTAATGATGGTACAAGAGGCACTGACACAAGCAGTTCAAACCAAGCTGATAGAGATCTAAATAAAACCTGAAAACTGGAAAAAATCGATGTCACATTTATCCTCTATTTCACCTTAATGAGTTGAGACAAAAATGTGAAGAGGCTCTCCGTCTTGAGTGCAGCTTCTAGGTCATTTCCCTCCTTCTGCCTCTGCTGGGATAAAACGTACACGTTGAATCAGCGCTTGTGTTATATTCATGGTTTGGGTTTGATGTGTCTCTTTGCACCACAAAATATACAGATTTCTGTGCACCACTAGGTATTTATTATGTTCATTCTCAATTTTGTATTATTCCGATTGCAACTGCCACAAAGAAATTACTTAGGGACAGATACACACAAAATTATTCAGAATAGCAGATAAATATCAATGGCATGTATAACATTTTTCTACTTTTTTAAATCTAAAACTAGAGAGCTTGATATGTATATGATTATAAAATTTAAATTTGGCTCGCTTACTATTTATGTGTTTATAATGTAAGTAGGAAAAACAGTGAGTTGATCGTATTTTCTGGAAACAATCAATCAATGTTTGTTTGGATGTAAATAACCTTTTTTTAAAAAAAATATCTGTTTGCTTAATATTATAAAGAGGCTAAAACTTCCAAAAAATGCATCATATTGACATATTTTATTATATTTAGTGAAATAAATCCTTTTGGAAACTAAATCATCTCCTTGTTTCATGATAAAAAACTACAGAAAAACAAATTGAAGAGGATACTAGCATGCAGATATTCAGAAGATGAAATTGGATAAGTTTAGGAGTGGTCTAAATGTTCTCATTACCCAGAGAGAATTTTGGATTCCTTGCCAAGTAATTCGTAAATATTTAGGAAAATTTTGTTTAAAAATCTTAAAACTACATTATTATAGGTGAGGTCTTTAAAATGTAAGACATATTAACATTCAAACCAGCCCCTACCAATGATAATACAGAATTTATTAGAGCTCTCATGGTTGCTTGAAATGTTTTTAAATACCTCACGTATAATAATTTTGTTTCAAGATTTTAAAACAATATTTTTCTTAAAAATATCGGAACGACATAGATCTCAGAAAGAATACATCCTTAACTTATTTTCACCATCGCCGTCTTTTGACTATAATGGTGCTAATGAAACAAAATGAGGACTCATCAAATATCCATTGCTTAAGATGTTAGTATTTTTGAGGAGGAAAAATATAGTGGAACTGGTGTTTGGAGCAAAGTCGATCGAGTGCATCTGGTTCAGCCAATACCATTATTAAAGGCCCAACAATAAATACCAGCAGGGCCCAAAATCATTCCATCAAAAATGTAATCAATATGTCAAAGGTCATCAATTGCTTCTCACTCAATTAACTTAATACGGTAGTTTTTATATACTGTAGCAAACATACTTTAAGAAACATTTCGTTTTATAAGATCTGTACTCTTACAATACTACTACTGTTTACTCAATACATATACTCTCTAAAAATATTGTTATACAAACAAACAATAAAGTTACTCTTGAATCATTCAAAAGGTCAGCCGACTGACTTTTCCTCCAGCAGGACCAAATAACCATAAACAACTCGCTAGACGGATCGTAAAGCTGTAAACAAACAACAGCGGGTCTTACGTCGTTCTGAGTCTACAAACAACACTGACTGCATTACTTCTTGTTCAACACAGTGCAAACACATGGTGAGTCGTAAAAACACGATGGTAAGTTTTGGTGAGTCGATCGGTAAGTTTTGGTGATTGGCGATCGGTAAGTTTTGATGAGTCGATCGGTAAGTTTTGGTGAGTCGATCGGTAAGTTTTGGTGATTGGCGATCGGTAAGTTTTGGTGAGTCGATCGGTAAGTTTTGGTGATTGGCGATCGGTAAGTTTTGATGGGTCGATCGGTAAGTTTTGGTGAGTCGATCAATGAGTTTTGATGGGTCGATCGGTAAGTTTTGGTGAGTCGATCAATGAGTATTGATGAGTCGATCGGTAAGTTTTGGTGAGTCGATCGGTAAGTTTGGGTGAGTGTCGATCGCAAAGTTTTGGTGATCGACAATCGGTAAGTTTTGGTGAGTGTCGATCGGTAGGTTTTGGTACTTGCCGATAAGTAATATAGAAAGTGAAGTAGATAAAATATTTTAACAATGATTAAAATGTTTATTTTAATTTTCAAATTAAACTGTATAATTAGATGGATTCTTAATAATATCATGTAAAATTTTAATTGCTCATCCCATTTTTGATCATCCCATTGGTTATGTCAATCCAAATTATTATTGGTTGAAGGTAGTGTTTAATTTCATTTTAGAACTACGTAATAACATGTTTCTCTTGTAGTGATTTTACAACTGGTTAGGAACAGGGAAAACTGGGAAATTCTGGAAAAAATGTATATAAATAGTTAAGAAATTAATTTATTTGAGCATGCTATACAAACCTAGTAGCATATAGGTTCTAGGTGTATATCATGAACCTAGCTCCACGAGCGATGTATTGTAGAATTAATCTCATATGAACTTGTAAGAATTGACATAAAAATCGCCTTCAGTTTAATTTAATTTTGCATATAAAAGTAAGCAAAGAAACAAAAAATCGAAATAATATACAATTTATGTAGGCCACTTTAGTTTTCACAATCAAATGAAGGAAATCGTATATACTAATGTTGATTCAAGATTTTAAAATAATATTTCCCGTAAAAAAATACGAACGACATAGATTTCGTCGTTATTAGTGAGTCGGTGGCGCAGTTGGTACCGCACTGGGCCTCGGAAATGTGGCGGCAATGTTGTAGGTTCGTGACTCGAGATTGCTGCATATTTTTAGCAGAATTGTTCACCCTTGTACTGTGCTGGCTCACTCCTTGCTTTGCTTGATAACTTCCACGCGTAGGCCTGAGGCCTATGTGGATAGGCGAAAGCAAGGTAAGAAGAAAAAATCTACTTTCATTTATGATATATCACCGTATATGATTGAATTACATTTTTTAAGGGATTGGATCCCGGATCTGCAATATTAGTCCCTAGACCGTGGAATCGTTTGTTGCATTGTTATTGCTTCGTTTTATTTAAACAGCTATTTCACTGGTCATCTCGTTCAGTGTACGGTAATCACTGGAACTGGATCTGGCGTCTGGAACTGAAACGAGGTCGTTTTGTGACGTAACTTTATCGTATTTTATTCATAGTACGGTTTTTGACTATATAACTTTATAACTTTATCGTGCAAATAGTCAGAGTTACGGTTCTCAATCCCGGGATTCGGGATCCCGGTCACTTTTGAGTACCCGATAATCCCAGGTTTAGAGTCCCTTAATCCCGGGATTGACGGGATTGCAAAGAATGATGATTGTTTTTTAATCTTTGCGTGATTTGAATGTTTTACTACTGCAAAAGACTTTTTCTTCTACTTAAAATCAAAAATCATTGATCAAAAATATTAGACCCTACCCTGCCTACTAGCATGTCTTTTACACAAAGTACTGCAAAAGTCGTCTTTACAAACGTTTACACTTTAAATGTTTTAGGAAGTCAGCATTTCAATATTAATTATTAATAGTAAAGTTGTTAATTTTTTTATTTACGTCCCTTTGACTGTTATTCGCCTAACCAAAAGTTTGCTTTAACAATGACAGCTTATTTCTGGAAAATGTGACAGCACCCTTAGTTTCCTTATCTCTCCGAACTTCCGTTGCAGTTGATTCCCACGAATCGAGTTATCCTACGGACCAAAGCCAAACAGGTGACTTTATTTTGATATTTCTATCTCACTGAATTTTTATATATATCTGATCACGATCACCAACTTTTTCAGTTGCTATCGGGCGTTCGTTTAGCGACGTAAGAGTCGGAAACGTTTTGTGTAGAAGTGTAGTGAGTAGTGAGCGCCGTAAGTACGATATCGGGGATCAATGAAGTATTTGAAATTGGTACTAATATGGATGGCCAAAATTTTTTGTGGCCAAGAGAAATATTGTGACATCTCATCTGTTTGGCATTATTTTCTGACATAAAAGAGAGGGAAAACGGCGCAATGAAATATTCGAAAATTTGTTTTAAAAACATTAGGCGGTTCTACGAACAGACTCCATACTCATTTTTCAAGTAGACACAGCATGAAAGCCTTAAAAAAATGGAACAAAAGGTAATCAGCCGTCAACATGGCAAGATTTGAAGATTTTGTAAGATAAAATTATAGCTGGTTTTAAATTTTAATAAAAATTCAATTTGCGTTGTCATCAAGCAGCAATAAATGCTGGATATTTATTGGACAACTCTCCACCTTCAGATTAGGGCGTTGGTCCTATGGTGAAGAGTTGATGGTAAAATCCTCTTGTCAACACCAAAAAATAACAGTCACGAAACACGTACACACATGAAAACACATAAAACGCAATGAAACTACACTCGTCGTTTCGAGAATCCACAAAAATAACGTTTCTCTTATCGAGGTAGACGTTGAGAACTTATTACATTACCGAGCCGCACCCGAGCTGATCGTCTAACGTCTGCCGGTGACACATCGCCAGTGAGGGGTGGGGGAGGAGGGGTGGAAGTCTTGCCTTGACCTTGAACTGTTAGCAATTGTTTTCCATTATGATTCAATTGTTTTACCTCCTTTCGCACCACGTCCAAATAAACAGATCTCAACAGATGGTCGTGAGATGGTATGCTGATCATTAGCCATAAATAAAAACTCAGCTTGATTTTATTTTTTCCAATCCGGTTCTTTGTATAAAACAGCACTTTTATCCCATTTTATGGTTTTAACGTTATTTTTTGTGGTTTCTTGAAACGCCGGGTTTTGTTTCGTGGCGTCTTTAAGTGTTTTCGTGTGTAGTGTTCTGTTTTTAAATATTGACAAGAGGGTTTTACCGTCAAAATCTTCACCATAGGACCAATGTCATAACCTGAAGGTAGTGAGTTGCCCAACAAATATCCAGCATAATTCAGATACCCCACCTAAACATGTCTTTTAAAAAAAGAAGCAGCAATATTATATATTTATTCGAAATATATAGAAAACGGGAATCCCGATGATCCCCGGATCCTGGGATCGTCTTTTGTCAATCCCGAAATCCCGGGATTGGAATTTAAGTCCGAGATTGAGATCCTTCGTCACAGTCTTGTGTAAAAGGTGGCAGGTCAAGGTGGTGCTCTGCTAACTTAAGTCAGTTTCAACTCTTTGTAATTTGGCTTTCCCTAATGTTCACTAACAGGTTAACGGAAATCCCCATTTGAAGAAAGGTTAAAAAAAAACAAACAATAAGCCAAAGCCAAGTCCCCCAAAATAAACGTCCACAAATTAGATAGCTGGAAATGACCTGACTCATACTAACATTTTAATTTAAGATATTGATTGCCTGTCTCAATTTGAACTCGTCACGTAATGCGTTATTCAATTAATTTTTCTGAACAAATGTAAAAGAAGAGGATTTAAACTTAATTAGAAACCCGATTAGTTTAAAAACATGAAGGATTATTTTTGCCTGTAAGCATTATGACCTGAAAAGAATATAATGGATGTTGATAGTTGATAAATCATATTAATTAATATTTGCGCTTCGAAAGCAGATGGTGCATTTTCTAGCTGGGCACTCCGATATTAATTTAATTTTAGATATTTTTGACAACTATGGCAGTTTACCTTAATAATCAAAGATATATCATATTTATCAGAGATGCAATATGAACATATGAATCTAACAATAGGTTCAATGTATATTAGGGTAATTAATTTTAAATATGGTTTTATCTGTTTAGTTATTCCACTAATAGATGTAAAATAATGTTTAACTGTAATAACATAAATATATGTATGTATCATACATAAAATAGATTCGCTCTCTAAAGATATTTGTTCCCGTTTTTGAAAAAATCAATTTAAAATTGAATATGTGATTTAATTCCAAAATTATGAAACTAACATTACATACCTCGAATAGGAATATCATACATTATAACAATATTTTTATATTGTATAAAATTTCTGTTCAAACATCATAATGTTTGCCTTATAATTTTTGAAATATATTATATAATTATAAATATATGAATAGAAAAGCCTATACATGTAAGGCTCTATTTTATGGGTTACATAAATCCCAATGAAAATTTAACTCCTCTAAAATAATAAGGTTAGATTTATTTAAAGTAGGAATATTAAATTACATAAATAAATGCAGATCGTATAATTGACTGCCTGACTACAATCATATTTGCAACCACAAACTCCGTTTCAGCAGCGGGAAGTATTTTCCTCATTACTTGGGAAAGACTAAAGTCCAATAAACGAGGCCTTTTTTAATTAGTTTGGGTGATCTAGAGTAAGTCTAGGGAAATGTGCACCTGCCCTTTAAATAGACGCTGTTAATCTAGAGAGGAACTTTATGGAGCTATAAATTCAAACACGTAACAGAATTGTTTTCTACGGCAACGGAATGTTTGTAAACAGATTTACACCTTCAGTCCTCCAGTCTGTTTTAGTATTTTATCCTGTGTAGTAACAGTCGCACTGGGACATTTAAATTAAGGACTGAAAACAATTAAATTATTCAAATTAGTTGAAATTACCTTCAATCATCGTAAAATGAATAGAAATTACTTTTTCAAGGTTTAACTGTAAAATAACTAGGGGGTTGATTGTAAGATGGTGTTTAAGGTTAATTGTGGGGTATTTTAAGGATTTTAGACTGATTTAAATCACTAAATACCCTGAGGGTGATATATAATACTGGCTAAAATATATTATAATATGGTTATATATGGCTAATTTAACCATACTAGCGAAATGGTTTAAATTTGCTGTTGTGAATACCAAAACAACGGATTACTTGACAGAAGCAAAATAATTTAAACCATTTTCGCTTATTTAACTAGCTTTATTATGAAACGACAAGTGAGTTGTTTCACGATAACTCCAGGTATATATCTAAATAACTTTTAATAACAAGGAATTCTTTTCCTTCCGAAGTAACATGTATTTCCATAGATGATATGCAAAATTTCCCTGATAATATACTAACCATCATTTCTTCATGATTTAAAACAAGGGTAACAGCGAAATAGTTTGGAAAAAAGAAAAAACATTCTGATAAAGTTCTACACTTTGGCCATATTCACAGGTTTGACTTTAGACTTAACTTTTTTTAATAACGGGAAGAGAGACATTAAAAAATATTATAATATACCTTCAGCGTAACCCTTAATTTTTCCTCCATAAAAACTAACCAAGAATTAGTTAAAAAAAACTTTGTAGAAAACAAAAGGAATCTAAAATCAAAATATATAAGCAAGTGGTATAGAGAGGATAGTGAGAATCCGAAGAGGGCTGCCAAGTACCCTAGGGGAAGGTGGAATATTGCAGCACACGTTTGCTACGGCCCGCATACATAATATATCCTGTTACATATTGAAACGTTTATTCGAGAGGCAATTGAAGCCGTGCGGTGCGTACAAATACTTATAATGCAACCCCCTGGGGCTTTTCTAATCAAGTTTTAAAACATGTCATTTTTGTTTGTTTAGCAAGATCAATTGAACGAGTGATGTGACGAGTTTAAATCAAGCCAATTAATATCATAAATTAAATTGACTTTCTATCTAGTCATAAATCATGTTGTGTTCAGTATTCTAATTTTTGAAAGTTTATTTTAAGGGAGAAAGCCTTAGCTTATTGTTTAGACTTTTTAACGTTTCTTCATTGGCATTTTTCATTACTCTATTACTGAACACTAGGGAAAGCCATTTTACGAGGGGTTGCAAAGTTATGCAACTGGTTTTAGTTAGCAGGGTACCTTTATTCCAACTTTTACTTAGGGTAATGACTATTAACACGTCAAAATGATGCCACAAAACGTTACCGATTCAGTTCCAAATGTTTTACTTTTACTTGTTCCATTATCTACAAGATATTGGAACAGCTGACCAATGGAATAGGTGATAAGCAAAACAACATCACTTCTTCATTATCATACTGTAAGTATTGTTAATATAATACACACTACTACAGCAGTAGTTTACATCTCTAGTTGGTCCAGAGATGACACATAGAGAGTTGAAACATGTCACCACTCAGTTTAATAAGTTACATTGTATTGTTTTGACGTTAAATGGTGCCTTAACAATGTGTATAAGTAAAAACAAACAATAAAAATGCAACAAAACCGGTTTAAAAGAATTGTTTTGAAGAGTTAAAATATTGCAGACCCGGGTTCAAATCCCTTCATAAACTTGTTTTAATCAATTTCTTTTAGCGAAATCCCCGTATAGAAAAGAAGCTCTTACCGTAGGTCTCTAGGTAAGACCTAAGCACAAGACCTTTTCGTTTTGGTGCCCCCAGCAGAAAGAACCACCAAGCGTTTGAATTTATATAATTAGTACTATATATCTATGTGTCTGTTAGCACGAAAGCGGCCGTAAAAATGGCCCAATATTTATGAAATTTCGAACAGACATGTAAAGTGGTAATCAATCGAACGAGTCGGTAAACCAGCCCGAACGAACCACCTAAAGGGGGGGGGGGAAGGGGATAGCCCCCTAATTTTTGTTTTACAAAAAAATCCTATTTCAGTTAGCGCTATTGAGCTCTGTTAAAAAAAAAACAAACAAAAAAAACAATTCAGTTAATTGAATCATAGACATAGACATAGACATAGACATAGACATAGACATTCTTTATTCTGAATAAAATACATAAAACATGTACATCTCAGTCGTCAACATAATATTTGAAATTTGTACGATAAGTAAAACGAACATTTCTATAATACAAAGAAATATATCGAGCATTCAGGCAGACAGGAATTTGTCAATACCATAAAATTCCCTGTCGACTAAAAAACTCTTCAACGCCTTCTTGAATTGAAAGCCTCTCAGACTCCTGATTTCAGCAGGAATTTTGTTAAAAAAAATATAGGTCCAGTGTGCACCATTCCTCTCTAAGAAAGGGTAAGGCGATGTCTAGGTGTGCGGAGATTTTCGCCATGCCTAGTTGGATACCTATGA
This sequence comes from Flexamia atlantica, assembly GCA_035578135.1. Classification (NCBI taxonomy): domain Eukaryota; kingdom Metazoa; phylum Arthropoda; class Insecta; order Hemiptera; family Cicadellidae; genus Flexamia; species Flexamia atlantica. Next base: position 9,646,703 of record JAQJVK010000013.1, read on the forward strand.
TTTGCGCCCACAACAGATAAGTTATCAATGGTATTCAACGTAGACACGATCACTTTAAAAATGTACAAGGATGGAAATGTAAGAATATTTAGTGAGCGAAATGTCTCTTTACAAGTGTGCAATGGGGGTAGCCCTTTGATCACTGCCCCACATCCATTGGTTTCCGAGATATTGAAAGTGGTAAACACAGTACGTTGCCCCTAAGTTAGCCTAATGGGAAATAAGTAAAATTCGTTATCTCGCTTATTTCTCAGCATATGTTAATAACACTTGGTTTGTGGCTTCATTCAAATGAGATCTTATGAATATTAGTTTAAAATCTCCGTTATTCCTATTTTGGGGGAGCAAACCTGCATACATACTCACTCTCCAAGTTATCCTTTTGGGACATAAAAAAGCTATATCGTCCTTATTTTTTAACATACCTTTATAAAACCTGGTATAATGCTTCTTAAAGCTAAGAACTACTAAACATTGAATTAAAACCTCAAGTTTGAACACAACTGTTGCTGCAAACCTGCATACTACTCATTCCCCATTTTAATCTTATGGAGATTACAATAAAATGTCATAACTCGCTATGGGGAATTGAAATATGTTGTTTAGTATTTGAAATTTTCTGATTATGCAGGAGTGATACAATGGGGATATTTTCAATTTCGTATATCTAAAGTGGCCTAGCAATTTCTTTCTTTTGGTTCTATTGACATGTAAGGCGCTTAAAATCAAATAAATAAAGTGCTCTACTGGGTTGTATTAAGTTAGTTTTGTGTAATAATCTCAATCCATAAGGTTTTTTAACTATAAATATTTATTTTACATCAGAATTTGATCATCATTATTCTACTTTCTTATATTAAATTCCTAACACGTTATAAAAAATAACTGGTAAAGAAACATGTTCTGATGTAATTTTGACGTAACATTAACCACTACCTTTACCAAACAATAATTTAAAACTGACTTTTGATCCGTGCGAAATCATAAAATTACAATAGTAATTGTTTATGAACTGTAAAATTGTCTGACTATACATTCTGACACAATCTGCCTAGTCATTGTCTTGTTACACAGTTTATTTTGGAAATAAAAGTTTAAATTTATAATCTTTGCATAATTTTCTTCCCGATCTCACTTTCAATATTATTTATCGGTACTTGCCACACTCACCAGTACTGATCTGTACTTACTGATTGGCACTTATCAGTGCCTACCGATCTCACTACCCCATCTTACTTACTGATCGGCACTTATCGACACTTCTTGATCGCACTTACCGATCTGCACTTATCGACAATTACAGATCGCAATTACCGATCGCCACTTATCGACACTTACAGATCAAACTTACAGATCGCCACTTATCGACACTTACCGATCGTGTTTTTTGTGACTCGACGTGTTTAACTGTCTGCAGCGATGCAAATGGCGGTTGTTTGCGGATGTAGAGGTAAAGCGGCGCTGCTCGCTGTTATCTTGTTTACAGCTGCACGACCCCTCTACCGACTTTGGCCGACTTTTTTGGTCCTGTTTGAGACAAAAATGACTGCTTCTTTAAATGAACAAAGAATAGATTTATGGTTTTTTTTACTAAATTTGAGGGTATTTGTTTTATTTGAAACAGTATTAGTATTGTAGAAGTACTGTAATTTTGCAAAATATAAGGATTGTTAAAATATGTTTGTCATAGTGCGTCGAAAACGGCCGTTTTACGTTTAGTCATCAGTAAGAAGCAAAACTGTTGTCAACTTTTAACAATGGGTTGATTTTCGACCCTGCTGCCATTGATAGTTTGGCATTGATTAATAGACTTTTCTAAGCCAGCTGCACACTATCGATTACGAACGGCTTACTCCTCTCACTCAATCATTTAGCATTCACATTTTCTTACAAAATGCAGATATTCGGCCACAATATCACACAAAAGTTATTTAAAAATGAGTTATAAGTTTATTACAATAATGATATTTGAAATGATATTGTGTATTCTATTTGAAACATAATAACATAATGGTGATTTGTCTAAATTGATATATTTACACGATCTGTATATTCAATCGATTGATTGCACTTTATCTCAAAAATTAAAATTAAAATTTATAATTTTTTCTATAATTTTTATAGGTTCACTTTCAAAATTACCTGTCAGCATTTACAAATCATCACATATCGGTACTTACCAATACCTACAGATCGGTACTTACCAATAGTTACCGATCGGTAATTACCAATAGTTACCGATCGGTAATTACATATACTAACCGAACGGTACTTACCAATACCTACCGATCGGTAAGTACCAATACTTACCGTACATTACTTACCAATACTTACCGTACATTACTTACCAATACTTACCGATCGGTATTACCAATACTTACCGATCGGTACTTACTATTACTTACCGATCGGTTCTTACGGTTTTATTTCGATTTTCATCTAAAAATCTGCAGAATTTTTATTTGTCCGGACTGTCGAAATAAAATTATTTATCATCCAATAAATTTTCATAATACTAACTCAGAAACATCCTTTTTTCAGTTCCTTTTTGTTGGTTCGAAAGTTACCCATTGCCGGCCTAGGTCGGAAAGAGCGGAAGTAACAATCAGCTGATTTGCAGCAAACCGACGTTTAATGCTTGTTTATTGGTTTCTTTTTAGAGGAATGTAGTGGCAGCACTGCATCCCTAGCAAATGTTTGTTCTGTTTGTTATAGGTTAGGTTTGAAGGTTTGAGAAACGTATGTTTATGCAAGGACTACGTAATGATTGAAGGCATGTCTTTCTGCGCAGTGTGATGAAAAATATCGTACGTTACACGGCCGAGAAGTTTTGCCGTACTCGCATAAAAAACCCTGCACTCGCTTCCGCTCGTGCGGGAACTATCACGCTCGTCCGGCAAAACAGTACTTTTCGGCCAGTAACGAAATATACTATTACCGGATGCAGACATGAAAGGTAGATCGCTGGTTTCCCCATAAATTATCTGCAGCCCAGGGTAAGCTTAATACCGACCGATGGCCTTATATTTATGGCCTTTTGGAGCTATTGGTCACCTGGGGCCTCGTAAAGAACCTATTGATTTCTTTAGTTAACTGAAAAAGATTTATTTCATCAGCAATAGGTAAGAAGGGTTATTTAAATATATACTTACATTATAATTGTTTTTTTGAAATACTTCTAATATTTTCGAAGGATAAATACGATACACGAAATAACAAATAGCAAAGTAAAGTAAAGTAACATAATCGTGAATGTAATATAATCTTTATCGATGATCGTGATTACAGTTTTTAGTCTGGATATTTTACCTTTACGGCTAGTTTCCATTTGACGTATTTTATTCATAAGATCATTTAATCCACCCTAACGATTGTTTTCCCCTACCTGCTATGTTTAGTCGTTATTTAGTATTCGTAGTGAAGGCAAATAAAAAATAAGACTGTCTCCCACCGGCATCGGCAGGAGAATTTAACCAATAAGAAGAAGATTTAAAGGATCATTTCAGAAACTAGATGCCTAAAAATGTCAAAGCAGTCATGCATATCTGTTGATAATCTACGGACAATATTAACTGACAGCTGATGAAGGCACAACCACAACATAAATGGAACGACTGATGTTTTGTGACGATTCATAATCAGAAATTATGTAAATCAGTTCAATAATTAACTTGTTTTCGTTAAAATTATGTTTTTCGTGTTAGTACAAAAGTACGTATGCACTGTAACTTTATTTATTCGCATTGGTAGAAGAAAATGTTTTGTTTATATTGGGAATAACGTGAATCTCCTCCTTTAGAAAAATTAACAACCATCTCACCATTTTCCTTGAGAGACAATATTGCACCTTAGACACCTGATGCGCAAAAAAATACTTTTTTGATCGATTGATTCCAGGCACTGCTGACATTGATAAATTACCCTGACTGAACCAGCTGCACGTGTCAAGCTAATTGCAAATGGCTGATACCAATTTCACAATCATTTTGCGTCAATATTTTCTTAAAAATATCACAATTTGGTCATAGTCTTACATGATTGAAATAAATAGGCCCTCCTTTAGCCCTACAAAACTTATTATGGTTAAAATAATTGGATGTCATTACAGTACAACATCTCCTAAGTTACTCTGTATAAAAAAGATACTGTAATATCTTCAGGTCGTAATGTAAATATTTATTTTCAATGTTTAACCATGGTTGCTGGATTTGTGTTAAAAAATTCTTCCCTTGTCTCTTGATTGAATTAAAAATCATCAAATAGAGACCGCTGATAACTTTGACAATTATTTTAATAAAATAAGGTAATGGAGCATAAATGTTTTCATGGAGCAATGATCATTTCTGTGTTTTTTATTTCAGACATGTATGATGTAATTTACAATTTATTAAAAAGCAAATAAAAACGCAATATGAATAATTTTTACTATAGATCTAGGATTACACTATCTCACACAATGCGACGTGTGATTTTCTAGTAAAGGAAATTAGAGTAATGGTTTGTTTATTAAAAGTACGTAATATGATACAACATATTAAACATTGTATACGTTGTTATATTTTTAATGATGTATTTCTTTATTTACGGTTAAGGTTTGCAACGGAATAAATATTTTTCAAGAAGGAAAGCAAAACACATAAAAAGTGACTGTCTTATCTTCGCTACACTGTTATAAGGGTGTCTGGGAAGTTTTACTGTTTCTCTGCAAAATAACAAAGCATACTAGATACAATCGGGTTATTTCGCTTTCTCCTAAGGCTATAAACATTGAGGAGTTGACTTACCACGGATTTTTTTAAATATTACATTTATGATCAAGTCAGTCAAAAACTGGCATATCCTCAATAATTTATATTTCTTTTAAAGACATTCGTTAGAAAATAGTTTTTCGCAAATTATTAAATAAAAAAGTTAAAATGAAAACCAGTGTAAGGCGTAAAGGCCATGTGTGAGTAGGTCATCATTAGCTTAAATAAAAGTTATTTTCAAACCTTTTCTTGAAACAGCTAATGTGAATTTTACGTTATGAGGGTTGAAATATAAAATTAAATTGTTAACAATCATAGAATATTTTCATTACAATTTAAGAAGTAGTAACAGCGGTTTATTAGAGGCATTTCAACTTGATATTTACAGAAAATAGATTCAGCTAAATGTTCCGCAAGATAAATGTCATGATATTGGCTAGAATAAAACACACCAAGATTTGTTTTTTGGGCTTTTACCAAATTATTGTTTTAATTCGGTGGTGTTGCACTTTTTTACTGTTAAAAAACTTACCGTCATCAGTTCAAAGTTTTTTTTAATTTGTTGCATATAGAAATAAATACATCAACCTATAAATGGAAATAAATAAATAGCGAAGTAGTATTTAGCCAAACGATACATCGTAAAGTATATTAGTCGTATTTTAATAAATGAATAACCCCACTGTAAAAAAATTAAAGCAACAGCAGAAATTGAATACATGCAACCCGATTTAGGTCGCAAAATGCAGGTACGCTTTGTTTCAAAATCGGCAAAAGATAGTTTTAATCAACAACAAAACTGCTACAATATTTGGATTTGATTTCTCATCAACATTGGATTGATTCATGATGAATTAACTTTGTAATTGAACCCCCATTATCAAGATAGAATACAGTGGAACAAATGGAATACGCTTCAGGCTCATTGAGGAATTGAATGCGAATTCATGTAATAAATACTAGTTAATGGACCAGGGAATTTATACGGTTTAACAATACAGATCGTTGCTACCTAATCCTTCTCCGATTTACGGTTATTTGATGTCAGGCATTCCGTTGAATTATTGTTGTTAATCAAAATATTCCATATACGATTTAGAATACGATTTCGATTTGAATTTATGTCTTTAAAATAAAACGGGAAAATATTTTTATAAATATAAATTTGTAATCTAAATCAATTATATCTATCCATTAATATATAACTTTTTCAGATTTGTTTAGTTATTATTATTAATGATTAACTGATAGTAATATAAATATATATATAATATATATATATATATATATATATATATATATATAGATTACAATAAAGGTTTTTGTATAACATGTAAATTTTAATTTTTTACATATTTTTTATTTATTTTTAGAACTCGTAATTAAGATTGAAATTGAATAAAAATGATTTCACTGTTTGAAAAATGACCGCATAAAATATTATTTTTTTATATTATTTAAGTATGCTAAACATAATTTAATTACTCCCTAGATACTGTATATAAGGTTTCTTTAATACAAAATACGGAATATCAGCTTATTATAAAAAAAAACTTAGAGTGAAAAATCTTTAAATTTTATTAATTAATTATTTAAACTACATTACGTATACTTAATCCTTGTTTTGAATTAGTAGTTTTCTTATAAATAGATAAAAAAACACATTCAAACCATACATTTCAAGTAGAGAAAAACATCCATAAAAGAGATGGATTTTTACAATGATCCATCGGAATTACAATGATGTGAGTGTGTCGGAATACTTTTGTTGTTATGGTTGTCTAAAATAACAAAAAGAGCTGTGATAAATTTTGTCGTTAGAAATAACAAAACAATATGGTCTTTTTTACCGAATAATACCGATAGCTTGTTAAAGTTAATTCGTAAGTTAACAAAATATTCGTCAGGTTTTAATATTTATTTTTTCAATATATGTTTTTCATTCTTTTAAGTCGTACTATTTAACTTACTGCGCGTATTTCTAAATCAAATAAACAAAAAAAACAGCAATTTAGAATTTTCACGGTGGAATTGTTTAAACAAGTTCAGTAAATAAGTTTACATCGAATATTTTTTTATGTTTAAGATAAATGGCGATCAAACACTTGCTTTGTTAATTCGAACCAAACCAATTATTTCTTATTTTTTTCATAAAAAAATCGACTCCTATAAAAACAATTTGAAAGTATCTTAGGTTATTATATAATAAAAAAAAGGGATTTAGGTCCATATTACTACTTTCATAAATGTTTCGTATTTATGTTTGAATTGATATGACCAATTATATGTTTTTTGTTCGCAAAATTATACAATGAAATTGTCCTTCGAAATGTACTCGTGAGTCTTCACCGTGGTAGAAATGGGTTGACAAGATCTCCAAGTGCTATTATTTGTAGTTTAACAATATTTTTTCCATCGTGAGTTATGCCAAACATTCCCATGAGACAAATAGGCCAACAGGATAGGGGCGTAAATGAAGTTACTGAAATTTATGCTATAAAAATGGTAGTAAAAGTCTGACTGAATGATTAAAAACAATAAACAAGGAAATCTTAGTATTATAATAGAAAAATATTTTCAGTCTTTCTCAAGATGGACAAACTATATCAGTTTGGTATCGATTACCGGCCCATTATTTTAGGATTTGGCTTTTAATAACTATATTGTAAAAACTTTAAAAACTAAAAAATTTCCTGGTAATTGATACCAAATTTATATAGTTTAACCATCTTGAGGAAAACAAAAATCTTTTAAGAAATCTTACTCCTTTTCATTTCAATCTGGAATAGAGACACCAGATGCAGCATTAAGGTTGGAATTTAATTCTTAAAATATGCAGTAAAATATGTTTAAAAAATTAATATAGGCCTAAGAGTGGTAATTAAAAAAAATATATGATAAAAATTAATCAGTGCAATTGGGGGTTTTCTTGTGAATTTCGTAGTATTACTCAATTAAACACGTGTCATACATCCAAGAGAGTGAAACCACAGAAAGCAGCCAGGATAATATAAATAACTCGAAGTTAGGGGTGTGCAAGTACTCGAGAACCGAGCTTTTTTCGAGCCGAGTATACACTATTCGACTCGACTCGACTTATTGCAAAATACTCGAAAGTTCGAGACGAGTAGTTACTCCCGCCGTTTACCCGAAATCGGTACGTGCCTCTTTTAAGTTTAATTACCTCAAAATTGTAATTTGTATTTGAGTAATGATTGAAAATTTTTACCATTATGTAGAAACATGATGACTGTTATGTTAAAAACTTTAACAAAACTCGACTCGAAAAAAGCTCGAAACTCGCGGGTATTTTACAAAACTCGACTCGACTCGACTCGACTTCGGAAATCACTACTCGCATACCCCTACTTGGAGTTAAATGTATAAAATAGTAAAATAAATATACAATCTACACTATCATTAATTTTATTTCTTTGAATAAAAAACAGTTCAAAAGATACTGAACAAAACTTTATTAAAGGCTTTATTTTACATAATAATTCTCGTCTTGTTTCTTGTATATTAATGAACATTTGGAAACGACTAAAATTTCAATATCATGATACAGAATCGTTACAAAATAATTAATCGTTGCCTATTCAAATGACGTCTATTGCCAGTGCGTAACAATAGGTTATTTGAAACAAATTTTAGAATAACATTGCCTTATTTAAATACATATCATGTGTCAAAGTGCTTTATTTGTTCACGATTGAAATGTCAATATCCTCTGTTTAAATATGTGAGTGGGATTTAATGGATTCGAATAATTGATCTAGAACATTGGTAGTTTGCATCAAAGTAATGGATTTTGCATTTTGCATTATAAATGTCATAAATTAGATAATAATAATCGTGAAAATTATTTGTTTGCTGTTTCTTTTTAATCTACTTGTTAAGTTTGTTATAAAATTAGTACAAACATTAGTGTTTGATTATTGTTCAAAGTGATTTATTTTGCGTTTGGTCACATAACGAGGACTTGTCATATCCTTTAGAGTTTCAAAAATGACTAAGCTTGTAAATACTAGCCTAAAAAACTTTATATATACCAGCTTGTAAATACTAGCCTAAAAACCTTTATATATACCAGCTTGTAAATACTAGCCTAAAATCTTTATATATACCAGCTTGTAAATACTAGCCTAAAAAACTATATATACCAGCTTGTAAATACTAGCCTAAAAACTTTATATATACCAGCTTGTAAATACTAAGCTACTATATATTTTAATGTCTTGTATCTTTGAAAATATGTTTAAAGTCTTACTATTTGAAGGGGTTTTCATGTGCGAGTTTCTTTTCCAGATTCCATTCTACCTATATTGGACCAAATGTGACAATTGACAGTAGTATTTGACAAACTAAGTAACAACTATACGTTTTAATCATTTAAACTAATAAATATAATACCTTAAAATAAGCCTATCACCATTTTTTTTAATGTTGGATTGAAATGAGCAAAAAACATTGTTGCTTATTACGAAAATAGAAATTAATTATTTACAGTTAGTAGCCACATTATCTATATGATCAGTTATAAAACAACAGTTATAAATTAACTGAAATTTCTCATGTTTCAATATCAATTTATTTTCCATTAAATCCATCATCAGGTATTAATAGAGCAGATGTAATCGGATTTTGAACAGTAGAATGGATTAATTATTTAATAGCATTTGAAAATGAATTTTCAAAGAAGAAAATCCAATTAACTTCAGTCGCTCATTAAGTAATCATTAGTATTATTATCATTAGTTTTTCATGTTATGCGAGTTTCTTTTTCAGATTTCCTTCTACTTACATTGGACCAAATGTGACGATTGACAGTAGTATTTGACAAACTAAGCAACAACTGTACGTTTTAATCATTTAAACTCATAAATATAATACTTTAAAATAAGTCTATCACGATAGTTAACAGTATCGATTCATTCCTTTTTAAATTTCTGTAAAAAATTACCCTTACTCAATTAAAGCGTGTTTTCATTATAATTTGCTTTATTTCGGCGAGTCTAACATCAAATTGATAGTTAATTTTCTTCACGCGAAGTATTTAACATGTAAGAAAAATTGATAAAAAAACAATTCCTGAAGAATTTTTTACAAACAAATTTTTGCATACTTACTTTTATTTGCAGACAATAAGACAACTAATGGGTTTAGGCTCCTGAATAACAAAAATCATATTCATTACTAATTTTAAACCACAAATAAATTGATTCACTTGTTAAATTATACAAAATATTGATGGGTTGTGATAGAAAAATCGTAGTCTATGTTTTGATAATATATATTTCTAGTTTTGAACATGCATTTTTACATTGTATAGTCTGTGAAATAGTTTCAGCTCAAAAGACTATTAATTCAACACTCATGTAAATAAAAAACTTATTTAACAAATACATCATGTGATGAAAAGATCATTTATATTTCATAATAACCATTTTCCATTTGCAACAAATCATAATATTACAATCCAACCGTAATCTTAATAATTTTGTTATGAATATTCGTCTTAAATTGCTTCAAAAGCTGATGAAAATTTAATATTTTGGGAAGGAGAAAAGAGAACAAACAGTGGGGGCCTTTTCGGACTTACAATGATGCAAGAGTGATTGAAAACTTATTTTCCTGTTACAGTTCTGCGGAATAACAAGGCAATGTTTATAAAGCTGAGTTTCCGACCTCTTTAAAAAGCATCTTTTCACTTAAGGAAAACAGTTTGATTCAATGTATTGAGTTATTTTGTAATTATTATCAGTAATTTAAATATTTTACTGGAAATAGAGGTATTTTCAATTGTGTCCTTATAAAAGGAGACATTCAAAAAGGAGAACATGTTAATATTTTTGTTGTAAAACAATGGTTAAAAGTCTTCAAAGGGTTACGTTTATATTATATCGATACATTATGGCTCGTGATTACGTAATCGTTATGGTCATAATCATTGAATCATTATGGCATGTATTCATAATTAGTTTTTTAATAAAACAATATATTTAGCTTTCAAAAATATTGTACAATTTTTATATAAATCAATATTATGGATCAGAAAAGGGAGCGATCCGCAACTTCTTCGTACGAAATGAATAAAAATGAAGAAAATGTTTCATTTAATAAGTTTTTAAGGTTTCAAAAAATATATCATTTTTAAATGTTTGCATTCAAATGAAAAAACATTGTTGCTTGTTACAAAAATATAAATTTATTCTTTCCAGTTGATATCCACATCATCTATATGCTCAGGTATATAGCGACAGTTATTAATAAACTGAAATTTCTCATATTTCGTTATTAATTTTTCATTAAATCCTTCATCAGGTATTAATAGAGCAGATGTAATCGGACATTGAACAGCAGAATTGATTAATTATTTAATAACATTTGAAAATGAATTTTCAAAGAAGAAAATCCAATTAACTTTGGTCGCTCAGCTTTATATCGTTTCAGAAAAGCGATTATTAATTAACTTATAACCTTTCGTTTTTTATGGTGTTTGATTCTGCCCGTTTCTTTGTGATCAAAAAGATTCCTAATTACATCAGAAGTTTCAGATCCATTGTGCATCGGATAAAATGTTTTTTGGAGTTTTTTCCTAACGAGGGATTCTTTGTCGTTTAATTTAATACCTTAACGAAGAAGAATGTGATTTATTAACCTATCTTTAGGTATCTAAAGAGAAATGTGCATCGGCTAAGTTTATCCATCACACAGACAGAAAAGTAATTTTTAGAAGACGACAATTATTTTGGATATTTTATTCTGCTTGTTTATTTCCTGTAAAATTTATTCGTTTTGATATAATAAGTTTTAAAAATCGGATGACAGCCGTTATGATTCATTACAAAGCATAAAATCGGTACTTGGCAACAAAGTTGGTCCTACTAAATATTGTTTATGAATCAAGTTCAAAAGTATATATTTCATATTGAAAGAAGGTTTTGTTGGATTATGTGGAACATAAACATAAATAGCAACAAATAGAGGCCACACGTAGTAAAATTGAAAAGAAACACGTCTAATAGTCCAGGTAATTTTTTGGAACACAGTTTTTGACTTTGCAGCTTTGTTTGGACTATTTAGGAGGTGAACATATCAATAGTCCCTGTCTGTAGCCCTTGAGCAGGGGGGGAGGGGGGTCTGCAGGTAACAATTTTAGGTTTTTCCTAAGTATCTTGAAAACTATCAAATTCCTTAAAAAATAACGTTTTTAAGGAGCTCTCCAACACCTTTATTTCAGACCAATTTTTATGATTTAGGTGTTAAATTACTGGAAAGTTTGTCACTATTTCCTGAATGCTGATCAATTTCCTTTGGATGAAAAAGCGTTGCCCCATTGAACATGTATGGTACCCACAAACTTACATGTATTTCTTATGGAAGGGATATTTGTTTAAATATTAATAAAATTAGTGCTTACCTTGTAAATAGTTGGACCAAAGTAGACATATCGTATATTTTTTTACAGGAAATTTAACTTTCTTAAATTTCTAATTTAATAGGGAATACTAAAAGTTGATAGTTTTTAAGATATTTAGGAAAAACCCAAAAATGGTACCTTCAGGCCCCCCTCCCTTCCCCGCTCGAGGGCTACGGACGGGGACTTTTATTCACCTCCTATTTATAACTAGTCCAAACAAAGCTGCAAAGTCAAAAATTGTGTTCCATGCAATTCCCTCTATACCTTGTTTGAGGGAGTTACCCTCTATACCCTCTAACCTTGCCTGGACTATAAAACGTATTTCGAATTTAAAAGCCGGTTCTGTGTAGCCCACTTCGCATTTTTTGAAAAAATCTTCCTCAAAGAACTGTACTTGTAATATTAGTATGCTCCTTAGTGAGGGTAATTTGGTATGTACTATCTCAAAGGAAAAATGTTAACTTTATCTAATATAGAAGGAAGGTCTACTTTAAAAGCTATACTCATTGATGTTATCTTCTTAGAGTAAGAATTTCGGGGAATATAAATTCGTGGAGTCCAAAGCATTTCCGTTTCATCCAATGCAAAACCTTGGAGGTGCGGCAGTGCACGGTGGAGGTGCGACGGTGCACGGTGGAGGTGCGGCGGTGCACGGTGGAGGTGCGGCAGTGTACGGTGGAGGTGCGGCAGTGCACGGTGGAGGTACGGCAGTGCACAGTGGAGGTGCGGCTGTGCACGGTGGAGTTGCGGCTGTGCACGGTGGAGTTGCGGCGGTGCACGGTGGAGGTACGGCGGTGCACGGTGGAGTTGCGGCAGGACACGGAGGAGTTGCGGCAGTGTACGGTGGAGGTGCGGCAGTGCACGGTGGAGGTACGGCAGTGCACAGTGGAGGTGCGGCAGTGCACAGTGGAGGTGCGGCTGTGCACGGTGGAGTTGCGGCGGTGCACGGTGGAGGTACGGCGGTGCACGGTGGAGTTGCGGCAGGACACGGAGGAGTTGCGGCAGTGTACGGTGGAGGTGCGGCAGTGCACGGTGGAGGTACGGCGGTGCACGGTGGAGGTACGGCAGTGCACGGTGGAGGTACGGTGGTGCACGGTGGAGGTGTGGCGATGCACGGTGGAGGTGCGGCGGTGCACGGTGGAGGTGCGGCGGTGCACGGTGGAGGTGCGGCGGTGCACGGTGGAGGTACGGCAGTGTACGGTGGAGGTGCGGCAGTGTACGGTGGAGGTACGGCGGTGCACGGTGGAGTTGCGGCAGTACACGGAGGAGTTGCGGCAGTGTACGGTGGAGGTGCGGCAGTGCACGGTGGAGGTACGGCGGTGCACGGTGGAGGTGCGGCAGTGTACGGTGGAGGTACGGCGGTGCATGGTGGAGGTGCGGCAGTGCATCGTGGAGGTACGGCGGTGCACGGTGGAGGTACGGCGGTGCACGGTGGAGGTGCGGCGGTGCACGGTGGAGGTACGGCGGTGCATGGTGGAGGTGCGGCAGTGCATCGTGGAGGTACGGCGGTGCACGGTGGAGGTACGGCGGTGCACGGTGGAGGTGCGGCGGTGCACGGTGGAGGTACGGCGGTGCACGGTGGAGGTGCGGCGGTGCACGGTGGAGGTGCGGCGGTGCACGGTGGAGGTACGGCGGTGCACGGTGGAGTTGCGGCGGTGCACGGAGGAGGTACGGCGCGGCGGTACACGGTGGAGGTGCGGCGTGCACGGTGGAGGTGCGGCAATATACGGTGGAGGTGCGGCAGTGCACGAGAGGAATGATACTTTGCAGATTATTAAACCGTAAAGGACATTCATAATACGTAAATGTAGTGGACGTTATAAGGCGCTGCGTCATACTAAACAAAAGTATGTTTTACCAACAATTAAGCTAATGATAATACTAATGAATACTTCAAGTGTGATTTATTGTTTAAGATTTAGAATTACTTGTGATATTCATTTGAAAACCTGCAATGACTAATTGGTAAAATTAAATAACAATTTTAGTAGTTGGGATTAAATCCATCCGTTATTTAAACTCACTTGCAATGTCCGCACTTAACTGTGATTGAGTGGTGCTATTAAAGCGCTTTAAAAAGTGAATCAATAAAACCCTTACCGAATCTTCATTGTTTATGCACTCAGTTTTTTTTATGTAATACCAGCTCAAATCTTTAGTGGTAAAAAATTCTATTTTACTGAGATTTTTCCAGTTTCATAAATTTTGTAAATACAATTTTACGATATCAATTTATTGCACGTGAATACAGCAATTTTTAATTAATCATGCATTCAGTACTCGCGTAGAATGTTTTCATCAATTCAGCATGTACTCCCATGTAATGTGATTGATACTATTAGGCGGAATATCAGCATAGTAATAAATTTTTATTTAGTCAGACATAGCGAATTAACAAATCCCATCGTAATTACTTAATTTTTATTTTATTAATTTTACCTTTGATCGAGGATAAAATTATGTGTTGCATATTACCTGTTTACTCCGAATTATTTCCAAATAATAGATTTTTTTCCACAATACAGTATTTTTATTGTGTTCATCCATCTTAAACGGTTCCCAAATCTCCCCGAAAATCTTGTTATCATAATGCTCATATCACAATTTCAAGATTTTAATCATATATCTCAACTTCTCTCATCTTGTCTTTTTTCTGTCCAAATATGTCTTCTTCCCAACATCCTTCTTAATCTCGTTTAACAAAATCCTTATCCGATCTTCTTTTGTTTCTGTTTTTATATAATTCAATTAATCTTATTTAGCCTTATCCTTCCGAATAATTATCTATTGTCTCCTGTTTATTGTCTTATCTACATCTCTTTTACACCAAGTCCTCATTGAACCCACTGGCTCTTCCATGTGGCCTTTTCCCCCCATAAATTGCGTGTACTCTCTCCTCTCTTATTACAACTTACCTCATCTCCTGGCCCAGACTGACATCTTTGCCACGCAATTTTTGATTTAACAGTTAATGCAGTCAAAGTTTTAAGGCACTGTTAAGAAATTTATTTGTCAAATATTCTAATCCAATACTTTTCAATGGATACTCAACTCAATATGAAGTTTATTTTAAATATTTATATTTTTATTGGTCTTAGTTTTTTCTTGTGTAGCTGGTAGTCGAGTTAAAAAAGAAAATTCAGCTGGATCATCTGGCTTTTTTATAGCCCCCCAAATATTATTGTAACTATTTTTATTTCATTCCATCATGATACCGTGCATGATGTAGCTACACGCTATATAGCTATAGCTATTTGTTTCTCAAATCGTATATTCTTCCTTGATTAAAAAGACCCAAATCAATCCTTATACCAAATTAGGTTGTAAGTTCACATTTTCACTGTTTTAACATACGTTTATACTCATTGGTTCATACTTATCATTATGTGATCAATTTACTCCATGGCTACTCCCCTCGAAGGCTGAGTCGCCGACACACTATGGAGTCTCCCAATTATGATTTATCTAATTACAAAATAACAATCACTTACCCCTACCTTGAAGCTTTAATCAACGGTATGCTAAGGATTCATCCAATTACGTTTTTATCCAATCTGACGGTAAAGAAGCTCCAGGCTCGTTTTTATTTATTTATTTTTCAGATCGTGTTCTTCGCCACCTCTTACGTCATTCCCCTCATCCTAATCTATGGCCTGTACCTTTACATCGCGGGTCCAAACCTATAGGGTTTCACTTTGTTTTTTTGCCAAAATTTGATTTTGGTGTCTCAAGGTTCCAATTTATATTCTACATATGTTTTCACAATGTATGTAGAATCTTGCACAATCTTGCATGTGACTACAATACAAGATTCCAATGGAGTAAGGAAAGTTAAAACCTTGATGAACCAAAGTTAAAAGCGATTTGTCTAACCAATGAGGTTGTAACTGAGACTACTCAAAAAAGTGGTTCTATCTGGTTGTTAAAACCTTATTGCTAAACTCTAACGCTCAGCTAAGAGCAATAAGGTTGCTCACCTAACTGAAAATGCTTAATTATTTAATATTGTGAGCTAGCCTGTAAATCATTTTTATTTAAAGCTTCTTCCAAGTCAAGGTAAATAAAGAGAAAAAAATTATCGTGCTATCCCAGGGCTAGAAGTAGTACTTCTGAGGTGTTGAAACTGTTAAGGCCTCTCCTGAAAAAGGTTCTTGGTCCTTTTGGAACCCAATGTACTAGGGTCGCGGCATGCTGATGTGGTGGGGATGGCGCCTGGTGTTAACTACTCCTGTTTCACATTAATTTACTTCAAGGTTACTCCCTTCGATGCCTTAGTCACCGTCAGACAATGGGATTTTCTTATTTCCCTACTGTTTTCCTTTTGAAGATGGTGTTTTCTCCACGTCTGACGTGATCCCTCTCTGCCCCTCCCTCTACCTCTGTCTGTGCCTCCACCTCTGCCTGTACCTCTAGCTTTGCCTTTATCTACCTATGTATTTACCTCTAGCTCTGCTGATGCAGCTGTGCTTTGAAGGTTACTCCCCTCGAAGGCTTAATCGTCGTTCGTGTTCGTGTAGTGTTTTCCCTTTGAAGATATTTTTTCTCTACGTCTTACGTGATCCCTTCCTCTACCTCTGCTGATGCGGCTGTGCCTTGAAGGTTACTCCCCTCGAAGGCTTAGTCGTCGTTAAACTTTGGAATCGTACAGAAATCGTAGGACGTACAGAAATATATTTTTTTCGTACGTCCTACGTGATCCCTTCCTCTACCTCTGCTGATTCGGCTGTGCTTTGGAAACTCCTAATTACAATTAATTGCTAAACTCACTCTTACTTTTCCCCTTTCCATATCATGTTCTTCGCCACGTCCTACGTGATCCCCCTGGCGCTCATCTGTGGCCTTTACCTCTGTATGCTAATCTGGATGCTAATCTGGATAGTTGGGATAGTTGGAGGGGATGCCGTTCACTGCTCCCGTTTCACATTCATTTACTTCAAGGTTACTCCCCTCGATGCCTTAATCGCCGTCAGAATATGGGATCTTCTTATTTCCCTACTGTTTTCCCTTTTAAAATTGTGTTTTCTTCACGTCTTACGCGATCCCTCTGCCCCTTCCGCTACCTCTGCCTGTACCTCTACCTCTGTCTGTGCCTCCATCTCTGTCTGTACCTCTAGCTCTGCCTTTATCTACCTATGTATTTACCTCTACCTCTGCTGATGCAGCTGTGTTTTGAAGGCTACTCCCCTCGAAGGCTTAGTCGTCGTTAAACTTTGGAATCTCACAATTAAATGTTACTCTTTCTCGTTTCCAGATCGTGTTCTTCGCCACGTCCTACGTGATTCCCCTGGCGCTCATCTGCGGCCTGTACCTCTGCATGCTGATGCGGCTGTGGCGGGGCGTCGCCCCCGGGGGCCACTGCTCCGCCGAAAGTCGTCGTGGCAAGAAGCGGGTCACAAGGATGGTGGTCGTGGTCGTCGCCATCTTCGCGATATGCTGGTGTCCCATACAAGTAAGAATATAAATCAATAAATTCATATAAATAAATAAGAATACATACATGGATTGGGACTGTGGCGTGTCCTGTAATCCAGCTACGTGGAGGTCACAAACTGTGGATAGTAATGGGGATTAACGTCCGCACTATTGAAGACTACGTTCATAGGATCGTCCTCATAAGTAGACCAGTTAGTAAATTGTAATCCAAGCAAAACAGTGGTTCGGATCCCACGTTATAATGTAGGTCCCATAGTTTCCAATGGCTGTTGGGTTATTCATTAACAGTCCTGCCTAAGGAACACGTCGGTCTTAGTCAGTAATAAGACTACAAGATCGCGCCACAATCATTCTTCACTCATCTGTCGTTCATACTTGCCTTTAAATACCTCACTTCCAGGGAAGAGGGGGTGGGGATTTTTCCCGGGTAGGTCGTCATTTCATGCTATGTAATGTAATAAATTCTTATTCTCTTCGTTTAACTTAGATTTTTGTACAATAATCACATTTTTTACTATTAGATTACATAAAATATTCACCAAGTTGATCCTATAAATGTCTATGCAGACAAATAGGCCACGTAACAGGTTAAGTCCATTTACATGACAAATTTTTATCTCATGCGAAAATAACGTATTAACGAATCAGACCGTTACCTAAGCACCATGTGTTAAACAATAATAATACATTATCTAATATTCAACCTTACCTTGCGATCCAATATATGTATCTTAGGGAGACCTAGGTTTTTAAGCACCGTACTGTTTTAGATCAGTCGCATTTGTCTTAGATTTATGCCATTGCGGTGCTAAAACCTAGATCTCCCTAAGATACATATATTGGATCGTAAAGTAAAATTTAATATTAAATAATAAAACATACGTGAAATATTATAACATTTGTAGTATTTAATCAATACGTAAAACTAAGAAACCGAGCCCTTAAAATAAAGTAACACAATGAATACAGTAAAAGAATCGAGGCTAGTTTTTTTTTTATAATTCTTAATACTTTTATGCCAAAAGTAGCAGATGATGTAGCAGAGAGTCGCCACAGGGGTCAATGTTCCTCCTTCTGATTAATTTACACCAAGCTTACTCCTCTCTAAGCCTTAGCCGCTGTCAGACAATGGCAACTTCCAGTTTTCTCCAAGCCTGATTCGCTGGGAGAGTAAGGGATCTTCCAGTTTTATATTGTAGCATTATGCTCTTTTACCAAACTGAAGTAAAAGACAACTGGCAGTTATATTTTTTCTCTACGTACTACGTGATCCCTTCCTCTACCTCTGCTGATGCAACTGTGCCTTGAAGGTTACTCCCCCTCGAAGGCTTACTCCCCTGGCAGTCTTTTACTCTGCTATATGTCGTCAATGTCGTTTTATCACAAAAAAATTACTTCTCACCTTATCTTTTCTACTTTCCAATCTATTTAATTTTGTCTTCCAGGTCATTCTGGTGCTCAAGAGCGTAGACCGTTACGAGATCACCAACACCTCGGTCATGATCCAGATTGTGAGTCACGTCCTGGCCTACATGAACTCCTGCGTCAACCCCATCCTGTACGCCTTCCTGAGCGAGAACTTCCGGAAGGCGTTCCGCAAGGTGATCTACTGCGGCCCGGACCGCCACCACCTGCCGGGCCACCTCAACGGTCGGCCCGACCAGGAGAAGAGTGCTCTCACCAAGACCACCCGGAGCAACGACATATTATGAGCTGAGGGCCGGGTCAGTATCTAATTGAGTATCTGATTAAGTATCTGGTCAAGTATCTGGTTACGTATCTGGTAAAGTATTTGGTCAAGTATCTGGTCAAGTATCTAATTGAGTATTTGGTCAAGTATAAGGTCAAGTATCTAATTGAGTATTTGGTCAAGTATATGGTCAAGTATCTGGTCAGGTACCTGGTCAAGTATCTAATCAAGTAGCTATACTATAATATGATCAGATACATAATCAATTATATGGCCAAATATCTGGACAATATCTGAGTGAAAGTAGGAAAGTATCTGGTCAAGTAGTTGGTTAAGTATCTGGTCAAGTATCCGGCCAAGTATCTAGACTATATTATTGTTTGGTATCTAATCGGTAACATTATCAAGTATCTGGACAATATCTGAGTGATTGACTAGGCAAGTATATGGACAATATCTGAGTGATTGACTAGGCAAGTATCTGGTCAAGTATCCGGTCAAGTATCAAGACTGTATTGTGGTCTGGTATCTAATCGGTTACATGACCAAGTATCTGGACAATATCTGAGTGATTGACTAGGCAAGTATCTGGTCAAGTAACTGGTTGGGTATCTGCTCAACATCTTATAAGTGGCTGGACAGCTATGTGGACAAGTATCTGGTCAATATCTCATTGGGTCAATGGGCATGTATCTGCTCATGTATCTTATAGAGATATGAATAATTGACTGTATAAGTTAAGTCAATGCAATCGACTTATATTTAGGTATATTTAGTGTGCATCGTGAAGTATGTGGATAGTTATCTGGTGTAATATCTGGTCAAGTATCTGTTCAGGTATATGGTCGAGAATAGTTTCAAAAATCTGACCAAGTATTTAATCACCTGGTCAATTATCTTAACAGAGATCTGGCCAAAAATATCCAATCAACTATCTGGACAAGTATTTGAACAAGGCACTGGTCAAATATTTCACCAAGAATTCGGTTACATACGAAGTCAATTATCTCTATCTGGTTGATTATCAGGTGAATTTTGTAGCTATTTCTCCAACGAACCCGTAAAGTATCAAGTATCCGGTCAATTATTCTGTTGAGTATCTGGTCAAGTATCCCGATAGACACTAAATGGTTAAGCAAAAAATTCATTAATGTCATTTTGTCATATGCATAGGCAAATAAAAAACATATGGAACTGGCAATTTATATGTAATATGATATTAAAATGATCATTACTCCTTAATAAACTTAAAATGGTCCAAACATCTCGAGAAACTAAAATGGTCGTATTGCTGTATAGTAAAATTATTTTTAATCAATTTTTCTGTTTCAGGTTTAAGCCTAGATCACCGTATTCCTCCCTTGTAAATAAGACTTGGCTAGTTTTATACGTTCGCTCTTAAGTAGATGGATATTTTGAATTCAACTCAATATAGTCTTACCTTACCAGAGGATGTCAGATACGGTTCAATACAATTTATCTTTTGCTGATGGCGTGTCTTGTATTTCATTGTCACTTCGCTCATGACTGTTTCGTGTTACCTTCTTTGTGTTACTTAAATGTTAAGTGTTACGTTGTTGTTATTGTTATTTGTTGTATAGGCTGTAATTTTATATTTGTCATTTCGCTTGTAACAAAATATAATGTAAGGTTACTGAAACGGATTTTGTTAGATAAATAAATGCATTTTAATTTTATTTATGAAAAACAATAAACAACTGTAAAATGTGAAAATAATCGATATATAAGGTTAAAAACCAATTATCAACCTAAATGTAAGAAAATATAAATATATTTTAACTAACTTAAAAGTAAGTAACAAAGCGCTTAACCTATCCAAAGATTTATTTTTTATACAAGCCTTTATGATAGACTTATTTGATATTTTAAACCTATCGCGGTATGGTTTCATAAAAATGACTCTTCTGTTGAGTTTCACTCGTATACGTATCTCTGTGACAAGGTATATTTAGTGTCGACGAGGTGGCTGCCCTGGCTCCGGCCAGGCAGGTTGGCAACATTGCTCAATGACGTCATCATGGCCTCGCCCCCCTGACTGGAGTGAGCCCCTACTTTCAAGGGGGCGACAACATGGGTCAAGTATACATCGGTTCTTTGTACTCAACAAACGAAATAAAAGTGTACATTTGTTTTAGAGTTTGTTTTTTGTAACCTTGTCCTGATTGTACGCTAGGCCAGCGAGGAGGGGGTGAAATGAGATAAAATTCAGTTCTATTACAGTAGCCAAACTCTTTTAATAATATGGTGCTTGTATCTTGTCTCACATGTAGCAGATGAAATACAATATATATAAATTTACATATATAAGTTACAAGAAACTTATATCTTCTATGCACTACAACATTTAGGTCAAATTCCGTTATATGCTCCCAAAGCTTAAGAAAATTCGTATTGCCTTTATAAGTTTTATCCCTACGTTTTTGGGTTACTGGATAGTTTGCCAAATATCGGAATCATTTCTAGATAATTCCGTCGATATTGTTGCCACTCTTACCTTATGTGCGCATGCAGATAACAGTAACGCCAACGACGCATCACCGCGCCGTCCGCTGGTTGGGTTTGGTTAGGTTAGGCTAGGTAAATTTATCCTATAAAATAAAATATTATAGATAAGACTTTATGTGATCATAGCATAACCTAACCTAACCTATCCAGCCTTACCTTACCTCTTTTATTCAAGAGGGCCATGGCTTGACTTGACCATGGTGTTTCAACGCATCAGAATTAGCATATACCCTCAGAAACAGGTCTTCACTCTCCGTCAAATCTCTTCAACGAACCTTGAGATCTTCTTAACGAGGTTACTTGTTCTCGCAGCACTTCCGTATGATTAGATTGCTTAGAGCCGCGGTCGGGAATTGAACCCGGGCCGGCTGAGTGAGAACTCAGTACGCTACCAACTTAAGCTACAGCGCTGCCCGCCCTACCTTACTTTACCTTACACAGCTACAAGAGGCGGAAACACGAGAAATAACGGATATGTAAAATAACACTCGAGTTAAAAATATCTCTAATTACCTCTACATATCCTATTTAGTATTGAGTCCTTAGACAAAAATTAAAGCATATAGGGAATTTTACCAACAATTACCCTAACGTTAAAACTCATTTTGACTGCAAATTTCTTGATTGGTGGATCCAGCTCACCTGACACATGCAACAAAGTCGGGTTTTGTCTCAAATTTCGAATTCAAATCATGTATTTCAAGAAAGTGTACATAGGCAAAACATAATCAATTTAACATGGAATGCATTCTTTTGCATAGACTATAGGTCTGTGCGCGGAAGAAGAGTTCAGTTCAGCAGTTTGTTTTGACCACTGGATATTAAAATCAGCAATAAACACTTTCGCAAAACTGGATTCACTGTTTAATTTAAATCTAATACTTACTGAAAAAAAGAACAAAAGACATAGTAAGATTCAAAAATGAAACAAATCAGGAAAAACATATTATTAATGGTAAAAGCTAGTAATCAAAACACCTGCAGATACATGGCATGTCTGTCACAATGCTGTCACACTAGGCACTAGCCAATGGTTTTAAATAATTTAACAAGGTTTAAGTGTACGGCGACCGACTCAATGTCTCAGCAGCAGCCCACCCAGCGTGAAGGAGCCACTCGCCTATTTTCCTTTTGTACTGCGAAACACTGCCCCCATTAGCATTAATGATTTCAGGAGGCAAGTTACGATAAGGAATATAACAATATAAAATGGAGAATTGTGTACAGAGCTGAATGTTGAACGAGGAACATTATAACCAACATGAAGCCTCTTTCTAGTTGGATAATTATAACGAATGTTGGTAAAATTTCCTCTTTGTCGTTCTTGATAAATATGAGATGTGATTTGATGCAAAGCTGCCTAATATTCAAAACGCTAAATTTAGAAAAAAAAGTTTAAGAGTTGGATATTCGATGGGTTGTTTGATGGGGGACCTCTGTGATACAGCTAGCAGCTCCAGTGCCGCGGAGGAGACCCCACCCCACGCCAAAACACCGTACTGTATCACCGACTGCAGTTAGGCGAAGTATGCGGTCCTACTACAGTGCTTCATGGTCAGAAACCTGCTAAGCTGCCAAAAATAATATACGAGCGTTCTAAGCCTTTGTTTTAAAAGCTGAATATGCGGAGGAAAAGTGAACCGTTTATCTGTTACAACTTCTAAAGTTTTATATTGCTCCACACGCTCTGTAGCTACGCAGCCACAGGACCCCGACCCTGGACCACTACAGGAATGCAAACAGAGCTGCCCGCAATCTGGACCTTGATCAAAAGTGGAAGTAATAGGCAAACATTTGGTTTTTGAGTTATTTAAGGTCAATGTGCTATGATCAAGCCAGTTTTTAATTTTACTCAGGTCCAGTGCTGCCAGCTCATACGTCTCCTCCCACGTACAGCCGGTGGACACAACTGCTGTGTCATCTGCGAAGAGAAATAACTTACCGTGGAGGGGAAGATGGGAAATGTTGTTCACATAAATTAAAACAATAACGGCCCAAGATTACTTCCCTGTACAACTCCATAGCCGATAGACGTAATATCGCTGTCGATTCCGTTTATTGACTCTACTTGAGATCGATTGTCTAAATAACTCGTAAACCAGTTTAAAGTCGCACCATTAACACCCATGTATCGCAAGTTTGAAATAATTTTTTTCCTATCAGTTGAATTAAAGGCTTTTGCAAAGTCAAGAAAAGTATTGATAATTTCATTTTTGACGCAATATAAGAAGAATTATACTCAGTTAAATCAAACAATGCATGTGAAGTACTTTTGTTGTGTCTAAAGTCATATTGATCAGGGGATATTACTTTTTTTTAAATAGCTACTCAGTTGAATTTTTATACATTTTACGAAGAATAAAAAAAAATCCAAGTAAAGATATCGGTCTGAAGTTAGATATCAAGTTAGTCAGCCCAGAATTATATATTGGAATTATCTTGGCTATTTCAAAATCGACAGGGAACTTACCCGTACGAATACTGAGATTGATAATGAATAATAATGGCTCAACAAGGAGATTTGCATAACTTTTAACCAACTGCGAAGAAATTCCGTCCCGTCCCGCTGCGGAATTTCCGCTTATACTACAAATTACGCCTAACAGTTCTATATGTGTATTCAGCCGCAGATGAAACACAGCGTCGATGGCGTGGTCGGAGTTGTCAACGCCCGCAGGTCCACTGGGACACAACGCCCCCGCCAACTGAGCCCCCACAGAGGCAAAATATGTGTTAAAACTATTGCAAAAATCTTTGGTTAGCTGAGGGGAGGCTTTACTGTCGTTTATTGTAAATAATGCTTCTATAGGAAACCTGCCTTTACTGGTTGATCGTCCTGTTATTTCATTAACGTTTCGCCAACATTTCCTGGGATTACCTTGAGTCTCATCGATTTGTTTCCTATGAAAACTGAATTTAGCGTGCTTGATGACAGAATGCAAAATATTTCTATACCTATTATAATTAATTCGAAGTTGGGCGTTAAATGGTTCCTTCCTTAGTCTTTTGCTCATTTTGTCGCGACGGCGAATAGAATTTATTGGGCCAGTGGTTATCCATGGTTTGATTTTGAAAGAGCGGGCAGGTTTCTTGGTTAAGGTAGTATGACAGCTTAGGATACAATCAACAGCATTTATGAGTCTCTCGGAAGCAAAATCTACATCCTTACAATCAAGAATGCTGTCCTAATTTTGTTGTTCGAGACTTTTCTGAACTTTGGACCAATCAATTTTTTAAACAATGCGGATGAATTACGGTTTGATTTACATGAGCCGGTAAATATCCCTAAAAAAGTTAAATCTGTGACAGATGAATGTACAACGGCAGAAGAGGCAGTGAGTTAAAGGGTAACTTGGCAAACTAATTATCAATACATGTATTACTGGTGGGTCTTGTGGCTTTATCGATTCATGAAATAAATCCCAAGTCATATAACAAATCAAGATAGCATTCCTCGACAGGGTTGGTTTTCAGATTTAAAATGTCAATATTTTTATCGCCTACAATAATTTTTAAGGTTTTATTTGTTATAATACCAGAAAAATAGTCACCATGAAAGCCATGAAGTTCGCATGAAGTAACGGCCCAGTTGAAGGTCAAGGACAGGCTCGTAGCAACCCCGCCGAGCAACAGCTGACTGCAGGACACTGATAAGGCGTCATCAATGTGGACTTAGAGTTCAATAAGCTACAAATAAATTTATGTTCGCAATTTGCTTCACAAATCCATCATTTTTACTAGATGGAACAGGATGACTAAAATGAAAGCGAATTTCAAATCAATAATATAATGGATTTTATTAGTTTAAGATAGTATTATAAAAAAGTATGCTGCTGTATCAGAATGATCTGTCGTCTTCTATTAGTTTTGGAATGAAATATTACTTGAAACTAAAACTTAACCTACAATGGAAGTCAGATTTCGAATAAATTCCCTGTCAATCAAGTTGATACAACGACACATTAAAGTACACTCTGTTGGTGAATGACTGCAAGTAAATCCTCTTTTAATGCTGGCGTAGACAACACCTGATGCGTCGATCATATCATTGTCTATATTTTGATATTCAGGCACAAAGTGTCCAAACCACTTTAACAGCCCTTCATTACCAAGCAGCTTGCCTAAAGTAGGAGGTAAACAATGAAATTAGGTTGAATAACAGATTTTTTATGATCATTTTGGTTTTTTATTTCCCTTCTCTTCGGTTCTCCTTGACTCTTTCAATCAAGGAATTTTTTTATTACAGCAAAGTCTAAGTTTCACCACCTTAGATATGATTCATGTCAATTAAAAAGACTCTAAGTACCTGAAAACCTTCTAAAATTAAGGAAATATCATATAACAAACAAAAGTTTTCAGAATAGTAAATTGTTTCCTAAACTTTTTTGTTCTTTGTTTTGGACTTAAATTTACATTGTTTAAATCAATTCATTACTCATAAACATTTTTATATTTGTCACTCTACATTAAAAGTCTATGGTTTATCGTGGTTTATAATGTTACAGTACTGTCACGCAATAAACCAAACTGCACAAACTTTAAATTGTTAATCAAAACTATGTTATATTTTCTGAGTCCAATTAATCTAAGTCGAAATGAAAAAAAAAAATACTAAGAAACTTGATATGACCTTGCCAACGTTTTTCTTCTTATTTTAACTGTATAAAAGGATAACTCGCCTTGAGGCTTGCTGGGGGCTCCGCCCCCAGGTCCCCTACTGTGGGTCTTTGAAGACGGATTATAATATTTAAAAGTCACATAGCGAAATTGATTTATTTGTTACGTACAAAATCAACATACCACAAATCTCCTGTCGAGGCCAAGGTGGGTTTGGGGATAAAGTATCTAGACAAAATTGATTAAATAGTTTTCAAATACTCAGGTCAAGATATCACTAGTAGTTTTTGGGCGTAGTTAGTTTTGGGGGGTTCTTATTTAAGGGGGTAGTTGGATTTTAAGAGGCGAGTGTTGTTAAAACAAGGAGGTTAGGAAAAAATTAAGGAGTTGTGTATTGAAAAGTCACAATAAGAGTAAACTCTTTACAAATGTTAGCAGAATTTAATGTTTGGAGCTGAAAAAACTGGGTAAAATCTTCGAAAATGTATTTGTTGGTCAGATTTAGGGGCTGGTAGATTTTAAAAATTACAAATGACATTGGGTTAACTTGGAGGGTGACACTGACGAATCCCTTGTCATAAATTGAGTCCTTCACTAATGAATAAATTGGCAAAAAACACGAGTCTAATCGTAAATTCATTGTAAGTTAAACTTGAGACAACTTTTTTAGGGGTAGAAATGGGGTAAAATTGCGAATTACCTATAATAAACCGGGAAAGTCAAACTGAGTATCCGGCCAAACTACCAATAATTCGGTATCTCTGGCCAAAAATAAATTTGAAAAACTACGAGAAAAATGTAAAATTCAACAAAAGTTTAACTTTAGAGGTATATTTTAGGGAATGAAATGAGGTGAATTTGGCGAACGACCCTTGATAACACTAAAGGATCTAATTTACTATCTCAGTTTGAAAATTGAGGTATATAAGGTAAAAATAATTATTAACAAATCATCAAAACCCAAAATAAACTGAAAATTTATAAGAATTTTAAATGTAGAGGTTATTTAGGGAGTGAAGGAGGTGATATAAGGAAAAATTCATAATGATCAAAATTGTAGAAAATTTAATTTCAACTAAGGAAACAACCTTCGTTTTTTAACATAACCTTTATTTTAGCCGCTAGAGGCAAAAAACGAAATGTACTTTTATCGAAATTCAAGTTTTCTTCAATTCCTCCCCTTTTTGGGGGTATAGGGGTTGAAATAGTTTCTTTTGAGAATTTCATATTTAGTGTGACCACCCAAAAATATTTCTACAAATTTAAAGGGGCCTAAGTAGTATATCAATTCATCTAGTACTGGAAAACCTAGAGAAGATCTTCGAGAATTGAAAAGTCAAGAGCAATCTAAAGGTGAAGGAGTCGAGATAGGACAAAAAGTCACAGGACCAAAGTCTTAGATCCTAAAAAATCCGTGTCCCGTGGGGGTTTTCGGTTGTGGGGGCTCCTCAACAAGTCCTGAAGATTGGCCCTGGTTTAGGTCGTATTGTGAGGCTTTCAGGGGCGAGTGTTGTTAAGACTTGCATATTAGGAAAAAATTGAGGAGGTGTGTACTGAACAGTCACAATACGAATTAACTTTTGACAAATCCTGGGAAAATTTACTGTTTGGAGGGGGCAGTAGGTGGGGGGAGTAGTCAGTGAAGGGATTTATGATGGAGTGGGTGGGGCTATTTTTTTGTTGGGGAAGGGCTGATGGGTTTCGGATTGAGGTAAACATATTTAATAAAAAATACAGGTGAAAATTAATTTAACTTTTTACAAATTCTCAGCACAAGTTATTTGTTCAAGGGTTAGGGGGTTATTGGTGGTAGGGTTTTGGGCTTTAAGGGTTAATTATATGAAAGTGGAGAGCTTGGTAGGCTCAAGGTGGGGCAAAAGTATTGTTTTAAAAATAACATTGCCAAACATATGAAAAATGCTGAATTTGTTTCATCCATTTGTCGGTTTCGGGGTTGAAAGGGGTCAGAGCTACCTGAGGGCGAAAGAGACGAGATAGGGCAAAAATCAAGTCATACACATACTGATTGCAAATTATCAGTGTTCTAGGTAGTATATCAAGGTGATATGAAATACATTACCTCGAGAAAATCTCTGGAATTTGGCGAATTTCGATGATTTTTTAAGTTTATATACGTTTCAATACCAATAACAGTTATATTATTTACGGTTTGTAACATTCATTCAGTAGAGATTATCTGTACCAAATTCCAACCCTCTACGTATAATAATAAATCTACTGGAGCTGAAAAACGTCGGGGTTACCTTAGAAAATTTAAAGTTCTAGAGCTAAGGGTGAAGGAGACGAGATAGGGCAAAACGTCATAGGATTAAAGTAGTAGATTATAAAAATCCGTAGTACTCCGTGCAGTCCTTTTTTCGATAGTTCCATTCGTTCGGCCACTAGAGCTCAAAATAACTTTGCTTTAAAAATAGCTTTTATAGCGATTTTTGTGATTTTTATTAGGGGATTGAAATAAACATGGTGAATTCTGATAATTTTCCTGTATATCGACCCTCCAAGGATATTCGTGCCAAATTTTAAGTTTCTATCTAATCGGAAAGTGTTTTTTGAACCGGAATGAAATCCCTCGAGAAAATCACTGACATTTGGCGAATTTTGAAAGTTTATTTGACTTTATATACATTTTAATATTACAAGTTAGTTATATTATTCATGATTTTGAATATTAATGCTGTAAAGATGTTGTATACCAAATTCCAGCTCTTTACTTTTAATATTTTATCAACTGGAGCTGAAAGCCTGGGGAAAATCTTCGGAAATCAAAAGTTCTACTGCTACTTAAGGGTGAAGGAGACGAGATAGGGCAAAATGTCACAGGACCAAAGTTGTAGATCATGAAAAATCCATGACACGTGGTGCAGTCCATTTTTGGATAGGACCTCTAGTTCAGCCGCTACAGCCCTAATACGAAAAGTACTTTTTTTGAAATTCAAGTTTTCCTCCCTTTGGGGGGGTTGGGGGTGGAAAGGTTTTGTTTTGACAATTTTTCCTGTGGCTCGACCACCAAAGTAATATTAATGCCAAATTTTAAGTTTCTAGCTCATCGGGAAGTATGGTTTGAATTTGTATACGTGAGTGAGTCAGTTACACAAGCGGCTGTATGATATATAGACTTTCATCCAAGTTTTTATAATTTTTTATCGACTCTACACTTTCCCAACCTAGTAACATCTTTTAAGCTTTATTACTTTAAAAGTTTCATTCAGAACGATGCTTTTACAATGTAGAAGGTATAATGGTATTTTTTTAAGGGAAAATTCGTTAAGGTGCTGCAATTGTTTTGCCATGAAATATACTCAAATCAACGATTTTTCAAGATATTTTTAAGATAGTAAAAGTATTTTGTTAATCATCGTAGATTGTATTCATTAAAGCTAAGACGTTATTTATTTAAATTTTCACCTAGTAAATAACTAAAAATTTAGAAACATTTTTAGATTTGCATTTTTACGCTGATCAGATTATGTCTCAGGTTTATATATAAAGTAATATAGGATTTATGAGGATCCTAATATAAGGTTTTTTTCATATTATAAGGTATTATAAGGTTATTAGGTAATCCAAAGTTTATAAGGATTATAATCAGAGGTTTATTTTATCAGTTTATATCTAGAGTATAATTTTCCATCATTAAATTATATCGATTTTTCAATCATCCAAAGCCCAAAAAAGAAATAAAATTTCTTTTTTCTCATGGAAGGTAAGAATGAGAGTTCAGGTGGCAAATATACGGTAGGTCTATTAAAGTTTTCGGCTGTTTTACCGTAAATAATTTGAAAATCTCTCATTTCCAGGCTTAGTTTTCAGTTCAATGTAACTAGGAAGAACGACGAAACTAACGTTGATTTGTTAAGGAATATTTTCTGAAGTAGTAAAATAATTATTCTCCATAAATTAAGATTATTATTCGAAGTTATAAGCCAGCTATATGTTACGTAGTTTAGTAAAAGGTGTAAAAAAGCAACATTAGTTTCCAACCGATTCAAAAGACACCAAAATATTTTTAACAGCTTTATTTTAAAAAAGGTACTTTTACAGTTTTAGTTTAGTTTACATTACAGTTTAGTTGCAAATTATTGTTACTGATTTATTTTCGTGTATCTAAATTAATCATAGTTTTTTAAGATACGAGAAATCATAGCCGTATTTTTCATTATGAAACGGAGTCTTTTACAATACCCATTCCTCCAAATCACCTCCAACTATAAAAAAACTATAGTTTTTTACTTTTAAATAACCTTTTTTACATAGATTCTAAACTTTCTCTACCATTTTTAAAGAAATCTAAACCTAATATCGTATTAGGTAAGTACTTCACTTGAATTTTCCGTTCAACGTGGGATTGAAAAGAAGTCAATAAAGGGTCAAAGATACCCGGAGGGCTGTAAATCTGAATGAGGTCAGCCTCAGGTCACAGACTCGCCTCTGTTTGGCACCTTCTCCTTTTATCGTCTTAGCTTTTAATATTAATTTATCTGGAAAATTTTCGGAGGAGTCATTCAATAAAAAATCGAGAGGTTTTCGTTTTCGTTTAAGAGTGTACATACTTAGTTGTTTATTTATATTCATAAATTAAGTCCCCATAGTTGATCATGAGCTACTAGGTTTTTCCTGGCATATTGTGACTGTTATATCTTTTAGGAGACCGGAAAAGTAGTGTATTTCATTACTAGGGCCTAAAGTGACGCTTTTCGTGAGAGGTCAAGTTTTACGACGGAAGCTGCAAGCCGAGATCGAACAATGACCGGGTAACGAAAAGAGCTTGGGGCCCGTGGGATGAACTTTATTTTTCGTTTTACAGCTCAATACAACAGGCTAACTTCTAAGAAAACCAAAATATTACCTTTAAAGGTATCTTCCTATGAGGCTTCCATCTTGTTCTTGCTAATTAAAACAATCAGCTGATTGTATGTTTCATGTGTGTTAGGTTAGACTCACAGCAATGAGCAACTAACGATGTATCGAACGCATTAAAATATCGATTGGTGAAATGAGCGAGTTTTAAAAATCGATTAAACCGACACCAATACAACAATAAATTGCAATTTATAATAAACAAATATAATCACTCTCGATACAATCAATAGCACACCGATCGCTGACGTATACACGAATCAATCGACGTACACACGTTTTCAGTTTTAGTACATTGTGAACGAACAGCTGACTTCCTCGTCATCACCTGTTCTTTTTCTTCCTAGGGCGGAAAATATTTTCTTTAAACCCGCAACACATATAATGAAAACTGCAGTTTTTGCAGCGGTATAATGAAAACAAACTTTTTAGTTTATAACTTATTTTACATAAAATCGAAACCGAGAGTAAACAATAACCAATCGGACGAAGGCCTCATATGTAATTAAACATGTAATATATAATTGATTAAAGAGAAGAATTGGAATTTATAAAACACGAGGCAAACACTAAGTCCGATAAAATTTATATCAGGGTCAGCCACCTTCCTCGCCTATTCCTTGCACATCATCTGCATATCGCATCACAAAAACAAGATCTGCAAGATCATGTGCAAGATCTGCAAGCATCTTGCATCGCATCTTACGCATCGTCTCTTTCTTTCGCACCATCTGCTTCTTCCATTAACTATGTAGTTTATGATACAAATCTGGAATTTGGGCAAGAGTAGGGGGGTCTAGGGGCTCCCACCCCGTGGAGGAGCAGAGGAGCATGACGTCACAGGTCACGTGACCCCCCCCCCGAGACCACCCACGACGAACCCCCCCCCGACCCCCCCCCCCAACAAAATGGAGTCGACCCCCCCCCTTGATTGATGGATGATTGACAGGTGACAGTTGATTGATGCATAACACATTGTATGATGGTTTCACAATAATGTCCACTAACAAAGGTTGATGGGTTTCTAAATGAATCCTTTTGTACCATGACATTGACGAATGAAGAGCTTTGTCGGCTTTGAAAACCTAATGAATAGACCAACCCTCTTTTCTTCTCACACCTGCGTTAGCGTCGCAGTTTCTCTGGCGTTCCATTTTAGCTTCAGATGGAAGGAGAACAGCGAACAGACAACATGACTGTGCTGCGGCTCATGGATTCACGGCGGTCGTCATTGGACTGTTTTAAGTGTGTTGAAGAATGGGAGCGTAATTTACTCCCATTAATTATGAATGACAGCAACCATATTAAGAACAGAGTACACCAGTTTGCTGTCCATGGCGTGCCACGGTTGACTACATCTCGTCCCCCACGGCACTACAACGCATGGCGACTTGGAAAGCTAGTCAACTGGCTTCATCGAGTCGTTCGTCATGGCAACACTGTCGTCGAGGTAGAGGTTTACTTGTATACACCATCAGAGTAGTACCCTCGTCAGCAGTCAGCAATAAAAACGGCCTTTCTAAAGGCCACCCTAAACTTGTAGATTAGTTGTAATAAATATTAATTATAACATACCCTCTCGCTCGCGATTTCTTCAAGTAGTAGGTGGATGTAGAGGCTCCTACCCTGTGGAGGTGGATGACCCCCCCCCGACAAAATGGCGGCTAACCCCCCCCCCCGACAAAATGGCGGCTAACCCCCCCCCCAATTGATTGATGGATGATTGATGGATGATTGACAGGTGACAGGTGACATGACACCTCATTATGTTCTCTTCGATATAGGGTTGACAGGTTATTTTCTGAACACATGAGTGTCGCAGTGTGCTGCGCACTTCTCACAATGGGACCTCATTAGCGGGGATACAATACTGAAAGGAAACCATTATATTGTGACATTGTCGAATCGTCGTCAACAATCCCTTCCTAGAACTTTCTCAACGCACCCTAGTGCTCCGACGCACTCGGCTAGCCAGAACGATTTTGGAGCTGGCACGATGAAGACTCTGGTCGAATTGTGTGTAGAACGTGTGGCCGACAATTTCAACACTTGGCCAGAAGCTGCTCGCGTACTTGGGAATGGGGAGATTCCCAAACCAATACTGTTATTGGTGCTGCGAGAGGTGTTTCGGAGGGAGTATCCGGCCGACTTTTGGGGAGATATTAATGTCCCCTATAGATTTATATATTAAAAAGTAGCTCCCTTTAAGCCAGCTGCAACAAACGGCCTTTTTAAAGGCCACCATAAACTTGTAGATTAGTTGTAATAAATATTGATTATAACATACCCTCTCGCTCGCGATTTCAAGACCGCGATCCAAGACCTTATATATTGGATAAAAGATGTTATCAATATTTAAGAAGAAACTAGCACAAATAAAAATCTTTCGGAAGTTAATCAAGATAAATCTTTTCACTTTTGAAATAATTATATTCGTAAACAATTCTCTTAGTTGATCCTTGTAGACATAGAAAATTTGTGCTATAAATCATGTAGAGATCAGTTTAAACTTTATCTTGATGGAAAGGAAAATGCTACGATTTTGCTGTAACATACGAAATAGTAATGCTTTTTCCGAAAAAATATAACTGCATTTTATTTTACTACTAACCTTTTTCGTAACTACTAACCTGTTTTTCCTTTTATTAACAGGACAATTGTTACCGGATCAACATGATCAACTTATTATGCTAATCAGTTACTTCTACGAGTCAAAGATTTTATTAGAATTTCATAAAATATATTTAAGATTATATTACACTTAAATTTAATTGAAATCAACGTAATGAATATCCAAAAGTTAAATTGAAATTCAATCTGTGTTTTTATTTTACTAACTAAAAAGGAAACATCAC
The DNA here is from genome assembly GCA_035578135.1 of Flexamia atlantica. NCBI lineage: Eukaryota > Metazoa > Arthropoda > Insecta > Hemiptera > Cicadellidae > Flexamia > Flexamia atlantica. Next base: position 9,680,873 of record JAQJVK010000013.1, read on the forward strand.
AATTCGATGTCATTGATATTTTTAGAGGTTTCAACTTCCAATTTATTACTTTTCTTTTCAAAGTTTCACTTTCATTCAACTTTTATCTGAACTTCACTTCTATATCGACTCGATACTTTCAAGATGCAATAATGTTTCTTTCAAACTTTCGAAACGCTCTCGTCCTCTAGCTTTGGTAATTAAAGTAATGTCATAAAATGATACAAAAAATATGAACAATACATTTTTTGCTTTAAATGCAACCTTTACGAAAATAGGCTATTTAGAAAAAGATTTTTATTTACATGCCTTAAAAATTTAATGACTAAGGCTATACGATATACTTACCATCATATGCAATTTCCTTGCATGATAAAATGATGGTGTTGTAAATGTAGTATTTAATGTTCGCATACATATTTACCCGAAAAAATATTAATGACATTTATTTTTTATTTTTTAGAGGACCAAATGATTATTTATTAAACTTGCACATAAGAACTTGTCTGCTTCTTTGCAGCAGACCTGCATACTCAGCGAATTTCAAATGTTTGAATAAATAGTTTAGACGGAGCCTCAAATCAAGAAAAATCAACTTCAATCCTGCAATGAGCATCTAATGATTTTATCCATAAGAACACGGGAGATAAGTAAATAGGTTTGCTGCCATGGATGTGTGCAATTTAGATATTTTCGCAATAATCCAGTAGATATCACTCAATTGAAACCATATACAAAGTTTCATAAAGATTTGTTGAGAATTAAGCGAGATTTAGAATGTTATTTACTTCCCATATGGTTGACATTGAGACAGCGTACTTGTGTTTCCACTAGTGATATCTTGGTAACCAATGGACTTAGAGCAACAATTCAAGATTCTAAATAATTTGTTTTTACTAAGCTGAATTCAATGGTCCAAAGAAGAATTAATAACTTATTATTAATATGTTATCATTATTATAATAACTTATTATTTTTTATTTTATTTAAAATCTTTAAAAAGAACTCCTTCCCCCTCTCCTCGTCCAATAGTCCGATCAGACTGGTTTTTGAACTCGTCTGAACAATTACTACTTTACATGTCTGTGCCAAATTTCATTCAGATCTGACCATTTTCACGCGAGAATCTTTACTGTTCTTAAAGATACACACTAAGCACAGTAATCCCTCATCTAAGAAATCATTCAAATCTTGAATAACTATTTTGCTTCATCTATCGGCAGGAAGAATTACAACATTATTATTGTTTTTTAATCCTGTAATTGCTTTCATTTCAGGTTTAGTTATGTATTCAAATTATTTTAGCGGGCTTTTGAAATTACAGCAAGATAAGTTTGATAAAACTATATTAATAAACTGTTCAACTTGATTATTTATTGGGAGATAGACTGTGGTTCTAGCTCAGGGGTATCTATAAATTTACACAAACATTGTGGCACTTCTGTAGAGGGTGGCGATGGATTAAGGGATCAGTAATATTTAGATCTCATATCTCTAGCAAATGTTAGAGCATCATTTTTCTTTATTTATATTTGTGAAAATGAACGAATGATATTTTTTGCATCTGGTTATCTGAAACAAAAAGTTATGATGATATCGGGCTTAGGTCTTACTATGAAGACCAACGCTAAAAGCTTCTTCCCGATAGAGGAAATTCACTGAAAAATATAAAATGAGGGTTATGAAGTAAAGAGAAAGTAAAGAGATGGTTATTGAATATAACAGAAAAACATATATTAAAAAATTCAAATAAAAATTTTAAAAGGCGCCTGAAGATTTCTACTAACATTTTAATAAGTTAAATAAATAAATTTACTTCGGACTGAAACAGTTGTGATGGTCTTTTATATACCGATTTCATTAAAATTAATTATAATGTAAATTCGAATAATAACCAATTATTTATGATGAAATAGTTTACATCATTTAAATTACGTAAAACCGTAGCTTTTATTCTAAATAACCAAAAATCTTCCACTTTCATTAACATGTAGAAAACTCATTACTTAAACAGATGACCATGAAAAAATATAATGATCGTTATATTATCAAACATATTGATAGAAAACATAAACATAAAGTTAAAAGTCTGCAGGTTTTCCGATCATTAAATTATTTGGAGAAGATCACACTCTGAGGTGTAGTTTGTTTTTATTTGATCAAAGGATAGGGGCTCACAAGTGGAATTACGTTTCATCAGATGAGGTATACAAAATTGGCGTAAAATGTTTGTAGTTTGGAAATGGTAATAAGTTTTAATTTAATAAATATGAACACAGATATTTACAAGAACAGTTAATATTTATAGCTAAGCCACCTGCAAAGTTTTAATTATTAATCAAGTTTATTAAGCCTGTTAAATTTCTTTCGATTTTTTTTATTTCTTGAAGCTTTGATTAACATCCCAGTTAAAAACTATGGCTAAACGTTTTGAAACAAAAATACAGGTTTTTATATTGAATTTCCTATTTTATTTTTATGTTAAAACATAAAAACCACACATTAAGCTGGGTTTTCAATTAAGTATCATTTAAGTAACTTCAACCACAGCTTTTATATCTTTAATAATAATAAGTTTTAATATTAATTAAATCTTCATGAGAACATAGTAAGGGTTTGTAAGTTTATTTCACAAGATGAGTTGGTAGTTAAATTGAATACATTTACTAATTTAATGGCAGCTGTTAGAACTGAGTTAAACTTTAAAGCAGCATTTAACTTTAGTGAAGTTTTTCTTTATCTTTCATGAAAATTTCTAACATGAAAGCAATAATGTCGCTCTTAGAAATGAAAAGACTAAGACAGTTAAATTTCTTTAGATTTATTAATTTCTTAAAGCTTTGATTAATATCCCACGTTTAAAATTATTTGACGACCAAACATTTTAAAACAAGAATACTTTTAAATTGAACTCCCTAATTTATTTTATGTTAAACCATAAAAACATACATTACTCTGGATTTTCAATTAAGTATGTTTGTTCATTAGGAAAAAATAAGTACATAAAAAAAACTTTTCGGCATAATAGTACTTAATGGACAAATACTACAGAGGTAAATTTCCTTTTAACATAGATCAAGAGTTAATGTTGATATGAAAAAAGTAAAGAAAACAATTAGGCACGGCTATAAATACTTTTGAATGTAGTTTAAATACAAGACCATAAATTATATGACTTAGAAGTGTTCCATTCCAACCGTTCGTTGCCTCTTTACCTAGTTTAAACGTATATGATGCTAACGTATATGATGCTTAACGTGTATGATGCTAACGTATATGATGCTTTGATATTTGTATAAATTTATCTTGCTATGCACAGTAATTAACAGTAAATAAAGAAAAAAAAAACACTGGGCCTTTAGTTTTATGGCTACAAACAAATCCTGTGAAAAGAATTTTCCTCTTAATCTTGATTGAACGTTATGTTGATACACAGAAAAGTACAGATCAAAAATCCGCTTAAAAATTTGATTGAAGTTTTACTACACTAGACGATAAATGAAATGAATGATAATCGTTCCTATCCAAACATTTGCTGCATACTAAGCCCTACAATGTTTCAAATGAGTAACGTCTGCCAGGCCATGACATTAAGGATAAGATTGATTCCTACCTTAGTCCCTACTGTCATCCCACCAAGATATATCACGTACATTGAGTATGTAATCCTCTTGAACTAATATGGACCCAGCTGTTATCTACCAAGCTCTTCGACTTACAAATGTAGTGGACTAAAAAAAATAATTTGGTAAGGCTACGATATGATTAATTTATTCGTTATCAATAAGTAACAAGGAATGAGCACTCAATCATGGAATAAAATACATACGTTTTATACATAACAGTAGTCCCAAGCCGTTAAATCTGTTTATCTACGACCATTGCAATAAGCACCAATTATGGTATTACAATAAACATTATAATGATATACATTAAAACACCAAAAACCAAGCAGTACTCTAATGACGACTTTAGAGTACTGGAGTCACTTTAGAGTACTGGTTCTAAACCAATGAGAGCTCGGCATTTGACGGAAGTAGTGTAATAATAACAATTACGCATTTCGCACATCAGCTGATTGTTGCATTACGATTCATGTTTGAGTTTACTTATCCCATCAGCTGATTGTTCCACAACGATTCATGGTTCAGTCTGCTTATTTGCCTAACCTCAAATTTTAGTTGACCTATTCCAAGATTATTAAAAGTCATGAGTTTTGTTTAATTTCGGGGAAATTTTGTTGTATATTGTTGGTCGTAGATAAAATAGTGTATGCAACGATTGTATTATGCCTTTAAGCCACTCGTGAGATATTTAGAACACTCGCTTCGCTCGTGTTCTAACTTACATCTCACTCGTGGCTTAAAGACATTCATTATACAATCGTTGCATAAACTACTATTTTAGAATCGTAACTGATACTAAAGTTTTGGAACTGTGATATTAAAAAGCTAACATAAATTGCTCATAATATTAATTTACGATGCCATATTTACTCAAAGAATTGAAACACGTTATTTCTAAGAAGAAATTAGTATTTTAGTTTTTCTCCATAATTAAAACAAAACAATGACAAAACTGTGTGTGTTTATTCATGTTATAGCACCCCTCAAATAGTCCGACAAGTTAGCTCAAGCAATCAACCTTATCCTCATATTTTCCTGCTAAGCTGCTCTTCTTTCTAATTATCTCCCGTACTGTCCCGGGTTTTCGTCCAAAAGAACACAATTTAACCTTAACTTTAAAAAGAAATTCTTATTTTTAGAATTGAAAACATGTCGCTATAGCAGCTGTGATTTAGAATTTCCTTAACGTGGAAGCCGCCACGATTAAAATCTGTTAAAAGCTTAGACGATTTTATTCCTTGCTAAATGATATTTTAAACACTTTCTTGGTCTAAAAGCTCTTTATTCAGTCTTAAGGCGTTTAAACAATCGATAAACCTCCTTTGAATTTTTAAACTTTTACTGACATCACATATAAAATGTTGTTTTTTTTAGTTTCTTACTCTATATAAAATGTATTTTTGTTTGATAATGACTGATTTTTGTGACGTAAAACTGTATACATTGTATCGTATTTATGAACAACTTAAAAATAAGGCCAGAAAAAATCTTACATTGCGATAAGTCACAATTCCGTAAAACGTTGTATATTACAAGACGTAATAAGTTTCTTAAACATAATCTAAGTTAAAATTTATTACAACATGTTTGATACTTAAGAAATATAATGAAAATTACATTTACATATATGTTATGACATGAAGTATAATTAACTCACAACAACAAATATGATTATAAAGTGCGAAACTTGTAACAAGGTGTTCTCCCTCAAGTATTTAGGGGTCAGTAGGGGACAAAAGTACTCAGCGAATTCCCCGGAGGAAAAGTACTGAGGGAAAAGTGCCCAGTACTTTCGCCGGGGGTCTTGTACTGAGCACTTCCCCCACCCTCCGAGCACCTTTGCTGCCCACATATACCCCCCTCGCGGGAGCCACCAGTCAGTTGGGCCTTCGGGCCCGACCCCGCCGGTTGGCCACCGGTGGGGTTTGCACCCCGGCGCGTTGAGTCCGGTGCCGCTGGAAGGCGCACTGAGCCACAACAAGTCCCCGGGGCCAAATGGGTTGCCCCCCGGGACCATGAGACCGTGGTGGAGGGGGTAACCCCCCCCCACCCCACCGTCTTAAGATATGTAGTAACGTGATTATGTTACAGAGGCAGTCTGGATCCGGCACAGGAGCAATACAGACACAAAGCCGTAGGAAGAGAAGCTGCTGCGTATTTGGCCAGTCGAGGGCCGCCCAGCACTTCAAAGGGATTGGAAACAGGACCGTGGGTCTTCAGGGTCAAGGACGGAGGACCACCCGTTACAAGGGATCTTTCAAAGGGGCATCCGAGAGCGACACCAGGAAAGCACTGCGTGGTCCAAGGGAGCACCGCCAAGAAGGTCACCACACAGGCGCTAAGGCATCAAGCCTCGCTGTGTGGATACTGTTGTACATAGTTGTATATAGTATGTTAATAAATCCAGAGTACAGTCGATGCTCGAACCCTTTCAAAACCCATTGAAAAGTCTGAAGTTGAGGACTGAGTGAAAAAGTAATAGCAAAGAAAGTTCCTTACAAACTGCTTTGTACAAAGGTTTACTTAAATAAAAATAACTTTCAATGTTGTATTTGCCGCTAATTCAATATATATTAGGTTACATCTGTTCCCAACTGACCAAACAAAAAGAAGAATACCAAACAAAAATTCCCTTAAAAGATAATAAAATACATACGTCTTGAAATAATTCAGAGGAGCGATCTAAAACAGCTGTGGTTAATGTCTAGAAAAAAATTGTCAAGAGAAAAGAAAACCGCTTTAGACAATGGGGTCGTAAACGAAGCAAGGTCTAGGGAGTTCTGCTCTTGAAAGGTACAAAAAGAGTTTTAATTAAGTGTATAAGGTTCTCTTTAAACCCCTCTTGCACGATACTCCTCAGCATGCAATGGTTAGGGTTAGTGGAAACGTTTGATAAATCCAGTTAAATGTTCGGTATATTCTCAACAATAGAGGGCAGAGCTTTACTCAGGAAATACTTTACTTAGTTCTTGATTTATTTTATTAGCTTATCACAATTTTTTTCAACTACGTTAGCATTGTGTTTATGTACAGTATGGTGTACAATTTTGTTGTACTTCTGTAAAACATACGAAAAGAAAAGTTCTCTACATAAACATTTCAACTATTTAATTTTTATACAACAAATAAATGTTAACAGTAAATTAAACTTTATTGGTAAACTTAAAACAAACCTGTCCAATTCTTTGATGCCCTAATTCTTGTTCTTGTGTTCTTGCTTTTTATTCTTTAGAGCCCTTTTTGAGATAACCAAAATACATGCAATATAAAAGTATAAAAGTAAAGGAATTGCTTGTTAAAAGTAGTGGGTTAATTCCAGCAGTATAGAAGTAAATCGTTTATTAAATTATATAGTAATACAAATTACTGTATGGGAAATGAAACATTTTTGTGTCAAACATAAACATATTTCTTTCTGAAACACTAAAAACGTAGTAATATTTACGTTTATTTTAAGTTAAATAGTATAAATCGTTCTGAGCGAAATGCACTACCAGCTGCATTCTCCTAAGCACGGAAGGGACCGTGGAGGTTTCTTTATTTGCAATGCCATGGGTCAAGTCGGCAAACCCGGTTCGGTTGAGAGATTTATTGCCTCGCTTGATTCAGAGATTCTACTCGTTGTGTCTAGCCTAGCAAATCAATTTAAAAATGATTTTTCAATATTAATTTATAAATAAGGATAACTTTTGCCAAACCGTTTGAATTGGTCAAATATCGAGTAAATTATTACTAGGAGAACGAAAAGTAAACGAAGTTATTATAAGAATATATTATTATATTATACTTAGTTTCAATATTCATACAAAGAAAGTACGAGGGTGCAGAATGTTTCTGTAGGTAATAAAACTACAGAATGATACAACGATTCGGTGGAAATTCCACTATTATTTTAAAATTATGGCATTATGGCAAAGAAAATTAAATGATGTTTTAATATTAGTTTGCAATTCGAAAATTTTACTTTGCATAATTTTTACAAATTTTCCAGTTATGTAAACATTGGTTGAAACGTTATAATGCATACCCATGTAACGTGCTCTTTTAAAAGATGCATACTTTGAGGGTTTTTTTACGTAAAACACCTAAAGATTTAATATAAGAATTCAGGTTTGTATATCAATCATCACAATAATATATGAGTCTTTCTAGACTCCCTTGAATATAGCTATTACTTTGATGTATGAAGTTATATTGTTTGTTATTAAGCTATTTTAAAGAGTCGATAAACAAATTTTTCTTTCATATAATGGTGAAAAATATGAAAATGGGGAATAATAAGGAAATAGCACATTTTACAGGTTAAATACTTTTAAATACTGATCAAAATCCAATTTTAACACCAATGTTATGTATGAGAACCAAGGTTCACGCATGCAATTAGGGAAATTACGGAAAGAGGCACTTACCACGTCGTGCCACGTCAACGTGAGATACGTCTAATAATTTAAACAAATCAGAGTGTTGAGCGAATATAGTTATTATATTACTAATAATTTTGTAATAACGAAAATTTAGTCTACGTAAAATGACTGTTTATTTTAAGCCTTAATAACCACCTGTAAAACACCTACAAATAAATCCCTAAACGTGGCACGGATAAAAGACCTTGGTCAGGTCAACTCCGAAAGTAAAGCAATATGATTGATTTTTCATTTATGTATTTTCTCCATTCCTTGTATCTTGCTCTCCTATCAATTTGCTATTTCTTGATAACTTAATTATATACTTAACTATTGAACTCTAACAAATTTTTCGTTAAGAAACTAAGATTTTATCTAAATAGTCTGATAATATTCTAAAAAAAAGTATTTGGTATAGTGTAGCAACACATACCAATTTAATATTATTTTACCAAAAACTCATGTACACAAACATTTTTTACAAACTTCATTCCTAGAAATAAATTGATAATTAATTGCTAATCTATAACTTATGTAATCATGCCAAATTATACTAGGGAACTATACCAAGATCAATAAAGATTTTACAATTTACAAACAAAAGGTACTAGCTAATTCCTCAAATGAAGAAAAAATTTGATGATTAGAAGAGCACTTATTTATTATTTTTTATAATTTTTATTTTTATTTTAAGTATGGCTTTAAGAACGATTGTGGGAGATCCGAAGCTAGCTGTCACTTCCTTAATGAATAAATAAGAAACAACATGAAAATTCTCTTTAAATATCGTGGTTAAACAAAGTATGGTGAATCATGTAGGGAGGGGCCAAGAGCCTTTTTGCCTTTATTAAGTTTATTTTTCTAATACAAAATACCAATACATTCAAACAAATCCCATTAATTTTAAAATTTATGCTACTTCAAGTGTTAATTCATTAGAATTTATATTCTTAAAACTATGTACGTCTTGTCATACTGACTCTTATTTAGGTATGAGTAACAATTTTTTGACTTCAGAGAACTTTTCATGCAGCAATGACCGAGGATGGGTTGTCCTTTTACTTGTCTTTGTAAGCGAGGGAGAAGCAGGGTTTGAAGTTGAAATATGGAAAGGGGAGATCCACTTTCGATATATCGACCGGATATTTTTCCTCCTTGCAAGTCTCAGAGAAAGATTATAGGTTTACATTATAATTTTATTATTTTAATTCACAAGTTGTGGTACAATGGACTATATTTAATTTATTTTAATGATAAATAAATCTCTGTTTGTATAAGGTAAATAAATATTCGCATAATGACAGTATTAACGATATCTCAACTAGGGGCACTACAAATATTTTTTATCATACTGTACGGAAAACAGCCGTTTTTAGTTATCTAAATCGTAAGCAAAATGATCGTTTTTGGATCACTTCGAATAGGAGTACTGAAAAACATATGGTAAATTTTGCCGTACTCTAATGTCAAAATTTGTTTATGTTACGTTTGAAAGGTTGAACGATCATAACTTGTGTTTGTAAACAACCTACAGATGTGTAAATGACGTTGACTATTTTGGATAACCTCAAAATTATGTCATCGATGTTTTTAACGATTCAGTGGTTATTTATACATAATGATGAAAATAGTTGTTCATCACACGGAGAAATAGTTTGCTTAAAGTAGGAGTTAAGTAAAATAATTGCTGATGGAAATGTCTCTTCTGAAATGAGCTTACAACAGATCACTCTGTGATATTAACAATTCTTTATTTATTTTGAATTACCATTTATTCTAACAACTTGCATGATCAAGAAAATACTCATAAAAAACATTTTTTAATTTGAATTTTTTTATAATCTCTACCATAAGATAAAAAAATTATATATAAGGTACTTAAATGATATAAATAATTGGATTACCATTTTTCCCTTGTGTTAAAGAGCGGTTGTATTAAGCCTTATAAATTGTAAGTTTTTTTACATTGTATCAAATTACACATAGTACTTTTGATAAATGAATGCACCAAAACATAAACCTCTCTACAATGTATGTTTTAACATAAATTGTAAATTTTTATACATAAAGGTATCTGTTTCTGAAAACATATTGCAAAGAAAACTAAGCACATTGGGTTAAGAAGATTGACCACTTTGTATTTAGATAGCCTACTTAACATGAAAATCTTCTCGCTTAGTGACTATCACTTTTTACTTTTTAGAGAGAAAGCCCATTAGCATTGACAAACAAGTGCTAAACTTAAAAGGGGAAACGCTACAATTTGTAATTAAAAAATTTACATAGTTTTGTTTTTTTCCTAGAATAAATGATCGAGGTGAGTCCTTAATGTTATTGCTTGCTTCATTTATTCAAAAGTGATTTCCGGTCCATCCCCATAAAATGTTTAGGTAGTTGGCTGTTTATTTTATTCTATTTTATTTGATTTTAACTGGCCATTCATCTCAGACACAATATTTAAACATCACATCGGATGAAAAAAGTAAAATAATTCTTTTTCAAAATTACATTTATATCTCTTTGCAAATGCAACACAAATTACACACTGTGAAACAGCAAAGTGCAACCGTTTTATTTCTATAATTAAAAATTTTCTACCAAGAAAAAATCAAATACTCTAAATCGATTTATGTTGTAATGCTTTTTTTAAGTGGACATGGACGTTAGCCTGTGCGTAGACTGAATTACCAATCAGAGATATAATTCAATTTTAACAAGAGAATGAATCTACATACTTAATACAATAAGGGTTTTTTCTGTTGGATCCCTTTTTCAGCCATCCCAAGAAACCGATTTTTACGATTGAGGTGTCATTTTAAAGCTGATAATTTAGCGCACCGGCGACTGATAATTAAAATGGACATTTCTTTTACGGCTTCGACCCCCAAGACTTTCATTTATTTCTAGAGGGCGCTTTCAATGCTCCAGTGCTGCCAGTGCTGACCAATTTGCGTTATTACGGTTTTAAAATGTGACTGTAATTTAACAGCTGATTACCTTGAGACGAACTTCAACCAGTCACATTGTAAACAAATTATAACAAGATCCAATACATCTTACAAAAATGAATTTGGAACTCTTTCATTGAAAATTTTAGCCAAATTGAGGCAGGTACATCATTCTTTATGGTAAAGATGCATGATCGTTATATTATAAATATGTTGGACACTGTAAACTTTACTAACCCTGAAACAGAAAGATAAAGAACGCACAGAGATTAACGTGTCGACGTGATTAGGGAGGAGAAAATACGCGTAACCCTCGGCAAGAACAGAGAACTGCTGAGAGAAAAAGACTAATTGAAAAACTGAAAACATATTAAAATGCTCAATTTGCACATGGGCCTCCTAGAAAAACTTCCGTTATCCTACTGTTGTGCGAGAAGACAACCAAATTAAAAAACATAGTGCATGGGTGATGAATAATGTGTATGTATGTGTTTTGTTTAGTTAGGCCTTTGTTTATTCAGGTGAGATCTTTAAATTTCAATAGAATAGACTAATTTGATTAATAAAGGCGTTTGAAGTCATACAATTTATTCTAACTATAGGTGAGTTTCTCACAAACAGAAATAATATAAAAATGCGCAATTCGCGCATGGGGCCCCGTAGTATTTTAATAATGCCAAAGAAATAGATTTGTGTGGTACTTGGAAAAAAATAAATAAGTCTTGTTGGAAAATTTAAAATGTTAAATTGTGCATAAGAACCTGGCATTAAGACGGTGGTGTTGTAGTTGGGGGGGGGGGCGTGTTAGTTGTGGAACGTCTGTCAGGCAGAGATCAACGGTCAGGCCGGGCCCGGCGCCATAACGGCATCAGTCTCCTCCGTGGTTAAAGTCAGAAGCCACTCCACTTCAGGTTTTTTTTTAAGTGGAAAGGAAGGTTATATTAAAAATGCGTGTTTTAAGTGTGTGTGTGATATTAATTTAATTTTTCAAATGCAAAAATGGCGTTGTGAGCATTTACAAATATACTTCATGCTGATAACATTTTCACAAATCGTAAACAAATGTATTCATATTCAAGCCATAATGAAACTTAAAAAATCCGCTTATGAAGCTTAACATACTTAAAACAAACTTTGAAAGAATGTCTCTTCGCTTAGGTCGAATATGTTTATGTCTGGTTTTTGGTTATTGTATTCTCATAGTTTTTTTTAAGTTTTTTATTTTAAAATGAGGGTGGCGGCCTCTTTTAACCTTGCATTTGCCCCCCCACATGGGCCTCAGGCCTGTGCGTGGAAGTTATCAAGCAAATCCAAGGAGTGAGCCGGTACAGTACCAGGATGAACAGTACTGTTAAAAAGTATGCGGCATCATCGGGACTCGATCCTGCGACGCTGCCGCCACAGAACCGGGGCCGCGTGCGCTACCAACTGCGCCACCGACTCACTTATAGTGAAGACATTTAATCTTTTGAAGACACCAACTTAAGCTTAATTTAAGAATTTCATCTTCCTCCGTGTTAGCGTGTACGTGTAAACCTTTACATGTAGCTTTAAGTGTAAACAATTTATATATGAATATTTAAAAATGAAAATTGTATTTCAACGATGGATGATAATTTACGAGGTTTTATTGCTCTTCTATATTTGATTGACGAATTCAGTCGTTTTGAAACATTTAATACACGAATTTCGTGTTGGTCGGTATAATAATTCAGTCTTTTTGATAGTATTAATTTAATTCCTCGTTGTTTTTGCATAACTATTTTTCTGTTATCCTGCTACAAAGATATAGTAGGTTTTTGTATTGGCTTCAAGACATGGAGGAAGAAATAAACCCGTTTTTGTGATTTACGTGCATTGTAAATCTTGACGTTATTCAGACGTTTTTACTCCAAGGTATTCATTTTTCAGAGTTTTTAAAATAGAAGCATAATGTTAAAATACACACCACGGAGTGTTTTGACAATCGTATTATTTATATTTGATTTAATTTGTTGTATATAAAAAAGTATTAGCTTTATATTTAGGCTAAATGTCTTCATATGAACTCGAAATTAAACTTAATATCACTTTGGGTACATAAATGGTAAGTTCAGAATGTAAAAACAATATCTGAGACACATCTGAGAGGTACATTGAAATGTAATAAAGGAAAGTCAGAATGGGCTTATTCTTTTTCAAACTGGGCCGTAAGGAATTCGTCATTTTTCAAGTATTATTAACAAAGCAACATGAAGTGCTTTTCCAAAATCACCATTTGAATTCTATCAGCAAAAAAAGAATCGGAAAACGATTGTTACTGTGTCAGTATGATGAAAAACACTATTATGTTGAAATTGAGTTTGTAATGCGTTGTAAAGTCAAACATGGATCCATGTCTCTCTTATTAGCAATCATAAAATACAGAAATAGCCCAGATGTAAATGTTCCCGTTTATTTGTTATTTGTGGTTAGTTCAGTTATTTAAATCTATAATTTAAGATTTAAATTTAAAATTGTTTTTTAATATTGATAAAACTACCTCGACCGCAAAGTTTTTACAAAGCCATTCAATAACAAATATCATGTTAGGCAAGTGCTAAACCTGACCTTCCCGTTCAACGTGGGATTGAAAAGAAGCCAATAAAGGATCAGAGATGTTCCGGAGAGGTTTAAATCCGAAGGTCAGCCCCATGGCAATGTTCGCCGCTGTTTGGCACCTTCAGATTTTATTGGCCACTCATTGAATATTGTTTTGAGTGAAGAATTTTCGGAGAAGGTATTCAGTAAAAGCTGCAGTGCGTTTGGTTTTGTTTAGGAGTGTACGTTCTTCCTTCACTGTTGCTTTTGTACATTGATCTATGAGGTGTTTTTGTGTTAGTTTTTCTATTAAATTCATGATCTTTAAATTCTAACAGAGTAGAGCTTAGCACTGCCGTTTCAATTCCCAAATCAGTAATAAGTACAAAAAAAGCTTTGACCTAATGAGCCAAGCAATTAATACTTACTGAAAAATTAAGTAAAATAACGTCGGATTTAAGGGAATACAAATTTAATTTAGAGGTCCTGTTAAAAAAATTTCTCTGTTAGATATGCATTTAGAGAAAGGCGTAGTAAAATGTTATGGTATGAGCAGATTCTGAAACTGTCAAACAGTAACAAATATTCTTAAAAACGTAGTAAAAAATATCTGAGTAAAGCAAGTGTGATTTTATTTTTGACCTCCTTTGTACAGTTTAAAGGGAACAACAACCAAGTCTTCCGATAGCTCCTCAGAAGCGACCGCGTTCCTGGCAACACGCAGGATGTTGATATAGGGCTTAAATTAAAGGTTTTGATCCAAGGATCTCAGTAAAAAATACTGAGATTCCTTTAAGTTTACCAGATAACTTAAAATATTGTAAAATATTTACCATTTAAAAAGCACAGGGTTCTAAAAACGTATAATTCACCTGTAGAGTTAATGAAATTTCAACAGAAATTAGGTAAGCAACATGATAATAGCACAGATTAAGATATATTATTAATACTCCACGAGAAGATTTGAATTTTAAGTGATGTAAGAAACTAATTTATTTGAAACAATGTACAGATTCTGTTACAAAGTAACAAAGCTTTTCCAAAACCCTAAACTAGTCTTTAAAAGTACGTAAAGAAAATAGTTTTTCTCCCCTCCTTCAGCTTTCCTCTGTTTGTGCGATTTACGTTTAGAGCAAACCATTAAGTATCCCCATTTTGCCTTGAGAATGGCTACTTTTTCCCACCGTCTTGTGACGGTTATCTTCTTTTAGGAGGCATAAAAGTCTTGAAAACTTCGTATATGAGATTATTGATCGAAGAGAAAAAGTTGTTTACTAGTAAATCATGTAAAATAGATACAAGAATTAATTATTTTTACATAAAAATAATAGATGATTAATGGCTTAAAAGGAATGGCTTAAATTTTGAATAAAACCTATATTTTAAATATTTATTAAAAATTTAGCACAAACACAATATTTTAATTATGTTTGTTATTATTTATTAATATATAAAGATTATATAAGAATAATAGTTAAATACTTCTCTTCTTTTCCTGATATAAAGGAAAATACTAGGATTTAGACGCAACATACGAACTAGTTGAGCTTTTTACTTTATTGTGTAACTGTTATTGTTTGAAATAACTTGATTTTTAGATTTGTTATTATTCCTGTTATGTTATTTCTATGAATCACCATTTAACTATCACCTGTTATATAAGTTGAACTATAAATTACGGTTATATATTAATAAAGCCCACAAAACGAACATCTAAAAGATAAACTGAAATTTAATTAGTATTTTTCTCTTATATTACATTACAAGGAAACGAAACAATTCCCTGCCATTGATATTCTTATCAGGTCTCGACTTCCAACTTATTACTTTTTCTTTTCAAAGTCTCACTTTCATTCAACTTTTGTTTGAACTCCACTTCTATTTCAACTCGATACTTTCTCGATCAAATAACGTTTCTTTCGAAGTTTGAAAAAGATCTTCACCCCTAGCCAGGGGTAATTCATGTAATTTATTAGTTCTTAATTATTGTGTTGTAAATGGAAATAAATAATAGTATTCCTGGTTAATTACTTACTTGATATCCAATTCTTACAAAATATTGTCTATTTCTCTCAATCTATGTCCACGCAATGGAGTATTCTTGAACTTTGACGATGAATATTATATTATGTACTTGCCATAGGACGTAATTTGCCTTTATAACAAAATAAATATTCGTAAAATTGTGGGTGGATTAAGTGTTTACATACAAGTGTCATTGACAAACTACTAAACATAGCGACTGTTTATAAAAATATTTGCTTGTTTATGCATAGGAATAAAACCTTGATTGAATAGAAATATAAGTAATCGCAAACACTTTTAGCATTAAATAAAAAACATTATGTAGGACAATACAAACATAGACACAATAAAGTGATAGTATTTTATAGAACAATCAATAATTTTGGAAACTTATCATTTTAAAATGGAGTAAACAATTATTTCAAATAATGTTGTTGATTTTAATAAATTATATTAAGTATAGGCTGAGACAATTATGATTATCTCCGTAATACATGCCCCACTCGTTAGATAAAAATATATTTGAAAATAAAATATCTACACATTAATCGTATCATATTCTGGATATTCTGAAAATAAAACTATTTTTTAGTAAAACAATGATTTATAGCATTATAAATTATATACATTAAATCAACCGGTTATGTAGCAAGAGGTTAAGATTGAAGGACTTGTTCAGTTATAACAAAATGAAATCAATAAACATTTTTAAATAAATCTATGAGAATGCTTTATAAGATTATGTACAAGCGTAGCTAATTTCTGTACATCCGACAAGTCGACAGCTTCTATAACCTGTATTTAAATGTAAAATGAGCAGGATAAGCCATTTATTATCTGTGTACTAAACATATTGCCTAAAAACTTCAGCATAAAGTTGAACAAAACTTCACGATTTTTAATCATTCAATTATTCGGAAAGCAAGATCATTCTCTGAGGTGTTAGTTTATATTCGTTCGATCAAAGAGTTGACTTACAAGGAAAATTAGTTTCATCAAAGGACGTTTCATTGGTGTTAGATGTTGGGAGTTTGCAGACTGACAGCAGGATGGAACGTTTTAATTTTAAAAGCACTAACATAAATAATAAATGAAAACAGGCCATAATGATGTCCTAGAGACCTCTAGTATAATTTCGCCTACTTCTCTAATTGCTTAATTATATTTTGTAACAATAAAATCCTAAATAAATCGTTTTTCGCTTATTGGTAGGTTTCATAAGAACGTCTGGTAACAAACTTTAATGCAGAATGAAATTTAAGAGAGGTTCTGTTTGATTTTAATACATATTTGCTGCATGAAACTATACAGTATGAAATTTTTGTATCGTCTTTGAATCTTACTAATTTACAACATTAAATTTTTATCTTCTTAGAAATCAAGATCACTGTGAACTTTCGGTTTTAGTGGTTACATTTCTTGATGATTAAACCAATGAGGCAATGTTTGAGCTAAATGTGTTTATACTTTTTGAAAATGAAGAGTTTTTTATTGAAGTTTCCTTTTTAATTTTATATTACAATATTTGCAAATTTATCTTGCCACGTTAAATTACCAACAACGGTCGTTAGAAAAAAATATGTACTTAAAAAAACACTTGGCATACAGGTTTAGGGTAATGGGAAAATACATATAAGGAATTTTTCCTTTAATCTAGATCGAAAGTTGGTGTTGATATGCATCAAAGTACTGACAACAAACAAACATGAAATTTAAGAGAGGTTCTGTTTGATTTTAATACATATTTGCTGCATGAAACTATACAGTATGAAATTTTTGTATCGTCTTTGAATCTTACTAATTTACAACATTAAATTTTTATCTTCTTAGAAATCAAGATCACTGTGAACTTTCGGTTTTAGTGGTTACATTTCTTGATGATTAAACCAATGAGGCAATGTTTGAGCTAAATGTGTTTATACTTTTTGAAAATGAAGAGTTTTTTATTGAAGTTTCCTTTTTAATTTTATATTTCAATATTTGCAAATTTATCTTGCCACGTTAAATTACCAACAACGGTCGTTAGAAAAAAATATGTACTTAAAAAAACACTTGGCATACAGGTTTAGGGTAATGGGAAAATACATATAAGGAATTTTTCCTTTAATCTAGATCGAAAGTTGGTGTTGATATGCATCAAAGTACTGACAACAAACAAACATTTTATTAAACATATTTTTAGAAGATTCACAAGACTGTAAATAAAATTACTGAAGAATTTTCTTCTCCAAACATTAGCTGCAGGCCTAGGCCTACATAAAGTGAGTGACATCTGACAGTCCAGGACGCCCAGATAAGATTGATTCCTGGCCCAGTCCCGACTGTCAACCCGCTGAGATATATCACCTACCCTGAGTCTGCAAGCCTCTTAGACCTAATTTGGACCACATAGAAAGCTACTTTCAAAAAGCAGACAGTAAATATACCTATATTAATATGTTAATATACAATTTATTGTCTTGCGTTCATTGATTTTTATGTTAAATGGGTACTTTTAATTATAAAATAGAAACCATGAGTGCTATTGACAATAGTGGTCTCGAACTGTAAATTAATTCAAAATTGTAATAATTATTTATACTATTGTAAACGCTAACATACATTGCTCATAATTTTAATTGCATTGACCATCTACGTTCTAATGATTTAAAAACGTTATTTCTAGGAAGAAATAGGTATTTTATTTATTCTCTATGATTAAAAATAAACTGAGACAAAACTGTGGGTGTTAGGGCAGAACACCCTACGAGAAGTCCGGCAAATTCAGCTCTCGCAACAGACTTGATTCTTTATTTTCAGTTAAACCACTTATCTTCGAATTAATCTTGGACCTGGTTATCTCCTGGACGTTCTCTGGTTGTACATTTAGGTATCATTATTAAACCTTGAAAATAAATATAGTTTTCAGAATTATTACTTACGTAATATGGCCTGTAGACATCAAAAACTTTATTACTTTTTATTTAATATTTTTATTATTATTATTATTTGTAATTTTATTGATTAATTAATTTTTATTTTTATTTATTATTTATTTTTAATATTAAAATAAATTTTTGATGTCTACAGGCCATATTACGTAAGTAATAATTCTGAATAATTAATCAAAGGCATCAAGGCTGTTAGTGTAAAAGAAATATATATATATATGAAATATATATATATATGAAATATATATATATTTTGTTTGAATCCGACTATTTCTAAAGGCACCGTGTGGTCGTTATTCATTTCCCCAACAAGGAAACCAGGTCCTTGAAGGAAGTCTCTCAGCTCAATTAAATTATTTGATAAATTCCAACTTTGGCAAAAGCATGCACAAATAAATTATGTTGTTTTAAAAAGACAATTGAAACCTATTCTAGGTTCCGATACTTTGAATTCTGGATTTAAATTTTTAAACGATCGTGTGCTTGTTTTGAAAGATTATATGTGCGCGTGTGAAATTATTTTAATTATTATATGTAGTTTCAGTTTGTATTTAACTCCACATCATGAATATGCGTTTTATGATAAGTGAATGATTTTTGTAACGAAAATTGTCATATATTAGGCCTATATATTTTTTATTTAAAAAAATTTACCTAAGCAAGAAGCACTACAAATAATTATTGATACAAATTATAAGTGATAATTCTACAAAACATTGTATAAATATCAGCTACCATACATTTATTGAAAATGATTTATTTGTAAATAAAAAGAAACATGAAAAGGAAGACAATTTTATGAAGTGAAAACTAAAATTTAAGAATAAAAACCTGTTATTAGTGTCATGGCTATCTTTATTTCAACCTTGCATAATTTATAGTAAATTGCTTAGACTCAGCTAGTTTATGAACACTCTTAGCTCTCCTCTGATTGGTTATGGACGTCCTCTCTCCTGATTGCTGATTCTTTATAATAGTGATTTATGTGCTATATTATGTCATTTTCTGTTTTTAGCATAATGTTTTGTGACTGCTTTTACAGTTCTCTGTTTTAGCAATGTTTTTGTCCAGGTTATCCTGGCATGGTGTTTCTAATCTTCTTATGTTCAACTGTCCGCAAAATCAAAACCAAATTATAAATTTAACATCACTAACAATGACTTTCAAACAAAGATATTTTTTTTTTTTTTTATTGAAGAAGTCGGTAAAACAAGAATAAGAGCTACCTTTTCTTGTTAAGAGGGTCATGGCGTCACTTGACCATGGTGTTCCAGCGCAGAGCAAAATTAATTAGCTTATTGTGTACCATCAGACACAGGTCTTCACTCTTCGTCAAATCCCAGGTTCTTAATGAACCGTATGATAAGATTGCTTAGAACCATGGCCGGGAATTGAACCCGGGCCGGCTGAGTGAGAACTCAGTACGCTACCAACTAATCTACGGCGATGCCCTAGAGCTACCTTACGATGTATAGCGTATTTGAATTAAATTTAAATATTTTGTAATCGTTAGCGTAGAGAAATATAGCAGTTTTGAATAGCATAAAATACAAAATTGTAAAAATTAAAACAATAACGAAGAAATTAATGAAGTGTGAATATTTATGACAGTGTTGGAAGTAATAAAACATGGAAAACCCCCTCCTCGAAAGAAAACAATTGTTCCAGCTGGCTTTTATTAAGTATTTTCAAGTCCAAAGAACCATTAACATAAAATTTATATTCCTTATATTTTAGTCAGTCATAATACTATTTTTTTAGGCTACAAGCGTTTCCCCAACTGTAGAAAAATAAATTAAAACTTGCTTAAAACGAGAATAAATACGTCTTAGAAGAACTCACTGGAGCGATCTGAAACAGCTGTAGCTAGAGTTTAAAATGCTAAAAGAATCTCCTTAGACAATAGGATCTTAAACAAAGCAGTAAATCCGGATTTTTGCTCTTGAAAGGTAGAGAAAGAGATAAAATTAAGTGTATAAGGTTTGCCTCTTAATTAAACCTCCCTTGAAACCTTCCTCCGATACTCTTTAACATACAGTGGGTGTGAGAAGTTGGGCCTTTTTAACAACTCAGTTAAATTTTCAGTTTATTTTCAATACTGGAGTTCATAATAATGAGTAAAAAAACTCATTATTATGTATATAAATGTAAAAATATAAAATATACTAATAAAATATACAAATACTTTACGCAGTTATTCATTAGTTGTATTAGCTTTTCCTCAAATAAACTTTCTACTCCGTTTTCAGCATGTAAATGAACTGTCTGTTGTTAAAACTTTTTGTTGTTATTCCGTAGCCAACATGATAGCCTAGAGGGCGCTATGGTAAAAACTTACAACTAACCCAAATTAATTTGTGTAGAACAATTGAATTTCTACAATACTTAAAAATTCATAAGCAAACTAAAAAAAAACTAAATCGTCCGTTATTAAATAGTTGTTAGGGCCGTTTCTAAGATAAACAAAATATACGTATACATCCCTATGTATATAAAGATACAATAATTACTCATTAAGGTATTAGGATAATTCTAACAATAAAATAAGTGCGTTATTGATTTTAATGAAGTATCAATGCAAGGGTACTGTGAGAGGGTATGAGCAATAAATTTTGAATCTGACAAATAAAAAATGCAATTATTAGAAAAATGATAAGTGAATTGGTATGAATGGTTTGAAATGAAGTGCACTTTTAGCCGCATTCTACTAGACGGGACGGACGGCAGAAAGTGCTTTATTTGCAATGCCGTAGGTCAAGTCGGTAAGCCAGTTTACGTCCAGCTGATGAAGATTTATTGCCTTGCTTGAATCAAAAAGTTCTATTCGTCGAGTCTATCCTAAAAGGTCAATATATCAATAAAATATTGCTAGTTAATATACAGCATTGACACAGGTGGTTATTTTTAGCGAATTTCCCCTATAGGGAAGAAGCTGTTACCGTAGTACTCATGGTAAGACCTAAGCCCGTGACCATGATAACTTTTTGTTTTGGGGCCCCCAGAAGCAAAAAACACTATTCGTTCATTTTCATACATATATATATATATATATATCTATATGTATACATATATATATATCTATATATATATATATCTATGTGTCTTTAAGCACGATAGCGGCCGTAAAAATGGCCCGATTGGAATGAAATTTGGCTCAGACCTGTAAAGTAGTAATTATTCGGACGAGTTCGTAAACCAGCCCGATCGGACTACCGGAAGGGGGGGGTAAAGGGGGGTAAACCCCCCTAAAAATGGGTTTTTTGAGGTTTTACATAGAAAAACCAAATTTATCGAATTTTTGATGGCACCATTGAATTCAGCTCAAAAAAACAAACAATTTAGTATTTTGAATCACTGCTCTATGTCCATTGGTTACCGAGATATTAAAAGTGGTAAACACAGTACGTTGTCCCAATGTTAACCTTATGGGGAATAAGTAAAATTCTATATCTCGCTTATTTCTCAACATATCTTGATAAAACTTGGTAAACGGCTTCTTCTAGTTCAGATCTACTAAAGAATGAATTAAAAACACCCAGTTTTAATATACCCGTAGCAGCAAACCTGCATACTCTTTCCCATGTTATTCTTAAGGAGCTTTCAAAAACATGTCAAATCTTGGACAAAATGCTTTCAAATGTCAAATGTTGGATTGAAATATGGTTTTTGCATTTGAAATTCGCTGAGTATGCAGGTCTGCTGCAATGGGGGTATTTTCAATGTAATTTACCTTATGCTAAATAATATTGCCATAAAGTGTCAAATTTGTTTTTCTTCATTCTGGTCACGTTTCAGGCGAATGACCCCCTATTGTCAGCAGCAATGAAGATCATTAAAATGTTTACATTGTTATTCCAACGGTTGTTAAAACACACGGAATGAAGACACACATATCCGGCTTAAAGTAGAGTAATTTCAGTAAGATTCATTGCTGCTGAGGATAGGTGGTCATTCGCCTGAAACGCGTTCAGATTGGGGAAATAAAATGTTGACACCTTATGGCAAGGGTAAATTAATTTGAAAAAATATTCTCTTTCATATCACAATAACTTTCAACAAACCTTAAAAAGTTTAAAAGGCGATTAAACATTTACTAGCGGAACTAAAAGTAAACAAAATTGTTGTATTTATAAATTTTATACTAAATTAAATAAAGTACTTTATTTTATACATGCAGTAAATAAAGTATGGGACTGCAGGATTACTCTGTAGGATTTTTATACCACAATTTTGTAGGAAATTTGGATGGATTACACTATGGTAGTAAAATGGTAGCGTTATGGTAAAGACAATATAATGGGCTTTTAAATATTATTTTGTAATTTGGAAAAATACATTTGCCTTATCATTATTAATTTCGCAGCAATTCAGCGAGTTTCTAAACATAATACAGTTCAGTACTATTACAGGAAATATTATTGTTTTATTTTGAAAGCATGTCTTTGTAGCTTACACTTTTAGGGAGGACATAATTTTAAGTGTATCTTTTAATAGCCCTACAAGCTTTAATTTGAGCATTTTTAGTTCAAATGGCAGTCATGAAATTAAAATTTGAGTTCTGTTTGAGCTTTGTTGATATAACAGTCTAATGAAAAATTGAGTTATGTGTACACTCTCCGTTAACACTCCTTAAATATCACCATCCCCATCAACAATACTACTTCGAATTCATAAAGAAAGGTGTTCAACCAATTTTCCTTTTAAAAATTGGAAATGGGTTATGACAATTGGGAAATTAAAATAAAATGATACATTTTACTGAGATTGTAATATTTTGTCTTACGAATGTTAAATCCACTAAATGAATCATAATATTACTGCTTGATAAATCACGTTGGTCCGAAGAAGAATTTTTATTTTAATGTGTTTTCAAGCTGAGCTAATCTTTCCCCTGAAAACTGAAGGTAGAAAATAGCTATCGGGGAAACTGCAATATTCTGAGTGCTTCGATATCTTTAAACACGGTCTCCATACCCGTTCTATTCGCTTCAGTGGTAAAGGTTTTCTACATAATAAATAATATTTAAAATCTTAAAATTGTGATTTTGTAATTTATTGAAAAAAGTAGATTGTAGCTCCCAAATAAGCTGACACTAGTCACATGTCTTATGTCTTATTTAGGCTGTAAATTATTTTAGATAAATATCAAGCTGGATAAAATATTTCTTTTTTGAAAAAAAAACTATATTTTATGGAGTTTAGGAAACTTCAAACAATACAAATTAAGATTTTTTTATTTCACTTCACTTCACTTCACTGTTTTATACTGTTTTATTTTATTCACTGTATACCTGTTAAATCTCTCCATAATTCTTTCCTAATCGTTACGACACAGTTCAAATAATTCGTTTGATTTCAGATCTTTCTTTATTGTATTATTTTAAAGCTTAAATATCCTACCATAAATTTACTTACCACTTAATATATCTAGTATGAAAAATACCTTATCAAGAACCTTTTTTTTGTATTCGGTAAACATATCTTTACAAACAAAGTAGTAACACGTCATACAAATATTGACTATGGTTGGAACGTATGCTACGAATTTAGGGTTTATTCCAATAGAATTTAATTTATGAAGGTCTTGACGTACAGGTTTTTATTCCCACGTACGTAATTAGCTCTAAACTTTAGAGAGCTTAGCATACAGTGATGAATACAAAGGATAGTTTCTTCTTTTACTTGTCTCTGTAACCGAGACTTGAAGATGGGTTTGAAGTTGAGGTTTAAAGGGGGGAAGCCACTTTGGAAATATTGACCTCATGTTTTCCTCCTTGCAACTCTTTTTAGAAAAGTTTCCACCCGATCAAACATTATAAGTTCGCATAGTAATTTGATATTATTCAGATTCCCTTTATTTAATATATTTAAGGCGAAATGCTCAAGTTACGTTAAGTTTCTCATATAACAACATAAATAATGTTAATTTGTATATTCTAAATCTCTTTTTCAAAATGTAAATTAATAAATATTGTTCTAATAATTGTGATGAAAGTAAGTTACATTAATATGTTTTAATAGCAACTTTACATGATGGTTTGTTTTAGCATCCTATGAGAGCGCCAAATTAAAATAAGTTTTTTTATGAATTCAGAAGTTGTTGAGTAGGAATTCGGTATACAAAATTTCTTAAGGAAATGACTTAAATATATTCGTAATGGATCACTCTTTGGAGCAAAAAGCATTAGTTATTTTTGTTAGAGTATTATTTATATAAAACAACTGTTTATATCGAGGGAATCCTCACACAAAACCAAATTGATCTTAGTCAAATAATAATAAAATACTAATTGCGTGGTTTGATTATAATATACATATTCGCTTATCAACGCTTTTTCTTTTATATTAAGGATTTAGTAAATGAAGCTTGATTTAGAATTATTTCTGAAAATTTATTTTTTTAAATAATAAGCACAAACGGTATATTAAAAAATACAGAAATATTTTTATAAATTTTCTAGCAAAAGAGTCATTTGAATTAACATTGGAGTTGTATTTAAACGAATCTACTGCCAGTTTTGTACCCTCTAAGAAAACAGCTTACATGGAGTGATAACAAAATCATAAACGTGTGCATAGGCTGGCCATTATATATCGAATGCACACATGAAAAGCCTCTTGCGGGCGTGCCTTTGGGCATGTTTTCAAGAATTGAAAGGATTTATACAGGGTGTCCGGAAATTTTTGTGAAATATTTTAGTATATCATAGTAGAGGTAAAATTAGGAAAAGAAATTATACAAACAGACGTCCTTAAGTGATTGGTTTTCCATTGTGTGTCTGTTTGTGATTTTTACATATTTAATCATATCTCAAGAACCTCTTAACGTATAAACTTTAAACTTTGTATATGAATAACCACTATTAAGAACTATTTTTGTAAGAAGTATCAAATTTCTACTTTGTATCATTTCACAATGGTGACTGTTTTTTGTTTCAAAGCTAAATTTAATCAAACTATAAATTTTTGAAAAATTATACAAGTTACAAAAAGCTAAAAATTTTAATCCCATTAAGGCTGTTATTAAGATTATGATTATCGGATAACTAATAACAAAGAAATATTAACTTTTCTGCGCGAAAACATGGTTCTTTAGACCATTCTGTCTGAAATTTGTATGTTTTTATTCAGAAAAGTTACAATTTCTCCGCTATTAGCTCTCAGAACATTATAATATTCATATCAGCGTTAATTAAATTAAATTTTGCAACTTTTTTGTCTCTTGTATAATTTTTCTAAGATATATGGTTTTTAAGATAATTAGCTTTGAAAACAAAAAACAGGCGCTATTTTGAAAAGATACAAAGTAGAAATTGATACTAACTACAAAAATAATTCTTGATGGTGGTTTTCCATATTCCAAGTTCGAAGTTCATACGTTAAGAGGTTCGTGAGATATTATTAAATTTGTAAAAATCACAAACAGACACACAGGTGGAAAACGAAGCACTTTAGGACCTATGTTTATATAAACATTTTTTTCTTACTTTACCTCTACTATCATATACTAAAAGATTTAAGCGTAATTTCCGGACACCCTGTATTTTCTCAAATACTTTGCACTGACAACAAAGCCACAATCCACAAAACAATCTACATTCACTCTCATGACTCTTAAATTAGTAAGGGGATTCCGTAAATTTTGCTTGTGTCGTTTAATATGCTAATCATCTTATAGAGTATAACTAAGAAAGACAGTCATTTCATTTGGAGCGAACCTTTGAAGTGGGATTTGAGATATTTTATTATAATAATCAACACCTTTAATATAAACCCGACATGCGCTTATAATTAAAATTTATCCTACTTCCTATAGGAAATCCTCTTGGAAGTAAACGAAAAAATAGTTTTGAAAATAAATTCATTTCATAAATATTAGTTTAAAAAGATTTATTGCTTAGCCTATTTGTAAAAACTATACTGAACCCTAAAAATACTTCTACAAAATTATTTCCGAATTGGTCGGTTTTGTAAATCTTCTAAATAGTGTGTAAATTTTATAAATCAAATTCTTCTTTATGAAATGTAGTAAATATGTTATCTTGCCACAACAATTAGGATTTTTGTATTGGTTTCATAAAATAGAAAGAAGAGACAAGCAGGTCCTATGATTTACGTGTGCTGTGGATCTGGACATTATTCAGGCCTTTTTACTGCTAGGTATTCATTGCTGTGAGTTTTTACAATAGAGTCACAACGTTAAAATACACTTCGTGGTGTGTTTCAAAAACTGTATTATTTATATTTTATTTTATGGAATTGTTCAAGTGAGAAAATTATTGACTTTATTTCAGTGTAAATATCTTAAAGCGAATTTGAAAATAAAATTTTGGTAAATAGTATAAATGTTAGTATATAAATGTGAGGGGTTTTAATGTAAAAACAATATTCAAAAAATCATTTCATTCAGCTGAGAGGCACTGTTAAATGTAATAATGGAAAGTCAGATAAGTTATTCCATTTCTAACTTCGCCCCAAGGTATTCGTGATTGTTTTGAGCATAATTTTCAAAGCAACCTGAAGTCATTTCCGTGAATCACAATTCGGGTTTTTCTTTAACTTGCTTATTAACAAAATATTTGTTACCCAAACGCTAAATTAATATAGTTTTACGGGATACCAAACCGTTGCAACTACTATTGCAACTTAATTGCAACTACTATTAATTTCCTTCTATAGCTAGGATTCTTTGTTTAATCATCTATATTGAAATACTCTTGAGTATTGGGGTTTTTGTCTTGAGAAGCCTCAGCAACCTGGAGAACATAGGTTTGCTAAAAAATGTCTACCATTGCTTACTTGAGTCACACATCTCCTACTCTATCCCCCTTTGGGGTGCATCCAATGCAAATCTGAATGACATATTTGTTCGGCAAAAGCGGGAATTGCGCACAATTCTTCAGCTCAATTGCAGAGCGCATTGTAAAGAACATTTTATAAACATGGGAATCCTGACGGTACCATGCCTCTACATTTTTGAAATTTCTGTTTATGTTAAATCCGCTTTACCTGAATATATAAATACCACTCTTACCTATAACACTAGATTTAAAAATAATTTTTCCGAACAGAACAGATTAAGATTATTTGAAAAAAACCTGAATATATGGGCAGAAAAATTTATGAGTTTTTACCTTCTAGAATTAAGCAAATAAATAATGTAAACAAATTTAAGAGGGAACTAAAGTTATTTTTAATTCAAAACAGCTTCTATAGCTTAAGAGAATTTTTTGAAAACAAATTTAAGTAACATAGCCTACTTTTGCCAACTACCTGCCAGACTCCAATTTGTCAACCCAACCTAACCTTCCGAACAAGCCTAAAAGCCTTGAATAAATGCCCTTCCATTATTGGAGGACAAGATGACGCTCCCAAAACTCATCGAGTCAACGGGAAAGAGAAGAATTATCTAGTAAGTAAGTATATTTACTTTTAGTATTTAGTGACAATATTTCACAATTATTACAGCTAAATACAATTAAACCAATAAGAAAATTTACAATAGTATTCATAATTATGTACTTGCTACAATAGCAGCAACAAAAACATATAATTAACCTTTCTTAATAAGTTTGAAACGTGTTCCGTTTACCGGATGTTAATGGAAAAGATGTATTGTTTAATGTAAATGTAATTGTTGGCAAGAGATTTTCCAATTACATGTAGTAAATATATATTTCTATTTCTTTGTGATTATTATTTTTAAAATCAGCATATTAAGTTAGTTTTAAGTATTAGTTATTAGCCAAATATTAAGATAACAAAATGTTATATTTTACATCATTAAATAGTATGCGATGTAATGACAAGTTTAAGTTTTTTCATGAGAGCATGCACAAAAAATACTAACCATAAAAAACAAGCAAAAAGTTAAATTCTCCTTTAAAATCTTTAAGGCATTTTAAATTACGTACTTTTAGGGGAATACCCGCAATCCATTTATAAAAATTACGAAAATAATCATTTGTGATACAATTTAGCAATGGAGTTTGGAAAGTTAAAACTGATCGGCGTATAAAATGCTTGATCAAGCAAAGCCACAATATGAAAGAATTTTTTTATGAAACACCGTAATTTTAGCTATCCAAAGGATATCCTGAAAGTTTAAATATTGTCATTTATCGCGGCATAGACGTTCTATTCGAGTTAAAAAAATGAGAAATAAAAAAATACAATGAAAAAAACACTATTGCTTCTGTATTTTTTTTCCAAGCCCAATAAAAATGACGATAGTATTATTTAGTAGGAACTTGATTACATTTCAAGCCTAAACTGTCAGTTGATTAATTTTTTTAATTTTTTGCCCGGATCCTCCTTAAACTTTGATTAAACGTTAACCTTTTTAATTCAACTAAATACAAGTTTCAACTAACTAGGAAATGTTTTCTTGACAATATTCAAAAATCTCTCATTGATTTAAAAAGTATTCTAATATCAAACAACAACATACGATATTGATTGATTGCGTATTGATTGTGCTATATATGTATAGAACAATCAATGCGTGTAAAAATAAGAAATAATATACATTGATACATTAGCTACTATGTAGCTACTATGATACATTAGCTACATTGACACATTAGAACAATCAATGCGTGTAAAAATAAGAAATAATATACATTGATACATTAGCTACTATGTAACAATTTCGTTTTGGCTATGAAAAAGCATATTATAACAATTAATAGTTATTTTTGTATTGAGTGCGTAAAGTGCAACATTGCTAACGAGTGAAAATGTGGGCGTCCGATCTTGCCAGGCTGAAAATTTTCACGAGGGAGAATTTTTCCCCCACCTTCAATACCCAGTCTTTAAACACCTATTTCATTAACTTAGTAACTAGCTAACAATATCTATTTTGTTTCGATATGTTTCGACGCATACATTCAAGTTGCGTAATCCATTATTGCACCAGCGATCTCCTGATTGTTGCAACATCCTAGAACGCTTAGTTCGTAGACGTTATCACAGCTGATTGTTGGCAATATTATTCTTATTTGTTTATTCTTGCCACTAAATCAGCTTTTAGCGCTGCATTTGAGCTGCAACATTTTTGCGTGTAAGCGTGGAAATTTGAAGACGCTCCCGCAGGGAGACAAAGTAATCTCTTTACTTCCATTGGGAGACAAATTATTATTTTACTCACGCATTAGATGGATTAAAAAGCATCTAAACATAGCAGGTGGGAAAAAATACATTCACACTTATACCGTATTCATATACAGGACTGTAAATATACATTAAAGATGGAAAACTGCGGTCGATTTCGATTGGTCACATCAATCCTCATCAGCCCCAATGGGAGACTAGCACGATCAAGATGGCGGTCTTCCTTATAACCTATTGATCGCCGGAATTCATGAAGTGTCATTTCCACTTTAATCAGTCGGATATAAATATGATCACACAATACTACTAGATTTATCATTATTGGAAAAGAATCGACGTCTAAGGATTTATACATTTTTTGTTTGTTTTTTTTTAATATCGACGACAGTTTTATGTAAGTACCGCTCAAGTTTAAGTGAACTTGTTCGTTCAATGTCTCTGTCTTATTTCTTCTCTGTGCTTTAACTCATAAGCACGTAACGATTGAATAATTCGTTATAATTATGTATTATTTTATGTAATATATAATATTACACATTCGACGATCCAGTAATCAAATCATCGAAATTTTATTCAGTGAACCGACATCCTGTTATCTTTCTTAAAGATTAAAATGGAGCATGGTCGATATAAATAATCTAAGAAACTTTATATGAACCTGCAAACTTATTTCATCTTATTTTCATTCTATGGAAGGGTAACTGTAATCAAAGTTTTTAAGAGTTTTCATCAACTCTCTACCTTCCCAACCTTGTAATATCTCATGAGCTTTGCTATTATTAAAGTGTCATTTAGAACAAAGTTTTTTCTCAAAGGCATAAGGGTATACATTAAAAGAAAAGAAAATTGAAGAATCTGCAAATTCTTTTAGGTATTACAATGAAGGAATCTCAAATCCATGAATTAGTTTTATAATAACATTATTTTGTAGATAGTCTTAAGTTTATTTATGCACGATAAGACTTTATTGAAATTTGCACCAAGTAAATAAATTTATAATGTAGAAACATGGTCATGTATAAATTTTAAGGTCGCTTAGTTTAGTCATAAGAAAGTTACTTATCGATCCTTCAATCGTATCTAGATAATAGGCGTTTAAGCTAATGACCTTGTATCTTATGGAGGTCTTAAAAGAGGCCAGAAAGATAATATATGGCTTGGTTTTCCGTTTTTTTCTGTAGAAAATTTTATATAAGATCTCCTTTGACTGTCCGTTTGCCGTACAAGTGAAGAAAATGCACCATGTTTAAAATTTTATGTGTTAAAGAATGGGGTTTGAAATAATAACATAATAATCTTATGTTTGGTATTGGCGGTTCAGCAATTAATTCAAAAATGCGGAAAACAATTGAATTTTGAAATGATGGTTTGCGTAGCTACTAATACATATTCCAGAAGCCTTGAATTCTTTTGGATGACCAGGGATATCCCAATCCAGAGTGCAGGGCGGCATCAGAGGAGTGCGTATGTAGAAGTTAGCCATCACAAGAGCGGTGTAGACGAAGTGGGTTGACAAACTGACTTGCTCATGAATTTTCAAGAGTGGAAATTATATTGATACAGCAGATAACTCTAAACTTTGCAAACAATTACTAAATTCAATAAAAATGTCTATTTTGATGGGGAGCGGCGGCGGGCGCGACTGGCCTCGACGCTGGTCAGTGCGTGAGTGCCTGGAGGGGAGGGGGCGTCTTCATGACGTCGGCAGCGGCGGTACTAGTAGCTCTGCAAAATAATACCGAGAAAAATACATTCTAAGTTGCTCCATACCTGGAAAATATTATTTTATTGAAAATATTTCTGTAATACCTTGTAAAGTCAACTATTGTTTCATTCTTCTCTTGTTGGCTAGTATAAAATTCAAAACCGTGCTAATTGCAGGCACAGTAAAGCAACTCACGTGTAAATAATCCGTTTTTCGTGTTTGTAATTAACTACAACTTGCAATAACAGCTTATTGCTTTGTTAATTTAAATCTGAGGTCATTCTACCCATTGTTCATAATGATAAGTAAGGCGACTCCATGTCCTTGGATTTTCTGAATTTCCACTTTAATCAGTCGGATTTCAATATGATCACACTATACTACTAGATTTATCATTATTGAAAAAGAATCAACGTCTACGGATTTTAATTATTAATTGATCGAAACATTCACAATATTAATTACTTTTCACAATTGTAAAGCGCAATTAAGAAACAACACCTCATTGTATTCAATCAGAAGCTTCTATATCCTTAAGAATGTAATTAGCTATTTTACTCTACAATTATTCATTAAATATTGTCGGAGATACCTCCACAACAACACTGAGAAAAATGTTTAGTCTAGTCGGCATGGTAAATCAACATTAGCATGCTACCTGTACGTTACACACGTAAATACGTCTGTTTCACCGTTAGTACGTAGGAAATACCATGATAGAAGATAAGCGGCATGGTGTTTCACCATGCCATGGCAGTCTGTCCTCGTTTTAGCACCCTTTAAGTATGATTCATACGGCTTTTTCTCTCAGTGAAAGTTTTCTGCAAAACAGTTCTTTAACAAATATCGTGTTAAGCAGGAACTGAACTTGATTGCCCCACTCAACCTGGGATTGAAAAGAAGTCAATAAGGGATCAGAGATGTTTCGCAGGGTCGTAAATCTGAATGAGGTCACCCCCAGGCCGCAACCTCTGTTTGGCACATTCGACTTTTATTGACAACGCATTGAATAGCTTTATCTCACTGGATGTAATTAATAGTTGTTTATGTATTAAGAGCGTAAAGTAGGTCTTTCTCGCTTGAGCTAAACAGTTACCGCGTGACGCGAAGCGGAGTGTGATATTTTTAGCGAAAGCGAGAAAGACGTTTTACAGGCGAAATACATACTAAATTTGTCCTACAACTAACTGCAGTTTTGTATTTCTACACGATAAATAAAATCATAGTTACTCACGTCCATTGTAGCTGAATGCGTCATTCTGATTTCGAGGTTATAAACAGTGAATAAAAATAAAGGCTTTTACAAGAAGAAACACAATTTATTGAATACATATTTTAGCTTATAAATAATAGGAACACGAATTCACCATCACTTATTACATCTATTGTAGCTTAATGCGCCGTTTTGAGGTTATAAACAAGTCGAGGTCAGCCGGAAGCGGATGGGAGCGCTGTAGCGCGCCGAGCAACAATGCAATCAGCTGGCGAGCATTAAAGTAATCACGTGGCGAGCGTTAAACACTTTAACGCTCGATCCAAAGACTTTCAAAGACATTATAGCTCGCTCCCCTATAAATAAATAAATAAATAAATAAATAAATAAATAAATAAGAGCTGTTTAACGATTGGGTTTCGTTGCGTAAACTGACACTTTACGCGCGGTTGTAGGAAAAATAAGTTTTAAAACACTTAAAATTATATTTACTTTTATACTGTATTTACATACACGATGATAAATTACAAAATGGTGGAAAATGGCGATAGATTTCGATTGGTCACACCAATGCCCAATGAGAGACTGATTGGTCTCTCATCAGGCTCAATGAGAGACTGGGAGATCCATCATGGCGTCCGTCCTTTTATGCTATTGGCTGCTGGAAGTTCCTTTGGAAACAGGTTTTTGAACTCACCGCCAGAGTCAAAGCTCACTTGCTCGTTACTTCATCTGGAAAATGTTCCGAGGAATTATTCAATGAAATTACTTTTTTTTGGAGAGTACGATTTGTACAATCGATTACTTCTTTACAGAGATGAATCAAGTCCTTATAGCTAATCAGAAGTTAAAACGTTTTTAATGGCATATTTTGACTTTTTATGGTTTAGAAAGCGGAAATAAGATAATTTATTTCTAGTCCATAAAGTATTTTACCTGAAATCGTAACCGAAGGTAATAAAAAGTTAATGGTATGTTGGCCTACTGTATAATTAAATTAACCTTTAGTTCATAATTGATTAAAATATGAAAGCTTTTTTATGCAATACAGACAAGAGGTACAGGATAAATGAGTCTCCGGGTCAACCTCCTACCTCGCCTCTTCTTTGTACGCATCTTCTTCTTCCATCGACTAAGCAATTGATATTCAAAATCTGGAATTCCGGGTGAGTGAATTCTCGAGAAAACGTCTGATCGATTTAAACTGAAAAACAGGGTACAGATTTTGTACAGTATATGAGTGTAATTATAAAAATGTTATTTCAATTTCTATTCTAAAACCTACAATTCCACGTGTTTAATCAATAGGAGTTTACAAAAAATATGTAAGTAATATTACAAAGTGATATTTATTATATTATTATAATTATTCTAGATATTATATACGTCTATTGTAAGTGGTGCTTAAACTAATTTATGTATTAAATTAAATAGGAAAACCAGTACAAAAAACCAAAGCTTTTTCAAAACCTTAAATTAGTCCTTGAAAGAGTAAGAGATATGCGCTATTCTCCCTTCTTTTAGTTTTCCTCCTTTTTTGAGATTTACGTTTTTTTAAAGCAAACCATGAAGTCTCCCCACTGCTTTTCAGGACTGGACACGTTTTTCAGAATCTTGTAACTGTTATATTTTTAAAAGGCACGAGCTTCTTCAAAACTTCACCTGTGAGGTCATAGCTGGAAAAATGTTTCAATCGATATAAATTAAAATAATGAAAACCTGAATTTTCTTTCCATGAAATGTGGTAACATATTAAAGGACTTTATGGGATTACTAAATTGAGTTATTTTTATGATTATTTTAGAAAGAAATTGTATATAATACAACACTCTAATACGTTTATGAAAAAAAGTGATAATCTCATTCTAATAAGAATAAATTAGTAATTCTCTCGGTGAATCCTTGTTGAAGAAAACTTAGCAAACCTAAATAAATTTAACTTAATCTGACAAAAAGGAAAGTATTACGATTTAGATGCGACAAAGGAAGTACTTGTGATTTTTAACTATAGATGACTTTAACATAGTTTACTTACGTTTTTAGACTTGTAACACTCCTCTTGTCAGTTAGTTCCATTAAGCAAATATTTAGTTGGATATTACCTGATATATGAAAATACATATTAGTCTACGAAATTAAGTCCTGAAAAAAAAACTACAAAAAAGGAATAAAATTAAAACTAGTATTTTTCTTGTAATACAAAAAATGGACAAAACAATTTTCTGCCATTTACATCTTTATCAGGCTTTGACTTCCAACTTATTACTTTTTTCAGTTTGACTTTCATTCAACTTTCATCTGAACTTCACCTCCGTATCGGCTCGATACTTTCTCGATCTCGATAAAGTCCCTTTCAAAGTTTTAAAAAGCTCTCGAACTTTAGCATTGGGTGATTCATAAAGTTTACTAGCTCTTAATTATTATGTTGTAAAGAAGTATAAATACAATTTTCGACTGTAAAGTATTTATTGAAACATGGATTATTTACTATAATAGACAATTTATTCCTCTAATAAAGTAAACAAAATTAATAAAATTGAGTTTCCTTAAAACGTTATGATACATTCTATTTTAAACACTTATTATTATGTGGCATAATTAGCTATTATGATAAAAATATGGCATAAAAATTGGAATTTAGTGTTTTCATACAGGTGCTATTAAAAAAAAACTACTATCTTTTACCTATGTAATGTTTAGTGAGCATATGGAATATTTAACTAAAAACTTCAATAAGAATCCATTAAGAGGAGGAAATAGGGGTCAGGTTCTGCAGTCATGATAAAAATATTGTTATTCCAAATAAAATTTAAAATATCTTAGAATAACATACTTTGAAAGGACTGAACTATTCTTTTGAATCAGTGGTGGACCGAGCCTTGCTCGATGTTATTTCACGTTTACCAGTTCATCCAGTTACTATAAAATATTTCAGTGCAATAAAATAGATAAATAGAAAACGTTTTTGTTGCTCCATCTCTTCACCCTACTCGCTTTATTTTTCCTTGTTGGCTGTAGATTGCAAATAGCTGTTATGATTACTTCATTTGTTTACACTTTCCTCGTTTATTTCGTTGCTATCATGGCTACTCATAAGGCCTAAGTTAAAATTTTACAACTATAAAATTCGTTTGAATACGTTATTGGATTTTATCTGGCCAAATTATCTACATAAAATAAGTTTTTGAGTCACGAATTACTTATTTCCTGACTTTGAAGGAAGTCCTCGGAACCATTTTTGAGATAATTGTGCAAACAACCAACCAAACAAGCACACAAGATAACATTACTCATATAAGAGTATAGGATTTGATTAAGTTAAATAAATAAATAATAGATTGGGCTGAAAAAGTTTCTCTAATCTTCAATATACATATTTCATCAAAAGAAAGTACTCTATTACTAAGCTACTCTTGACATTCATGAAATATTAGTTATAGTAATAGCGTAATAAATAGTAATCAAATTATAATTAATGTTATGAAAATCGATCAGTTGTTTAATAAGGTTGATTTTTCATTGTTGTTTGTTTACATAAAAAAGTTTTCATGGATTGATATATATATGTATATATATGTATGCAGAGAGAGTATAATATAAATTTGACGAATAACCATTTACTTTTGATAACATTGTCTATAACATTTTAATTTAATAAAGTCGTAACTGTTTATAATTGAACTACAAATCAATAGTATATTTTGTTTTTCAAAAATGCTGAAAACACAAGAATACGTTTATAGTTAAGTTGAATGTCTGCACGTTTTCCGATCATTAAATTACTTGGAGAGCAATATAAGTAGTTTTTGTTTTTGTTCGATCAAAGGCTAAGGCCTTACAAGTGAAATTACATTACATCAAAGGAAGCAAACCTAATTGGCGTAATATGTTTCGAGATTGTAAGCTGGTGGAACGTTTTAATTAGATAATCATGTGCACGAATAACAAAAAATCTGGTAATATTTATAGTAAATAAAATTCCTGCATAATATTTACTACCTTCTTCGAAACTAAATTTTTTCAGATAATAATTAAATCTTTTTGGATCCATTCCTTACTGAATAATCAATTGATCTTATAAGAAGAATTAGCATCGGAATACAATTTATTTAGTAAATAATGGCCATCTCGTTGAAAAGAAACAAACCTTTTTTGCAGAATAAAATGAAAGTAACGATAAAAAATGTGGTTTTTGTTTTGATAAAAAATTGTAACTTGATAAAATCAAAATTATAATATTTATCTTAGAAATTAAAAATGTTAATACCAATGAATTCGTAACTGGATTAATTTATTGAAAAAAAAAATTAAAAATAATTTTAATAAAAAATAAAAAAAATAAAATAAAATAATTGATGCCTCGTTTAAAAATAATTGATGTGTTCTATTTTTTAAAACATGCTTGTATCAGCATTTTTATTTCATGCTCATATATATGAATATATTTTTTCTGCTTTATTTGGTTAACATTGATCGTTAGAAAAAATAAGTACTCAGAAAAGTCTCTTGCATACTGTTTCAATAAATATTAATATATGTATGGGAAATTTTCCTCTTAACCTTGATCGAAAATTACTATTAATATGCTGAAAAGTACGGATAACAAATTCGAATGATTTAAACACATTTTATAGATATTTTACAAGAAAATAAATGAAATAACTGAGAAATATTTCTTTTGAAACATTAGCTGCAGGCCTAGCCCTACATGTGTTTCAAGTGGGTAACATCTGGCTGTCCTTGACGCCTGGTTAAGATTGATTCCTACCAAGTCCCCACTGTCATCTCACCGTGATATATCACCTGCTACCTAGTCCAAAAGTCTTTTGGACTTAATGAGGACCGAGTATCTAATGTCATACACTAAATCTTCCTTTATTGATATGTTAAAGTACAATTTATTGAATTGTTCAGTTAATATTATTTTACATGCATAATTATTAATTACGAAATAGGAACCATGAGTGCAAGTGATAATAGTAATAAAAAAGTAATCTTTCAATAGTTTTTTTTAAATAGTCTTAGGCTGTAAAATAAACTTTTGTAAATTATAATTATTTATTCAATAAAGCAATACGGTAACTAACGTTGTTTGTATTATTAAATAACCTTGAAATTTTTCTTTCAGTAAAAAAAAGAAATAGTTTTTGTTTTTCTCCATAGTTATAACAAAATAGATACGAAACTGTTGTTGTAATTCATGGTATGGTTTTCATGGTATTCCCTCCCCCCTCCCCAAAGTAGCCCGACAAAATCAGCCCTAGAAACAAACATTATACTTATATTTTCTGGTCTGTCAATTTCTCAACCTATTGTTGCTTTTATCAACTTATCGTAGCAGCGATCAAATTCATAGTTAGATTTTTAATATTTAGTTACAAAAAAAGTTTACAAAACAAGTTACAAAAAACAAAAGTTTACAAAAAATTCCATAGTCTTTAAAAAATAAAAGAGAAAGGTATTTTTTTGTTTTATCGTAGCCATAAGCAAATATTATAACTGATAAACAGCTAGTAATTTAGTAAGAGAATTTGACTCAACGGTAGTGATTTTCACATGAAAATAATAAATAATATTTATCTAATATAAAGGTTATGTAAATAACCTTTAAAGCTTTATGTAAATAAAAGTTAAATCTTTAATGCCTTAAAAGCAAACAGAACTAGGTTATTATTTATTAGTTTGTTTGTAATAGTTAATACTTAGTATTTTAAATCAAACATTCTACAAACTTTTGATTAATGATTAATGATTAGTGATTAATGATTAGTATTTTATTAATCACCGGCATGGTCCAATTAAGAAGAATGGTCGAACCACTCTTATCTGGACCATTGCTAAGACCAGTTAAGAATGATTTTTGCTTCGTAATCTCCCGGTCACATTCATTTTAGGAGGTTATTTTACAAACTCAGTAATTGGTATAGAAATAGATTTTATCTACGACCATTACAATAATCACCAATAACGATTTTACAACTAATGTCATAATGAGGTCTATTATTAAACTAAATAAAAACCAATTGCATAATGTTAACATTATGCAACTGGTGTCACTTTATGATACAGATTCTAGACCAATAAGAGCGCGGCAATTGACGAAAGTAGCGTCATGATGACAATTACGGAATACGCACATCAGCTGATTGTTGCATTGCGACTCATGTTTGAGTTGACTTATCCCATCAACTGATTGTTCCACAACGATTCATAGTTAAGTCTTCTTATGTGCCTAATCTCAAATGTGAGTTGACCTATTCCACCATTAGTAAAAGTCATGAGTTTTGTTTAACTTCGGGTAAAATGTTGTCGTATATTGTTGGTTGTAGATAAAGTAGTGTATGCGATGATCGTATTATGCCTTTAAGCCACTCGTGAGATATTAAGAACATTCTCTACGCTCGTGTTCTAACTTACATCTCACTCGTGGCTTAAAGACATTCATAGAACAAACGTTGCATAATTTTTCATTTTCCATTTTAACGAGAGACATTTCAACGTAAAAAAGGCGTAACGTAAATCAAAAGACGTAAAAACTATTAATAACGGAACAATGTTTCCATAGCTATGAATAGAACTTACAGGAACGTACAGGTTTTAATTATTCAGTACTACCTTTGCTCAGTTTCTTTTTCTCATTATTATATTTGTTTTTTTCTTCTCGTTGTTTGACATTTACACAAGGTAATTCATGATTATTTATAAGACAATCTAACGTTCTTAAAACCCTAAATCGTAAAACGTGAATTTTCTCTCATGAAATATTTATTTTATTTTGGTCATGAAATTTATTAAAAGTATAAATTTTATTTAAATGCTTCGAATAAATACCAATTTCTTCATCACTGAGAAATTTGGACAGGAAATCTCTTTACATTATACTACACAGAAACATCTGTTTTCTGTGTCTTATTCTTGGCTGGAAAGTTACTCTTTGCCAATCACTGCACGGTAAACTTACCGTGCACTAGGAAATGAAAATAACGGAAGCCAGCAATCAAAACAATCAGTTGATTGTTACTGTCATGTTTATTGGTTGCTTCAGAGGAATTTAGTGGCAGCACTGGTAGCAGTAGCAAATGTTTGTTTGTCCATTATAGGCTAGGCTTGGAGAATTGGAAACGTAATAATTTATACAAGGAATATGTTATGATAAAAAAAGGTTTTTTGTAGAATGATGTGAAGTATCGTACGTCACACGCCCGGTCAGTTTTACCATATTCGCATGAACTATCAAGCTCGCACGGTACTAGTAACGTAATATACCGTAATAACGTAATATCAAGTGTAAAACGGTACTAGTAAAGTAATATACACGTAAAAGCTATTTCATAACTGCACGATTAAAATACTTCTAACAAAACTCTGTTATTTTCCCCATTGAGAACTGAGGACGGTACAAATTATTTTTACTACTATTTCTCTGGCAAGTAATGACATTTCCCGCGTGCACCGTTGAAATACTTTAAATCCAAATACTGTATTTTCACCCCTCAAAACTAAGATCTACAAATCTCTTTTGAGTAGCAGGACATTTATTGCAGGCACCACTGAAATATTCAGTAAAAGTAAAATTGGTAAAAGTAAAACGAATTAATTTCACCTCTTAAAAGTGAGAGGAAGTCGCTTTAAAGGAAGCTGCAATTTCCTGAGTGCACCAATATCGCCGCACATCCGCTATAGGTGCCCACTCCATTTATTCCAATAGCGAGAATTTTTCTTTCATAATAGTATATTTCTTTACTAGGGCCTAAAGTGACCATTTTCGTACGAGGTCAAGTTTTACTTGGCCGAGTAACGAAAAGCAGCTTCCGGCCCGTGTGATGAACTATATTTTTCGTTATATCGCTCAATACAACACACTAACTACTTAAGAAACCAACATTTTACCTTTAAAGATGTCTTCCAAAGATGCTTCCATCTTGTTCTTGTTATTTCAAACAATCAGATAATCGTCTGATTCATTTGGGTTAGGTTAGACTGACAACAATGAATAACTATCGAAGTGTCGAACGCATTTAATAATCGATTGGTGATTATCATTATTTTTAACGCAAAAATTAATGATTTGATTATAACGATGAATGTTTTGATTATTTATAATCGAATGAATATTGTAATATTATTTACCTCGAATCAAAAGTATCATCATCAATTAATGTTTTGGTCTTAGACAATAGCATTCATCAAATCATAAGTTACTATCCAAGAACTAAAAATAACTATGGGCGACTCTTGAAGTACGCTAATGACACGACTCTCTGTCTCAGGACTGACACCAAATCAAATCTTGAAGTCCAGACATTCGTTGAACTGAACAGTTGCATCCAATAGTTTAACGAAACCAATTTGACGATAAATTCAACAAAATCAAATTTCATTCATTTCAGTCTGCGCTCCACAGATACGGAGAGTAGTCCATCAGTTATGATCTCCGAAACTCTCATCGAGGAAGTCTACTCCACAAAGTTCCTTGGAATACTCCTGGATCGAGGGTTGACATGGAACGATCACATTGACAACGTTTGCTCAAAATTATCATCTGACATTTTTGTTTTAAGATCACTTTCCAAATTCTGCCCAATTCAGGTACTGATGACGGCATACTACGGTATTATCTTCCCCCACCTTTTTTACGGAGTAGCACTGTGGGAACATTGTTCAAATAACGAATTTCAAAGAGTATTCAGGCTGCAAAAAAAGGGAGTGAGAATAATTTCCAAATTAAGTCAGAGAGAGTCGTGTAAGCCTGCGTTCAAGGAACTAAATTTGTTGACTCTTCCCTGCCTCTCCATTCTTGAAACAACAATATATTGTATGTCAAAATGTGCCTTAACGCAAGGCAGAGACATACACCAATACAACACTCGAGGCAGGGAAAACTTCAGAATCGCTCACCATAGAACGGTGGCTTTTGAGCACCTCCCTTCACAGAGAGGTGTTCATTTCATCAATAAATTGCCACCATCTATAAAAAAGGTAATTGTTTGATATGTTCTAAAATTTTCCCCACGTTCTAAAATTTTCTACATCGTATTTTTCCACCTGATATGGGTATATATTGGTAACTGGACAATCGAAACAATTTCTAAATTAGAAATAACCATGAGAGACCGCAGAGATATCAGGAAAGAGATATTGGGCGATACGCGGCCGGCCACTCACCGCTGTGCCTGTCGCATCGTGTAGTGTGTACCTCCGCCGGCCGGTGCAACAATGGGTGCGTTCAGCCGCAGTCACCGGTGGCTAACCGGTTACCATAGTCACTAATAGGCAAATCCACCGCATCTTGAAAATCAACAATGTCCGGTTACTTACCGAATCCACCGTAAACACAACATCGGTGGATGCACAACAATGGTCGGTAGGTGGTACGTCCACCGCTACCGTTCACTTAATATAGGTTAGTATATTACCCACCGGTGGAATGCGGCTGAACGCGCCCAATGACTCACGTCAGCCGCCAGTGTATATCAGTGCGGTCGAGCTATTAGCGATCTATCAATGTCGGCGTCGTCACGTGTGTGCTGTGATGGTTGTGAAGTGACTATGATTTCAGAAGTGGTTTTCTCCGAGAGCGAAGAAAATGTGCGTGTTTTTTTTACGAACACGGTGCTTTACCGCGGAGTTAAAAACGACTGTAAAACTCGAGTGCATCATCTGCTGTGGAGTTGTATTGGCGAGCTATACAGGGAGAAACCAGCCCAACCGCAGTCCCAGACTTCATCTTTTTCGGATTCCGAATAAGGCATGTGTCTTTAATAATTCTACTGAAATTACTGCTATTTATTTTCAAACAATGCTTGCATATAATTATACACACATTAGACCGCAAAAAACGGCTATATATACATAACCTACCTTAACCTAACCTAACCCAACCTAACTTAATTACTTCTATTTATTTACGCAAGTGTTTTCCTAAGAATACATAACTTTAAAACATGTTTTCCTACGATAATATACCCATATCAGGTGGAAAAATACGATATAGAAAATTTTAGAACGTGGGGGGAGATATCAAACAATTACCATAAAGATGCTCCATCCTTGAAAATAGTAAAATCTCGTCTGAAAAAAATTCTTATTTCTGAAGCATTTTACAGTTCAGACGAATTTTTAAATTATCAATGGGGCAACGAAAGCTTATAGAGAGGGGGCCTCCAACCAATTGGCGATTGAATGGCTGAGTGAATGTTAACAAACATGTATGTATAAAAGGTGAGCGCGAATGGAAAATTTTAGTCATATT
Organism: Flexamia atlantica; assembly: GCA_035578135.1. Classification (NCBI taxonomy): domain Eukaryota; kingdom Metazoa; phylum Arthropoda; class Insecta; order Hemiptera; family Cicadellidae; genus Flexamia; species Flexamia atlantica. The sequence goes on from JAQJVK010000013.1 coordinate 9,723,625, forward strand.
GCGTTATGTGCAATATATTTGACCTTTGCAATACAATTTGTCAATAATTGTATGACTGCAATAACATTATTTATTATTATATTTATTATTACTACCTTTGAATCCCAACGCAGCTGTTTTTGAAGCAGTAAAACGAAAAAGTTTATTTTTATTTTGTTAAGATTATTATATTTTGGCAGAACCATATTTCTTTCCAACTTTGACATACAAGTACAATAGCTCTGTTCACAGGTATTTGAGTAAGTTTAGTTCAAACTTTCCTTTGATCTATTTAATAGGAGGAAATGTATTAATAGTAAAATTGTGTAGCAAAGTATTTTTGTTTAAGTTGTGATAAACATTGAAAATGACGAATTTTAAATTGAAATTTAATAAAATACTGATCACCGCCACTAATGTGCAAAATTGTGATTACAGTTACCAGAAATATACCGTAGTATATTTAAACTTCTGGGATTTAAACAAGATTCCTAATTTTAGCATTGGATTGAATTACCATCCTAGTCATATTTTCTAGGGTTTAATTTACTATAGAGTACCTAATAAATAATTATAAAGATGTATTATAAATTGAATTTTAAAGAATAAATCGCTGATCACGCATTCACGATGGACTCACTGATTAAAAAGTCACACAGCTTTTGAGTACTCCTGTTATATAGAATGTTGAATTATTATTGATTATGATGTTTCGATTATAATTATCCCGGTAGTTTGTTAGTCTTGGAAGCTACATAAGCCAGTAGAACTAAGACCTGCCGCTAAGAACCATTTCTATATAATATACAGTTTAAAATGTTAGTTTATTTAGTGCTTAGTGATTTTGACTCTGTCAACACATTTATCACTGGTCACAGACAAAAAGGAGGAGTAGTTAAACCAAAGGATTCGTCAAGACTAAGCACATTAATGGTAAGTTTGTTAGTATCCTTTAGATTGCAAGTATCTGTTTCCTTTTGGGTGAATTTACAAACAATGGATATGTTTTGGTATTGTACGGAGGCCACCGTAATACAGTGCGCTGCGGTGGCTATGTAAGGTTTTGTTGTCATAAATATTTCTGAAATACTGTTTTCGTTTCATCACGAATCGAATGATACCAGATGATTCATACTTTCGCCTACAAACCCTGCTGGAAGGTGATGCGCGAACTCCGGTCAACGACCTGATACTGACTTACTTGGAGGGTATTTGGCAGGCGAAGGTATGGCACATCTTGGTATCGTCCGATTCGTAACTAAACGAAGAAAGTTCCACTAACATATTTATGATATCCTAACCTAAAATGACCACCGCAGCACGCTGAATAAGGGTTGCAATCGGGTGTGGTTGCCAGCAGTAAGTGGCGATGCGTTCAACTAAATCCTCGCCGACATCGCTGCCTTCTGGGAGGTAGAACGCAAAGTCCGCACATCAAAAGTTAGTCAAATTTGGAAAGTAAGTCAATTAAAATATGTTCTTTCCAATCATGATGTTATTTTTGGTGTCCCATAAAAAAACTCTAAAAATAGTGGCCTCGGTATAATACCAACGTACCGCAATTGAGATAACGTGTAATCACTAGAATCAAGAGAATTATAATAATTTTATTTTAAATATAAAAATCAGAAACAAAGGAGAAAAGTAGAAGAATATTGCAAGGAAAAATGGCAAATGAGTTTCTATTTGTATGGCTAACTTAACTGCCTCCCTAATCCTTAACTGGCTAATTTAAAATCATATACGGATGTTATTCGATAATATACAGGGTGTTTTTTTTAAAAACGCAACCCATTTTTAAGATTGAATAATTCTCATATAAATATGAAATAAGTATTGTTTTATGGTTCTTTACGTTTTATACAATCTATTATTTAAGTTTGATCACATTTAGTTCACCTTATGTGCTCAAAAAATCCGCCAGTGGCATTTGTATGAAGTTATGTTCTCTTCATCAAATTCCCGAACACGTGTTGCTAGGTACCTCTTTGCATTACATTTGTTTTGTTTGTTTTGAGGTACTGAATATGCTGTGACTTGTTTTTTAGGTCTTACTTTGTATGTATCCCCAAAGAACAAAATAATATAGTGAGGTCAAATCCAGGGATCTCGGAGGAAAATAATCCTTCACCGATAAAATCAAGTTTTGAGTTGCGTTTTTAATGTGTGTGTCGTTAAGCACGATAACTTGCATAAAAATGGTCTGATCTGAATGAAAATCGCCACAGACATGTAAAGTAGTATTTATTCTTTAAAAAACAATTCAAAAGCTATTCAGCACCTCAAAACAAACATAACAAATGTAATGCAAGAAATTTAAAGAGGCACCTTGCAACACGTGTTCGGGAATTTGATTGAAAGAGATAACTTTATATAAATGCCAATGGCGGACAGTTTGAGCACATAATGTAAACTAAATGTGTTTAAACTTAAATAATAGGCTGTATAAAATGCAAAGATCAATAAAAAAATACTCATTACACATTCATATGTGCATTATTCAATCTTAAAAATGGGTTGCGTTTTAAAAAAAAACACCCTGTATAACTTCACTTGATATAAAAAATAAAAAAGTAATAAGGAATTATTATTCATGATTCATAATTGTCTTTATTGGTTTAATCCATACTAAATAAACAAAATGAATAATACATTAAAGTATCTAAATTATAGCTCCAAACGTCAACACAGTAACACAAAATCTGACTTGACAGGTTACTTGGAAACATCAATGATGACATCCTCTTATATGTTGTAGCCATGTTGCAATCGCCTAAAAGCATGTATTGTAACAACGGAAAAAGTAATTAAAAGAGCGGTGATAAACAAAACTGCATTTTGTAAGAAGTCAGATTGAAATAAAATATGTGCCTGCCAAGACCAGCGAAAGCTAGAAGCGTTTTTTTTAAAGTTAGCTTGTAACCGTATTAATTTGTTCCTTATTATTTTGAAGAATGTTTAAAAAGGGAGAGTGAAAAGATGCACTTCCTATTTCTCTGTTCAATAACAGAAATTAAACCTAATTTAAAAAAACAAAAGGAATCGGTTTGTGTGAAAATATTAATATTTATTTAGTCATTATGAATTACTTTGGTTCAAGGTAAGACGTTTGCTGTTCAATTATTTTTGTCTAATTCCTCACAGTTAGTAAGAAAAATACACTTGTCAATGTTGAGTCGATTCCCTGCTCCAAGGCAATACTATGACAAAGTAGAAAATAAATCAAGCTGGCCTTAAAGCGTATTAAAAGTCTAAAAAACTACAGGAGGTATTTTAATGAAATTAAATATTTACTTAGACGTTCGAGGAAGTTTTATAATCTCCTTTTTATATTCAAAACAACTATCAGATTTATAAAATTTGTACATTTAACAAAACAATATTTCCGTTATAAATGCATAGACACAGTCGAAACAAAAACATTATGGGTTTGAAAAACCATATAAGAAGCAAGTGAGGAAAAATTTCTGCTAAATCTGTTATTACTACAATGGTATAGAACTAAGCTTTGTGTCCAAAATCAAGCATCAAAATGATACTTAAAAACTTGAGTTAAAAATTTAAAAAGACTTATTCACAATACTAAGAGGAAAAAAATTATGTTTATTTTTTTAATTTTTGTTGGTTTATTTAAAAAAAAAACTGGTCCTTTAACTAGTAAACCTCAGGAGAGATAAAAATATCTGGCAACCTATTAGAAATACTTTAACGCAAACTGTTCTTACTTATCTCTGGAAAGATGAGAAATTGAAATGTATCAGTTCTTGCATCATATCATTTGTGCTGTTGATGACAGAGAGATATATTTTAACAATGCACTTCTGCAACAATGCGAAACTCTGAGAAGAGTCAATGAAACGTTCTGCTCACTTGATAGCATTTTGTTAGAAGACCTTCATTATTTCCTTCCAGCTTTTATTAAATGTGATTACATTTTTGATCGATTAAACACGTAAAAGATTACACTAGGTTTTATGTTCTAATTTCTAACAGTAAAAAGTTACTACTCCAAAATTACTATTACTATTAAATTACTATTACTAAAGATTACTATTAAAAATTACTAATAGTAAACGTCTATGCTATATGTCATGAAATGTTTTTGCTTGTAAAAAAACTATATGGTTTTTACCCACTGTAAGAGAAAATGATTGAACTATCCACCTGTTGATAACGTATGGTCAGATAAGTTTATATATTTAATCGAGACTACATAAAGCTCTAATCCTTATTTTACTGGTGAGTAATAGAAATGTCTGCTATCATTGTTTTTTTATTTTACTAGATTTACAACTAAGTTTAGTACATCATTTTCCAGTAGGTTTATATACTTAATGGTTTTTTACTGTACGCCTAAGCTCTTTATACCCGTTATCATAATACTAAAGTATTTCTTCATAACAAATAAATAATCGGTATTTTATTAAAGATCCAATAAAAAAAATATAAAAATATTGGGAAACATAGTGTTTAGAAAGAGATTTTTTAAGAGAGAACTGGGACGGATAAGAAAAACCTTTAAACATAATGAAATTTATTAATTTCCTAAATTTATCATATAAGCTACTCAAATATTGTCATTAAAGGGTTACAGGGTCCAAACCTTGTGCTTAAACTAGTATCAAGCCCTATGTCGGGTCACAACTCAAACAGAAAAATTAAACTTCAACGACCAACTATCCGGAACATCCATCGTCCAGACAACAAGCATCTGCTTATTGTTTTATTAATAGAAAAATAAATTGTCCTATCCCTGTTAATGATAACACGAACGTTTTTATTCCTCTGAAAATTATAATAATCTCATTAATACTTATCATATGTACCTATTTGTTGATGATTACATACGAATGAAATTATGATTTAATAATATATAGGTTTAATATGTCAGAAGAGTGATTGGAATGACTATTCATCGTAATGTTATTATAATCAAAATTACTTATATAACTTACCAATTAATTCAGATAAGTAAAATATTTTATTTCTCCATGGGTTTAATTTAATTATATCTTGCACATGTGTGATCAATGTTATATTTAGAATCATCAATCACTATCACTATCATCTAATCACTATAATCACTATCACATCATCAAATCATCAATCGCTTCTTTCGTGTCTGGTCGAAAGTCGCGACCTCACCACAGTTTACCTTTTTTGAATCACAATACTCTTCAATTGGCTCAAAATCACATTTTGAAAGTAGTTTGATCATTTATGTACACTACCAAATCAAACTTAAAATAATATATACTTATAACTTTCTTTTTATGCCAAGTCTTTTTATGGTGTCCTACGATTACATTTGGTTTCATAGTTTATATTTTCCTAATTACAATCGGTGCAGAATTATCAACAACACTTGAAAAATAGAAGAAAACCACTTTCAATATTACTTAAGAATCGTTTATCTTATTTTACAAAATAATGTCGAATTACAAAATTATCTACACCGATCATTCACCAATCTTGATTTTAATTGAACCTCATTACTTTCCTTCATATAGATCCTATATAAATCCTACAATTTTATTGTTCTGAATTGGAAATCATTATAAATATTATAAAGTGCAAAAAGGCTTTGCATCTAACAAATCGTTGTTCACATTTACCTATATAAATAGGGGATGTGAAATCAGAGCAAACTCCTGAAGTAATATTGAATTAAAATTATCTTTGTGTAATTAAATAATTTATATACAGGGTGTTTTTTTTTAAACTTGCTTCTTAATTTATTCGAAAACATAAATAAATTTTAGTATTCTGTTTTCTGGAAACGTCTACCAACGCAGGGGGAAGTCAATTTCAGAGGAAAACTTTATCCCCCTAACTACCCCCTTCTCACCCCAATCCCTAACTTAAAATTTTCAAATGGCATCATACTCTTTGTGACATATCAAATTGAAGAGCACAAAAAAGAAACATTTGGTGGAAGAAAAATTAAAATTGCCTCATGCGTTCTCGAGTTATTTGGTTTTTAAATATATCACCCATTGTATTCTTGGACTTAACTCAGGCCAATGCTTTAAAATTGTATAGCAATAATGAATTATTTGATTTGATTTGATTTGAATCCTATTATATTTTCTAAGACTATTTAGGTTTAGTGAAAACGGAAGAAAAGCTAAGAAACTTGATATGAACCTGCCAACTTATTTTTCCTTAGTTCTATTCGGTGGAAGGATAACTATTATCAAAGTTTCTCCAAGTTTTTATCAACCTTACACCTCCCCAAACTTGTAACGTTTCTGAAGCTTTATTACTTCGAAGGTTTCATTCAGAACGATGTTTTTACAATATCAAAGGTATAAATAAGCGTATAATTTTAAATACAAATTTCTTTAGTTCCTAAAATTGTTTTAATGTTGCTATGGCAAATACTCAAAATAATAACTTTTAAAATATTGTGTTTTTTATAGTTATTTTGAAAAAGTTTTTTATAGTATTTATTCAAAATAAGACTTTCTTTAAAACAATTTATATATGGTGAACAGCTTATAACTTAGATAAATTTTCGGATTAGATTATTGGGGTTTTTCAGATTAGTTTTTTAGATTAGGTATTTACTTTTCCATTCTTTAATCCTGTTAACATTAAAATAATTTAAAGTCCCACATCATCGCCTTTTCTCTTTGCAATGATAAGAAAAAAAGCATATAGAGCAAATGTATGGCTTGAAGGAGGTTTGTTTTTCTGTAGAATAATTGTACGTAAATCTCCTTCGAATTTTTGTTTGCCGTTCAATATCATTAAGGAAATACAACAATATAAATATTTTATGTGTTGAAAAATGGTTTGTAAAGTAATAACATAATCAGCGTCCACAGCTTAACAACATAATTTCGTTGAAATGACTTTCGTATTACATTGTCAAGTCGATTACGGCCCCATCCATCCTTTATTGTAAAGTATAAAATACAAAACAGTATTAAGACCAGACATATTAAAGCAGCTGAGGTGTGAATAATCCCGTTTGCTGCGTCATTTGCAGTTTTTTATATCTTTCAATAACAACTTATTGTTTTGTGCATTTACATAAAAATTCACTGCAGTCAACGACTTATAACGAGGGGAAAGGTGACTCCACGTTCTTGGATTTTCTGAATTTCCAATGTGAATATAATAACATAATCTATTACTTATTTAATTCGCTAGTGGTTTTTTGTGATCATTACTCCTCCTAACGTTCTGGGCCAATTTTAATAATTCAGGTGTCATTGGAAAGAGCTTGGCGTAAAGTTCTGCAGGAAATAGAATTTTAAAAGGTTTGGCTTAAGAGAAGAGCCCTAGACGCCCTTAAAGTTTCATATTAGTCCATAAGATTTAACATGGGAATAGAAATTTCAAATAAAGCAGCTGATTGGAGCAAACAAAGTTTTTCAGCAAAGCCATATGTTGTTAATGGAATTGAAACCATTGCATGTAGAGCTGGAGGTATTTCAGTTTGTGGAAGATATAAATAAATAAACTATTATCCTAATATATACGTAAGGTCAGAATTCAGTTTTAAAAACATTTATTTTGAATCAAATGTGTGAAGATTTTAATATTCACATAATTTTTATATTCCAAAGAAAAATACTAAAAGAAATAATAAATTATTATGTATAAATTCTATAAATATTAATATAAATAAAAGAAAAAAGTATGAAAATTTAATCTTGATGAACTTGGTTGAGTAACGCTTCAATTGGAGTTATGGTGAATTTTAATGTGAAGCGATTGTGAGCAATTACACGAAAGAAAATTATATGAAAATGTAAATTACTTTAATTTAGTTCAACTATGAAATGCTAACCATGAATGATGTAAACATGTAATAAATAATATAATCTTAACAATTCTTTTTGTGTTTAGTGATGTTCTATTTAAAAACGAACCCAGTTTCCAGTAATTCCAACACTCGCTATGACTAGGTATGGCTCAGAGTCAGTCCATTGCAAAGGTTGGAATTTACCTTCCCTCCCCCGTACTTTCTCATGGACTACTTTATGTGGCGGCAGGTCAAGCCAACTCCTTCGAGGGGCTCTTTATTTGTAGAAAACACTCCTACAAAAATCCTATTTCCTACTTTTTTTTATTTGTAGAAGGACATCTCCTTAAAGATGTTTGATTATTCACAAGAAATTTAGTTTAAAACATATTTTGAAAAAAATTTCAGTATAACAGGGATTTCAACCATATTATTTATAAAATAGTTCTAGAATACTGTACCATTATTATTTTTATTCCGAAATCAATTCATAACAATTGCTCGCTTTCGAGCAACGGGTTTACTAGTATAATAAAAATAGGGTAGGATTGCCTTAAAAATATTTTGTAAAAATATTAACTGTACATGATATATTTTTACAAAAGCAGTTGTAAACCATCTAAATTTTATGAAGTGCTAGGCATGTACGATTCCAGAAAGTAAAAAGTGCAGAAAGACAACAACTATACCACCGAGTCGAGTCATAGTTAATAGCTAATATAGCGAGTATAGCAGGCCACATCAAGAGAGATTTGCCAGCCCTGATGTGGTCATGAATTTCTTAAATGCCTGGACGAGACAAGATGTTCTAGATGGAACATATCAGTACATTATTGAAAAAAAAAAAACTATTATAAGGTTAATAGTAACAACACAACGATCGATACGGTTGGTGATAATGGTTGATGTTTTTTTGTGTGGATTACCTTCATGAAGCTGTCAAGCTGTTATATAATCTGTCAATGTAACCTAACCAATAGGAAACTAAATATACATTTTATACCATAGTAATGACTAGTAACAACAGTATTTAGTCAAATTAAACACTAGATTATAAAAAACAGCACTTCATTTTGTTCAATCAGAAACCTCTGTATAATTTAGAATATAATTTAATGATTTACTTCAATTCTTTTTATATTGTTGAAACTATTGTAACCACAATGTTGTCGGCAAAACATATCTGAAACAAACATATCGTGTTAGGCAAATACTAAACTAGACTTTCCCGCTCAACGTGGGATTGAAAATAAGTCAGTGAAGGATAAGAGATATTCCGTAGGGTTATATTTGTCTATTAATCTACTTGTAATGAATATTTAGTTTCCTACTGGTTAGGTTACATTGAAAGATTATATAAAGCATATGAAAAAAGCTTGAATCGCAATTATCAATTTTTAGTCAAACCTTTTTTGTTATTTCATAAAAGAGTACTTATTACAAGTACAGTGAACAATGCAAAATACGTTTAAAATATTTTAACTAATTTTTTTATCAGACGACATTTAAAGTTTTAAAGGTTCAAATCAAAAATAATTTACTATGGAGTTTATAATATTAATTATTTTTCACGATGGTACCAAGCAATGTAAAATCAACACCTCATGTTGTTTAGTTAAAAACTTTTGTATGCTTGAGAATATGATTTATAATTTTTTTAACTATCTCAACCACAAAGTTTTCTGCAAAACAAATCTACTACAAATCTCGTGTTAGGCAAACATTAACCTTGACTTTCCTATTCAATTGAAAATAAGTCAATAAAGGATCAGAGATACCCGGAGGGCTGAAAATCTGAATGAGGGTCAGCCTCAGACCTCAGACTCGCCTCTGTTTGGCACCTTCACCTTTAGTTGACTACCATTGAATCTTATTTTATCCGAAAAGGTCCTGGAGGAATTATTCAAAATAATTGGAGATATTTTGGTTTTGTTTAGAAGTGTACAGTCTTCATTCATAGCTATTTTTGTGCAGTAGCCTTTCAGGAGTTATTGTGTCTGTTTGTGTAATAATTTCATATAAGTAAGTATTAAGGTGTTCGTGCAATATCGGCAAAAAATGTTTTCAACAGTTTTGTTTTATATATTTTGGTTTTAAATTTAATTCTAAATATAAAAATATAATTCATAAGACCGAATGATGTTTTATGTGTAATATATAGACCAGGGCAGTTTTTAAGCTAGTCGCTCCAAAGTTTTTTGTCGATTCCCGAAAAATCCTATTTTTACTTTAGAAATTACACTGCTCAGCTTCTAGAAGAAAAAAGAGTGATGATATTTTTTAATTCTTTTTTTCAGTTTGTTAAATTCTCTGATCTGGAAGATGGATTTGAAGGAAAAGCCTACAGAACATATTTTTGTTAATTAATCTATTCAAATCTTTTACGTAAAACCTAGCTAAAACGTTAAAAAATTTATGTGACCATCAATTATCGTAATCAAACCAAACTCATCCTGCAGATCATAGAGAATACTTTAAAAAACAATGAGATACAAAAAGCCCCTAATTATCATGTATGGATTTTAATCCCTACATGATCTGGGACACCCTTGTAAAACATGTAAAATCACTTCCCTCCTCCCCCCCCCAGGGGGTGAAAAAAATTCCAACTATTTTTTTTATGCCTATGGTTACATTATTATCCAAAAATAGTTTCAATATTTTAGGCTAATAATTAAAGATTATAAATTTTTTCATGAACTCCCCCCAATGCAATGTAAGTGTAATGAAATGTTATGTATAATGTATGCAAGTAAATAAGTAAGTACGATATTGTCGTTTCAAAGTGCTATCGGATATAGTGTAGATTTTAGTTGAGTTACGTAAGTATAAACATGTTTTACGTCCAGTATATGTAAGGTACAGAGATACACAGCTTTTACTTAAAGAGCGAACTAGTTTAAAGTAGGTAAAAAAGTAAGTAAAATAACGATAAAGTATAGTTAGAATAAAATAATAGTTTAGAAGTCATCCTGTGCACACTTTAAAATCCTCCCTTAAAGACATTTATTACGACAAATCTATAGAAACTTTTTATATGAAAATAAAACTGGCAAACAGCATTATAGCTTCTCAGAAAACCGATATTAGTATTAGGAAAGGAAAATCAATCTGCTGTTATTTTCTTCCCTCTTTACCTTCCTTTATATTGTGCAATTGACGTTAAATGGAGCAATCAAGCCTACCAATAACCCTTAGGGTCGACTACATTTTATCTAACATGTCGTAACTTGTCTCTCTTTTTTTAAAGACTGAATGAAGTCAATTTCGAGATATAACTTTTTTATTAATTTGAAATTTAAACCAAAATATTAATTGATGTGTTTACTTTAAAATAAATAAAAAATATTTATAATTGAGTGAAAACATGAATTAGTGTTCGCAAAGTACAGGCACACGGTAGGGGGTAAGTCCGTTGAATAGTAACTGCTGGGCAGCCCCCTACCACACCTAACATAACACGCATCACTATGGGCTGTAAAATTTATATTCACAATTTGGAAATCCGAGTGAGTAAATACTAAGAGAGACGTCTAATTGATTTTTCCTCCAAAGTTAAGTGCCTAATAATTTATCAAAGATTTTATTTTTAGGCAAATTCCTAGTTTTATAGTAATATACTTTCATATTGTGTTTTTCTATTTATTTATAAACTGCAATAGAGTGTAAAATGCTGTGTATAAGGGCAAGCAGGAGTGCAATTATTAGGATTTTATTTTCATTTTCTGTCTAAAACTCAAAACTACACTGTCTGTAGAGTAAATGAAATTTCAGCACCGAAGAGAATAAGCAATGTAACAACACAGAGACAGATTTAATGTTTGTTAAACCAGGACAAGTAAAATTGTATTTTAAGTTGTTTATGGTAATAATCTATCTTTAAAACAAAACTAGGGTCCCCATGCACAAATTGCGCATTTTAAAATTATTTCTGTTTGTGAGAAAATTAGAATACCCACAGATAGAATAGATTGTATGGCTTCAAAATCACCTTTATTAATCAAATTAACCTTTCCAATTTAAATTTAAAGATCTCGCCTGAATAAACAAAGGCCTCTGCCCAAACCGCACCTGTTCTGTGTGGCGCGTGAATGCTAGTTCGTGAGAGGAACAAAACACATACCACACACATTATTTATCCCCCATGACCTAAGTTTTTAAATTTGGTTGTCTTCTCGCTCAACAGTAGGATAACGGAAGTTTTTCTAGGAAGCCCATGCGCAAATTGCGCATTTAAAAATTATTTCTGTTTGTGAGAAACTTAGAATACCCACAGATAGAATAGATTGTATGGTTTCAAACTCACCTTTATTAATCAAATTAACCTTTCCAATTTAAATTTAAAGATCTCGCCTGAATAAATAAAGGCCTGTGCCCAAACCGCACCTGTTCTGTGTGGCGCGTGAATGCTAGTTCGTGAGAGGAACAAAACACATACCACAAACATTGTTTATCCCCCATGACCTAAGTTTTTTAAATTTGGTTGTCTTCTCGCTCAACAGTAGGGAAACGGAAGTTTTTCTAGGAAGCCCATGTGCAAATTTTTTCTGTTTTTCTGATGCTCATTTATATTTTTCTCTCAGCAGTTCTCTGTTCTTGCCGAAGGTTACGCATATTTTCTCCCTAATCACGTCGACTCGTTTTTCTTGATGCCTTCTTCATTTGTTGGACTTTTCCTATCGCTTCTTTTTTAGCGATAGGAAGCGATAGGAAGCGATAGGAAAAGTCCAACAATTACAAATCCTTCGCTATTATGAATTTTAAAAATACAGCCTTCTTCATCTTTCTGCTTCAGGGATTAGTTTACAACATATTTATAATCTAACGATCATTCATCTTTACCATAAGGAATGATTTGCCTGCCTAAATTTAAATCAAATCTTCAATGAAAGTGGCCCGAATTTATTATTCTAAGCTGTTTATTATTGGATACTGTTTACACTTTCAGACAATATATTTTTGTTTACAATGTGACTGGTTGAAAATTCGTCTCAATGTAATCAGCTGTTAAATTTCAATCACATTTTTAAACCGTTATAACGAAAGTTGGTCAATACTGGAGCGTTGAAAGCGCCCTCTACAAGTAAACCAAAGCCTTGGGGGTCGAAGCCGTGAAAGAAATGCCGATTTTAACTATCTGTCGCAGGTGCGCTCTATTATAAGCTTTAAAATGACACCTCAATCGTAAAAATCGGTTTTGTAGGACGCCTGAAAAAGGGATCTAACAGAAAAAAAACTTTATTGTATTAAGTATATAGATACACTAAGTGGTAAAAGGAACCGAAGCTTTTTTAAAACTCTAAATTTCTCTTTTAAAGTTCCTAAGAGAAGTTTGCTTTTTCCCCTCTTCTAGCTTACCTCCGTTTGTGCGATTTACTTTAAGCACACCATTTAGTCACCCACGTTGCCTCAGGAAAGGCCACGTTTTTCCCGCATCTTGTGACTATGTCTTTTAAGAAGGCACAACTTCTTCAAAACTTGGTACCTGAGACCAAAGCTGGAAAAGATTATTCGTTCAAGGATTTAAGGTCAAATAAACATAAAATATTATAATTACAATTAAGATTTAGTTTTCATAAGCTTGTATAGGGTTGTAAAGGGTTTTATAATATTTAAGAAGGATCTAGCATAAATAACAATTTGTATCCATATATTATCACTGATGTATAACTTTGTAATATATGACTATAACTTAGTCATATATTATCACTGATGTAGTAAGAATAAATTGTAAATTCTTCGTTGATACTTGCAATAAAAATAAAATGACTAAATAAATTCGTAAAGAGAAAAATTAATCCTAATCTTTTAGAAAGGAAAATGCAACAATTTAGAAGCAACAAACAAAATAGCAATTTTTTACCTTTTGTTTGAAAAATCTTTGCTTAACTTAGCCATCTTAAAAGATGAATATTGCCCCTGAACTGATGTAGACAATAATAGTGGTTTAATTACCTTCGTCATACAGTTCTGATAATGGGTCTATTGCGACCTAGGTTTCGATGCCTTTTTATTGCATCATCTTCGGGCTTGTCGGCAGGAGAACGTTGTGGTCAGTCCATTGGACGTCGTTAAATAACATTAAAACTTGTAACACAGTTCATGATGCACGGAAAAACACAGAACCTACGAAAGCTTGATAGCTGGAGTCCACCCGCCGCGACCGTGGTCAATTTTATCGTTTTATTCGTGTAAATGTACCGATCGGTTTTTCGTAGGTTCTGTGTTTTTCCGTGCATCATGAACTGTGTTACAAGTTTTAATGTTATTTAACGACGTCCAATGGACTGACCACAACGTTCTCCTGCCGACAAGCCCGAAGATGATGCAATAAAAAGGCATCAAAACCTTGGTCGCAATAGACCCATTATCAGAACTGTATGACGAAGGTAATTAAACCACTATTAACTTTGCTTAGTTAACTTTACTTCTTTTTTAGGCTAGTTAATTCCAGAAATCAGCTAATAATATTAATCCAAATTCTTATTAATATTCCCTAATATGTCAAAATAGGTAGATCACAGTTACATATTACTGAAACGCTATTAAATAACATTCAAAAGGAAAACTAAATTGTAAATTGTTAATTAATTCATGAATTGAAAATGAAGCAAAAAATGTACTGGCATTAATGTTCTAATTAGGTCTTGATTTTCAACTTATTACTTTTCTTTTCAAAATTTCACTTTCATTTAACTTTTATCTCAACTTTACTTCTATATTGAGTCGATACCTTCTCGAAAATGATCTAGTTCAGGATAATTAATATAATTTATTAGCTCTAAAATATTATGTTTTAAATATAAATACAATTATTCATAATACATTATTTTCAAACTCAAAGTCAATCACTCTTTATTGCCATAAACGTATATATACAGGCATTGGCTTGCGTCACAAAACAAAACCATGAAAATAAATCAATACTTAACCATTCATTTATGTTTACGCATGTCAAATTTTTATTTAAAAGCAGAAAACCTTTACCTTTATAGCAGACCGATAAAAATGTTTTATTTATATTACCAATTATATTTATAGTGGAAAGTTGAAAGTCTTTTTCGTTTTTCGATCATTAAATTGTTCGGAGAACAAGATCACACTCAAAGGTGGAGTTTATTTTTGTTTGAGTTTATTTTTATTTACAAGTGGAATTACTCTTCATCAAAGCGGTATAATTGGTGTAAGATGTATGGAAATGGTTAACTGGTAATAAGTTCTTATTTTATAAGCAAATACATAAATGACTATACAAGATGCGATATTTATAAAAAAATAAAAAATCTTTAACTTTCATCAATGGCAACTTGTAATATGAAGATTATAATCTAATATTAGGATTGAAGAATATTAAAAACATTAAATTTTCGTTTATGGATTTCTTTAATGTTTAGTTTAAGAAGCTTTCATCAAAAGAAAGTGGTATTTTTATTTTGGAACTTTTAATTGAAGGATCTGATATACTTATATGCTATAATATTTACCATTTACCCTGCTCTTCAAATTAACACTGATCGGTAGAAACACTATATAATTAAAAAAAAAACTGTTGGTATACAAGTTCATAGTCATGAACAAATATATGTTTAAAATGATTTTCCTTAACCTCAATCGAACCTTACTGTTATCTCCTCTTTGTTTTCTTTGCTTTGGGCCTCTTTTGGACGGATTGTTTTAAATCCTTTATTTACTTTTTGTCCATAACTTATCTCAAGTTAAGTTAAAGATACAAAGGAAATAAAGGATTTAAAACACATCGTCCAAAAGAGGTCTTAAGGGAAGAAAAGCAAAGAGGAGTATGTATCATTAAATGTATCACAGGTGAAAAATGTGACTAGATTTACATAGACCACACTAACCGATCTCCGAAAGAGAGGTTTAAAGGACATTGTGCTCGAAAACAAAGAAATTAGACATCTATGGTAGCTTTACACATAACATATAATCCCCTACATAGCATAGATTTACATGACTTATTAAATACATTAAAAATATGTAAAGATGTTACAAGATCCTAGGTATTAGTATGGCAGAAATAAAAGAAAAAGGTAGGTGGAGGTAGAAATCATTAGAACAAAAAAGATTCTTGTTGTAGATGATAGGTAACAGGCACCTATTCGACATATTAAAAATATACATCCATACCACCACGGGTAATGTGTTATTGTGGCAGCCATTTTGAAAATGGTGTCAAAAGAATTAAAGATTCAGGAAATGATTGCCAAAGGTGATCCATGATTGAATATTGTGACATTATATCACTGGCGATAATTGATCTGTGGTAAGAACTTGCTTTGACTGGGTCAAAATGCTTCGCCGCCATCTTGGATCCGCCATGTTAGATATAATACATTTGTTGAAATGAAAACGTGATGTTGTGACACATCATTGCAGACTACAGTTTCACACTGATTGCAATGATGAATCAGTTTTTGAAAATCTTGATTTGTTTTCAATAAATACCCAAACTGAGAATTTTCCCAATGCAGCCCTTATGAATGTTTCTAGCTTTGAATTTCCAAGGACTTATTAGTTTATTTTTTACCATCCCCAGTTACAGTCAAAGCATTAAGTCCATTTTAGTCTTGAAACACTCAGTGGTATCATGGCATCAATTTAATATACTTATCATTTGAATCATACTTGATGGATATCAGTTATCATTTATCATAAAACTATAATTTTTATTTTTAGAATTAAAATTGTAGTATTTTTTGATAATTAAAAAAGGACATGTATCAGGTAAGTTGTGGTCCTTCATTCAATACCAAATTAACTTATTTAAAGATTCCTGTTTAGTTAAAGGCTTGTTATTTGCCTCACACTACATTTATTTGAATAGTTGAAATTAAATCTAAAACTTTTGTGAGTAATTAAAGGCCTTAAAAAATTGTAAATCTCATTTAAATGGGGGGGGGGTACATGCCTTTGATTAAAACATAATTTTGTAAATAAATAAGTATTAAATTTAATGAACGATCATTACTCTCTTGAAGTTCGTCTAATAGTTTTATAATTATAAAAATGTTTTGGAAAGCGTCAAAGGAAAAGCTCTTCCATACAACATTAATTATAATAATAAATATAAAAATACATTAAAAACACTGTTGACCATAAAGAAATAAAATTGTCCTAATACGAAAAAAAATACTCTAAATAAAACTCAATAAAATGGCAATAATCCCGGCTTGATTCCATTAAATCATGAAAAGCCCAAAATATGTCTACTATATATTTGTGAAATACAACTCACCTACATATAATGTTGTTTAAATCTGATTACGTATCCTGCATTCACCATGATTCCTTTTGTTAAGCTACAAGTTGTTCCCCAATCAATAAACAAAAACAAAAATACCAAATAAAACTGACTTTGAACGAGAAACAATACGCCTTGATAGAACCTCACTGGAGCAATTCAAAGCTGCTGAAGCTAAAGACTAAAATGTTAAAAGAAATCTCTTTAGACACTAGGATTGTAAACAAAGCAAGGTCTAGGGAGTTCTGCTCTTGAAAGATAGAGAACGAGTTTTAATTAAGTGTATGAGGTTTGCCTCTTAATTAAATCCCTCTTGCCCGATACTCCTCGGTATGCAATGGTCGGCATTTCTGGAAAACTTTTATAAAATCAGTTAAGTGTTCTGTGTATTCTCAATAATGGAGGGCAGAGCTTTGTTCAGTAATTATCGACAGTTTATTTAGTTCTTGATTAAATTTATTAGTTTTTTTCTTATACCGAAACCGTTACTGTGAGACGTTAACAGAATCCCTAGGTCTATGCGACTCCCATGGACTGGAAATAAATAGTCAGTAACCGAAACCCTTGGTCTGTTAGACTCTCATTTGAAATAATGGCAAATAAATAATCAGTAACCAAAAACCTCGGTCTGTGAGACTCCCATATGAAATAATGGATGGCAAATAAATAACCTAACCGAAACCCTCAGTCTGTGAGACTCCCATTGGAAATAATGGCAAATAAATAATCAGTAAACAAAAATCTCGGTCTGTGAGACTCCCATTGGAAATAATATATGGCAAATAAATAATCAGTAACCGAAAATCTCGGTCTGTGAGACTCCCATATGAAATAATGGATGGCAAATGAATAATCTAACCGAAACCCTCGGTCTGTAAGACTCACATTTGAAATGTTGGCAAATAAATAATCAGTAACCGAAAATCTCGGTCCGTGAGACTCCCATTGGAAATAATGGATGGCAAATAAATACTGTATTTTTAAAATTCATAATAGCGAAGGATTTGTAATTATTATTTAATTTGTTGGACTTTTCCTATCGCTTCTAGTGTTTAAACTACACTACGTTTCGAGAGGTATTGAAACTCCTCTCGTTTTCAAGTGACCCTACTTAAAGTTACATTAACCTACTTATGTTTATTTAACCTACTTTTTTTGGGTTTTTTTTGTTTTTTTGACATACAATTACATTCATCCAACATTCAACAGAAATCTCACTCACACAAAATTTCATACAAAACACATTAAACTTACTTAATACAGAAAGAAAATTAAAACTAAAACATATTACATGATAAAGGGCACAGAAAATTAAAACAAAAACATATACCTTACTGCCGGCAATGCCTCCAAGCTGGCAGTGGCACGACACGCACACACGTCCACTCACACTCACATACGCAACTCGAATGAAGAGCGTCTGTGAGAGCAAGTGGAGGGGGAGCGGCCCTACCCCCACCACGGGCACAAGTTGACGTCAGCGGTCTAAGACCCGCCTCCATGGTAAATCTCGGGAACATGACTCAGGCATCGGCTGTGTGTTTCCTCCAGGCACCTATATGGGCACAAGTACAGCAATTCCAAAAAATATACAGCACGCCTCCTAGCTACAGGTGGGGAACAGGACGCACAACCCATAGCAAGAGTTTCCTCCAAGCAGATTCACGGGCGCATGGATCTTAGGACCATGTGATGGACTCTGGACGCGGGAGCTTCTGCAACAGACAAGTCTGGAGTGGGTTTTGGGGCTATTTTTTGTTCAAAGTGTGATTTAATTAAAGGCATCCAAAGTGGCCTAACATCAATACTGCTCTGACTAATTGGGTTTTCATGTAATTTTATTAACGCCCCTTCAACAAACTTCCTTTTGTAGTAATGAGATTCATGGTGTAATATTTCTGCCCCTTCAAAGTTGAATTTATGTTCTTTCTCCCAAGCGTGTTTGGCTAATTTCGAACAGGTTGTTTCGCCATTTTTGGTGTTTCTTTTATGTTCGCCAATACGAACTTTTAATGGCCGTTTTGTTTCTCCTATGTATTCACCTTCACATTCACATTTAATACTATAGACACAATTTTTTTTTTTGAGGCTTGCTCTGAACATTTTGGTTTTACTTTAGTAAGATGCTGTCTTAATGTGTTTGATGATTTGAAGGCAGTTTTGATTTGGTATTTCCTGGCAACCCTTCTTATTTTTTCTGATAGTTTTGGGACGTATGGAATACTTATGAAAGCTTTTGGTTTGTCAGTGATTGGGGACGTATTGAATTTTGTTTGCCTATTCTTTTTGCATTTACTGATAATTTTCTGTGGGTAACCATTTTGCTTCAGTTCTTGGGTGATTTTGTTTAGCTCCGCGTCCAAAGTTTCTTTTTCAAAACAAACAGATTTAGCTCTATCAAAAAGAGAATATGCCACTGACTCTTTCACTGATTCACTGTGATTTGATGTGTAATTTAAGTACCTGCCTGTGTGAGTTTTCTTTCTAAACACTTCAGTTTGAAGGGCATTTGTGTTTTTGATTACGTTTACATCCAAAAATGCTAGTTTGTTGTTTTGTTCCTTTTCTGTTGTTAGTTTAATCGTTGGTGAGATATTATTTAGGTGTTCAGTGAAAATGTCAAGGTTTACATCTCCATGACTCCAGACAGCAAAGACATCGTCCACGTACCTAAGCCACACTTTAGGCCGAAGGCAAGCAGAAGCAATTGCTTTCTGCTCGAATTCTTCCATAAAAATGTTGGCAAATATAGGTGATAGTGGTGATCCCATTGCCATGCCTTCATCCTGGCGAAATATTTGGCCCTCTAACTCAAAAAAATTTGATTCTGTACAAAGAGAGAGTAATTCCATGATTACCGTTACAGGGAGGTTTGTTCTTGTGTTTAGTGTTTGGTCATTGTTTAGGCGTGTTTCTATTATTTTAAGTGTCTCTTTCACAGGGATGTTCGTAAACAAACTTTCTACATCAAAACTAACTAACTGGTCTGTGTCGGAAATTTGCATGTCTTTTGTGATTTCTACAAAATGCTTTGTGTTTACTACATTTGAACTAGTGTTTCCTGATAGTGGTTTTAGTATGGGCAGAAGAAACCTACATAGCTCCCTACTCGGAGAATCTCTTGAGCTAACAATGGGTCTTAGGGGAATTCCTGTTTTGTGTATTTTAGGGAGCCCATACATGTGTGGTGTTTTGGAATGGTGTGGTGTAAGGCGTTTACGGAGAGCATCAGAAAAGTGTTCTTTATGTTTTCTAAGAGTTTTTTCGATTTTTGTCTCATAGCTTTTGGTCGGGGTTTTATTCAAAAGTGTATATTTTCCAGTTTGTAGGACTTCTTTTACTTTTTGCGAATAATCCTCTTTGTTAATGATTACAGTAGCATTTCCTTTGTCAGCTGGCAAAATCTTCAAGTTTTCATCTTTTTTCAAATTATTTAAGGCCTCTTTTTCTTCCCTAGTAATGTTGGGTTTTGCCGGTTTAACATTTTTTAATGCCACACTCGCCTCACTTCTGAATTGGTCCGCAATTTCCTCAGGGAGCTGGGGGATCGCAGATTCAATGCCAGTAATGAAATCGAGTACGTTTACCGTTTTAGGTGTTACAGCAAAGTTTAGGCCTTTAGACAAGATTTTCAGTTCTCCTGGCGTAAGTGTTTTGTCAGAGAGGTTGACGACCGCGAGAGGGGTTGCGTCATCCGTGGAATTTTCCACTCGCTCAGCTCCACCCTCCGCGACCGGTTTCTCCCGTTCCCTAGCACTAATTTCCTTCAAATGATTTAGTTTCTTGATTTGAGATTGTTTGTTTGATTCACTCTGCCTATTTGCTGATTTATCTAACGTCTTAAGAATATTTTCAAAATCAATACCTATGAGCTCATGTAATTTTTCTGTTTCTAATTCGACTTGAGTTTTGAGTTTTTCTTTATTACATAAGTGAAAGTTGAGCCTATCTGTCAACAGTTTTTGGCTAGCTACACATAAAATCTTTTTTGCTTTGAAACTATAGTAAGGTGATTTAAGTTGAAGACCTTTAGGAATCAAACCTTCTTTTTTGCATTTAGTTAAATACGTGACATGATTGATTTCCCTAGCAAGCTTAATTTTTAGTTTTTCTAGTTTCCTAATCTTTTGTCTTGTTCCGGGTCCATACCGTGAATCAACTGTATTTTTAAAATTCATAATAGCGAAGGATTTGTAATTATTATTTAATTTGTTGGACTTTTCCTATCGCTTCTAGTGTTTAAACTACACTACGTTTCGAGAGGTATTGAAACTCCTCTCGTTTTCAAGTGACCCTACTTAAAGTTACATTAACCTACTTATGTTTATTTAACCTACTTTTTTTGGGTTTTTTTTTGTTTTTTTGACATACAATTACATTCATCCAACATTCAACAGAAATCTCACTCACACAAAATTTCATACAAAACACATTAAACTTACTTAATACAGAAAGAAAATTAAAACTAAAACATATTACATGATAAAGGGCACAGAAAATTAAAACAAAAACATATACCTTACTGCCGGCAATGCCTCCAAGCTGGCAGTGGCACGACACGCACACACGTCCACTCACACTCACATACGCAACTCGAATGAAGAGCGTCTGTGAGAGCAAGTGGAGGGGGAGCGGCCCTACCCCCACCACGGGCACAAGTTGACGTCAGCGGTCTAAGACCCGCCTCCATGGTAAATCTCGGGAACATGACTCAGGCATCGGCTGTGTGTTTCCTCCAGGCACCTATATGGGCACAAGTACAGCAATTCCAAAAAATATACAGCACGCCTCCTAGCTACAGGTGGGGAACAGGACGCACAACCCATAGCAAGAGTTTCCTCCAAGCAGATTCACGGGCGCATGGATCTTAGGACCATGTGATGGACTCTGGACGCGGGAGCTTCTGCAACAGACAAGTCTGGAGTGGGTTTTGGGGCTATTTTTTGTTCAAAGTGTGATTTAATTAAAGGCATCCAAAGTGGCCTAACATCAATACTGCTCTGACTAATTGGGTTTTCATGTAATTTTATTAACGCCCCTTCAACAAACTTCCTTTTGTAGTAATGAGATTCATGGTGTAATATTTCTGCCCCTTCAAAGTTGAATTTATGTTCTTTCTCCCAAGCGTGTTTGGCTAATTTCGAACAGGTTGTTTCGCCATTTTTGGTGTTTCTTTTATGTTCGCCAATACGAACTTTTAATGGCCGTTTTGTTTCTCCTATGTATTCACCTTCACATTCACATTTAATACTATAGACACAATTTTTTGAGGCTTGCTCTGAACATTTTGGTTTTACTTTAGTAAGATGCTGTCTTAATGTGTTTGATGATTTGAAGGCAGTTTTGATTTGGTATTTCCTGGCAACCCTTCTTATTTTTTCTGATAGTTTTGGGACGTATGGAATACTTATGAAAGCTTTTGGTTTGTCAGTGATTGGGGACGTATTGAATTTTGTTTGCCTATTCTTTTTGCATTTACTGATAATTTTCTGTGGGTAACCATTTTGCTTCAGTTCTTGGGTGATTTTGTTTAGCTCCGCGTCCAAAGTTTCTTTTTCAAAACAAACAGATTTAGCTCTATCAAAAAGAGAATATGCCACTGACTCTTTCACTGATTCACTGTGATTTGATGTGTAATTTAAGTACCTGCCTGTGTGAGTTTTCTTTCTAAACACTTCAGTTTGAAGGGCATTTGTGTTTTTGATTACGTTTACATCCAAAAATGCTAGTTTGTTGTTTTGTTCCTTTTCTGTTGTTAGTTTAATCGTTGGTGAGATATTATTTAGGTGTTCAGTGAAAATGTCAAGGTTTACATCTCCATGACTCCAGACAGCAAAGACATCGTCCACGTACCTAAGCCACACTTTAGGCCGAAGGCAAGCAGAAGCAATTGCTTTCTGCTCGAATTCTTCCATAAAAATGTTGGCAAATATAGGTGATAGTGGTGATCCCATTGCCATGCCTTCATCCTGGCGAAATATTTGGCCCTCTAACTCAAAAAAATTTGATTCTGTACAAAGAGAGAGTAATTCCATGATTACCGTTACAGGGAGGTTTGTTCTTGTGTTTAGTGTTTGGTCATTGTTTAGGCGTGTTTCTATTATTTTAAGTGTCTCTTTCACAGGGATGTTCGTAAACAAACTTTCTACATCAAAGCTAACTAACTGGTCTGTGTCGGAAATTTGCATGTCTTTTGTGATTTCTACAAAATGCTTTGTGTTTACTACATTTGAACTAGTGTTTCCTGATAGTGGTTTTAGTATGGGCAGAAGAAACCTACATAGCTCCCTACTCGGAGAATCTCTTGAGCTAACAATGGGTCTTAGGGGAATT
This sequence comes from Flexamia atlantica, assembly GCA_035578135.1. Classification (NCBI taxonomy): domain Eukaryota; kingdom Metazoa; phylum Arthropoda; class Insecta; order Hemiptera; family Cicadellidae; genus Flexamia; species Flexamia atlantica. Next base: position 9,746,952 of record JAQJVK010000013.1, read on the forward strand.
CCTGTTTTGTGTATTTTAGGGAGCCCATACATGTGTGGTGTTTTGGAATGGTGTGGTGTAAGGCGTTTACGGAGAGCATCAGAAAAGTGTTCTTTATGTTTTCTAAGAGTTTTTTCGATTTTTGTCTCATAGCTTTTGGTCGGGTTTTTATTCAAAAGTGTATATTTTCCAGTTTGTAGGACTTCTTTTACTTTTTGCGAATAATCCTCTTTGTTAATGATTACAGTAGCATTTCCTTTGTCAGCTGGCAAAATCTTCAAGTTTTCATCTTTTTTCAAATTATTTAAGGCCTCTTTTTCTTCCCTAGTAATGTTGGGTTTTGCCGGTTTAACATTTTTTAATGCCACACTCGCCTCACTTCTGAATTGGTCCGCAATTTCCTCAGGGAGCTGGGGGATCGCAGATTCAATGCCAGTAATGAAATCGAGTACGTTTACCGTTTTAGGTGTTACAGCAAAGTTTAGGCCTTTAGACAAGATTTTCAGTTCTCCTGGCGTAAGTGTTTTGTCAGAGAGGTTGACGACCGCGAGAGGGGTTGCGTCATCCGTGGAATTTTCCACTCGCTCAGCTCCACCCTCCGCGACCGGTTTCTCCCGTTCCCTAGCACTAATTTCCTTCAAATGATTTAGTTTCTTGATTTGAGATTGTTTGTTTGATTCACTCTGCCTATTTGCTGATTTATCTAACGTCTTAAGAATATTTTCAAAATCAATACCTATGAGCTCATGTAATTTTTCTGTTTCTAATTCGACTTGAGTTTTGAGTTTTTCTTTATTACATAAGTGAAAGTTGAGCCTATCTGTCAACAGTTTTTGGCTAGCTACACATAAAATCTTTTTTGCTTTGAAACTATAGTAAGGTGATTTAAGTTGAAGACCTTTAGGAATCAAACCTTCTTTTTTGCATTTAGTTAAATACGTGACATGATTGATTTCCCTAGCAAGCTTAATTTTTAGTTTTTCTAGTTTCCTAATCTTTTGTCTTGTTCCGGGTCCATACCGTGAATCAACTGTATTTTTAAAATTCATAATAGCGAAGGATTTGTAATTATTATTTAATTTGTTGGACTTTTCCTATCGCTTCTAGTGTTTAAACTACACTACGTTTCGAGAGGTATTGAAACTCCTCTCGTTTTCAAGTGACCCTACTTAAAGTTACATTAACCTACTTATGTTTATTTAACCTACTTTTTTTGGGTTTTTTTTTTGTTTTTTTGACATACAATTACATTCATCCAACATTCAACAGAAATCTCACTCACACAAAATTTCATACAAAACACATTAAACTTACTTAATACAGAAAGAAAATTAAAACTAAAACATATTACATGATAAAGGGCACAGAAAATTAAAACAAAAACATATACCTTACTGCCGGCAATGCCTCCAAGCTGGCAGTGGCACGACACGCACACACGTCCACTCACACTCACATACGCAACTCGAATGAAGAGCGTCTGTGAGAGCAAGTGGAGGGGGAGCGGCCCTACCCCCACCACGGGCACAAGTTGACGTCAGCGGTCTAAGTTGACGTCAGCGGTATGTGAGTGTGAGTGGACGTGTGTGCGTGTCGTGCCACTGCCAGCTTGGAGGCATTGCCGGCAGTAAGGTATATGTTTTTGTTTTAATTTTCTGTGCCCTTTATCATGTAATATGTTTTAGTTTTAATTTTCTTTCTGTATTAAGTAAGTTTAATGTGTTTTGTATGAAATTTTGTGTGAGTGAGATTTCTGTTGAATGTTGGATGAATGTAATTGTATGTCAAAAAAACAAAAAAAAACCCAAAAAAAGTAGGTTAAATAAACATAAGTAGGTTAATGTAACTTTAAGTAGGGTCACTTGAAAACGAGAGGAGTTTCAATACCTCTCGAAACGTAGTGTAGTTTAAACACTAGAAGCGATAGGAAAAGTCCAACAAATTAAATAGCAAATAAATAATTGGTAACCGAAACCCTCGATCTGTGAGACTCCCGTATAAGAAATAATGGACAACAGACTAACGGAAAACGAAACCCGCGGTCTCTGAGACCGGCACGTAATTGAAAAGCGGGAAGTCGAGTACGGAAGAACCACCCACACTGAAAAAAAACAGTGAAAAAGTCAAGGGGAAGGGGAGAGAGGAAGGTACTGAAAGGGCTAGCATCAGCGCTTCAGCTCTCGTTGTTGCCAATATCAGCGAGTGGAATTTCCCTGAGTTCTGTAAGACCGGGTGTTTCAGTATAGGTGTTAAATTATTTTTCTACTATGTTTGGGGCATGTTAATGAACTGTCTGGTTTTGATACTTTTTGTAGTTTTCCCTTAATTAACGTAGGTACCTATGAGACCTTGCGTTAATCATGACTAATTTAACTTTAAATTAGTTTTCATACTACAATTACATTTCTACAGTAAATTCAACTTCAAAGAAGTCCTTAAAAAACTAAACCGATATTTTGAAATTCGTTAAAGACGTTTCAGAGGTAAACAAAAAAATTATAAATAAATATAAATTGAAAGTTTATAAAATTCCTCATAAAGCAGTGGAATAATGCCAGCATTCAAAAGTATATCTTTGACTAAATAAAATAGCAACGCAAGGGTATGAAAAAAATTAATATGACTAATAAAAACAATAATATTGGGGCAAGTGATAAGTGAATTGGTGAATAGTACACTATCAGCTGAATTCTTGTAAACGGAACGGGTAGCAGGTAATTCCTCTAAGCCAGGTTTACGTCCAGCTGATAAAGAACTAATGCTTTGCCTAAATCAGTGATTCTATTTGTAGAGTCTAACGAAACAAATCAATATTGCATTAAAATATTGTTCTTTTGATATCCCCATTTAATAAGAATAACATGTGAAAAGTATTAACATTGTTAACAATTGGGTTGAATATCTACCGTTAGATGCAAGAGTATTCAAAACAATTGTAAGCGTAAAGATTTTATTTATTTGTTTATTTTTTTGACTCGTAGGGAAAACGAATGTGACTGCAGGATGAGTTTTGAGGTATTTTTGATCGTTCGATGCAGAAGGAATGGCAGTCAATTCTAATGTTATGGTAAAATGGATTTTGTTATTGTAAATAAACTGAAGGTAGAAAATGGCTATCGGAGGAGCTGCAATATTGTGGGTTCTTTGATAAAAGCTAAGCGCCCGGTCTCGGTCTCAGCCCCCCTCCATTTGCTTCAATGGTGAGATGTTCCCGCACTAAAAATAATAATTAACAATATTTTTAAATTTATACAGGGTGTTTGCGAAAAACCCTTCCAGACTTCGGGATATGATTACTTATATAAAAACTAAGAAAAAAGTTCCTATAAACATGGGTCCTAAAATACTCGGTTACCTGTCTGTCGGTCTGTATGTGTTTTTAACAAGATTTTGCACAGCTTTGGAACCACTAGAGATATCAACTTCAAAGTTGGTGCGTATATGTTTACTAATAGGAACTATTTTGTAGCGGAGTATTAAGTTCCTACATTTTACGTTTAAAAATTACAGTAATTTTTATATTTTTAAACTTAATATCTTAACAACAATAAATTTTGCGAAAATTGTTTGAAAGAGAAAAGAATTGTGCAGTTTTATTTCCTAAAAAAAACTATACAATGGTTGTTAAGATCGAGCTACAATTAATTTACGAAGTAATTGCAATTTTTATGCGAAAGTGCTATAACCGCCTTAAACAAGCATGTACTTTGTTAGATAAATTGCAATAACTCCTTTTATTATAGTTCGATCTTAATATCTTTATGTGGCCTTTTTAGGAAATTAAATTGCACAACTTTTTTGTAATAAGCCAATGAGCATGAAAATGAGTTACAAATAATTTTAATACACTTTTAAAACATTTTAATATAAGAATGTTTTAAAATAATTTTAACAAGACTTTAAAACAAATTTGAACTGATTTTAATACAAGTTATTTTACTTCAAAGTTAACAAGTTTTGATATAAGTTGTAACACTTTTAAAATTGTATTGAAGTAATTTCAATATGGGTTTTACAAAATTACATTAATACTAGTTTCAATATAAGTTTGAAACATTTTAAAAATTGTTCTGATATAAGTTACTTAACGGTTGATATTGTTAAAAATTCGTAATAATTTTAAAATTGTTTTAATACAAGTTCCGAACAATTTTAAAATTATTTCAAAAAAGTTTTTAACTCGTATTGATATGAAACCGTTGCCAAGTTTCGATGTATTGATAACAGTTTTAATAAGAGTATGAACTCATTTTTTTACTCATTGGGAAGTAAAATTATCGCAAAGTGTACGGTTTTAAGATATTAAGTTTCAAAATATAAAAACAGCTGCCATTTTTAAATGGTAAAAAGTGTAAATTTGACACTCCGCGCCAAAATAGGTCCTATTAGTCAGCAAATACGTTCCAGTTTTGAAGCTGATATCTCAAGTGGTTAAAAATTTCTGCAAAATAATGTTGAAAACCTATACCCTAAATGTTTTAAATGTGTTAAATGTTTTTCGTAAACACCCTTTATATTTTTGTATATTGAAAAAAAAGGTAGATCACATATCCTGTTGAGGCAGACTAATCTTATGTAGATTATAAATATGGTGTTCGATCAACTATTAAGCTTGGTTTAGGTTTTTCATTGCCGCAAAGAATATTGTATGGGGTGTTTAGGAATCTGTTTGAAATTTTTGTCTTTTTGAACTTTTTTTGTCCTCCTCAGACCTTTCCTCAAATCTCATTTTAAATCATCGGGCCTCGCTTTTATATTTATTTTCGTTTCACATGTATTTAAATTTATTTATTTCATAATGCAAATGCCAGGAGACCGAGCTTTGCTCGAATACAATAAAAACAATCTAAATAATATATAAATTATAGCTTTTTTATTCAAAATTTTCCAGAACGACAATGTGAGCACTATAAGAGGCATAAGGAACGGAAACCAATTTTTCCCCATCTTGTTTCCGATCAGCTTTAATTGATTTATCGTGGTCAAAGTATCAATATTAAAATACATTTTTAAAATTCTTGAACGAAAAAATGTTTACCCTTACAAACCTTGCATGTTTTAGAGAATAGATAAATAGGATATAAGGCAATGATTTACTCAACGTCCAAAATATTTTCGGGCGCACCGTTATTGCACCGCAAAACCAAGGTAGACACCGAAATTGCGTCGTGACTCTAAATCTTACCCCAGGTGTATACCAATATTCCACCGTATCCCTACCTATAATCACATGAGGGAGGCGAACACTGACTCCTCGCCTCGCCTTCCAAGTCGGAACAAGGAATCCCTTCAAAACCCTTCATTATCGTCCCTTGGAGGGAAATGGCAAGTGCGCAGCGGAGTTAGGCTAAATCTGAAAATTCGTACAGTTTTTACAGTACTTCCTAATTCGCAGAGTGTGTCGAGTTATGCATAAAGTAGGTTGTACAAATAAGACGATTGCAGCAAACAATGATGTTGGTTTAGGTTACAAAAACACCCACTCCAAAGATCAGCACCACGCAATGTCTCCACGCTTTTTATTTTTGCATTTCAAAGTTTTTTCGTTACCTTTTTGCATACCAGGTATGTAGTATTCAAATAACTCACCCGTAATTTTGAGATGCTTGTAGTTAAACATTGTTGTATTTTTAGTAGCCACTTATACATTACAAGAATTATCTGGTTAAATTTTACAATTAAAACCTCGTAATATACAAGTGGCCATAAGGCTTTTATGATTTGTTAAAAAATGTATATAATAGTGGAAAACACTAAAATTTACATAAAATCATAGGCAAACACAATACAAATACAAAGATGTCGGCTTGCTTAGGTGTCTTATGCAAAACTGACAAATCATTTGTGGAGTACAAATATTCTGTGGTTCGTCAACTGGTCAGTAAGGGGGGGGGCGGAGGGTAACATTCCTGAGTCATTGCGTGGTGTTGCAGTCTACAGGTACCTGCCACCCTCACGGCAAAATATCGGTTAGGGATTAGTGAACCTTTCTCGTCAGTTTGGTATGCGGCGCAATTTCGGTGTACCGATATTTTCGATACCAAAAAACATATTCAAGGCCCTTATAAGACTAAAGTCTGTAGAAAGTTAATTTTAGATTACAAAATAATAATATATTTAAACAATTCCATCAAGTTTCGAATGTAAACTACAAATTTAGTTATTATTTTAAAATAACTTAAATTCTCAACAATATAGACTTCTCAGACTAGCTTTCAAATAAACGTAACAAGTTGACTAGAGAGCTTTGCATGCAGCACTGACTACAAAGGACGGAGATCGGTTGTTCTTTACCTTTCTCTGCGAGTGAGAGCGGAAGTAGGGTTTGAAGTTGCAGTATAAGGAGGGGGAGCCACTTTGGCTATATTGACCGCACAGCTTGCCTTCTTTCAATTATTCTTTAGGCAGCTCTTCACCCAATGAAAAATTATAAGATTTTCTTAAAATTTAATGTTATTCCCCTTATATTTTATGTAATTATTTTAATGATAATAAGACACATCTCTGTTTGGATATAAAATTAAATATATATTTGTATATCAATAGTAATTAAAGTAAGTTCTTTAACTGAAATCGTTGTAATAGCAATTTACATATAGGTTCAATTTAACACCAGTGGTATGTCTATATTAGAGAGGCTATGAATTTGCTTTTGGAAATGACTTATCTGGAAAAGTTTGTAGCACATCATTATGAAGCGCTGAACAATAAGCATCCTTCATTGGTATCAAGTACTTTTTGACTGAAATAACTGTTTAGATAAAAAAAATCCATATAAAAATAAATTATTCTTAGCTAAAATAGTAATAGCATAGCAACAAGTTGGTTTTATTATTGATACGTGGTCCCCAAACCACTCCTAGACTGTTCTACAGTAACCAGGAGTAGCTGATAGGTCCCCGTATACTAATTTTGAAAAATCAAGTTGGAATGCTCTGAAGGAAGGAACATGTGGGCGATGAAATAATAAGTCCAGCCATTACTTCAGAAAGGTGTATTACATGAAACAAACTTAAAACTAACAAAATATCCTTACACCTAAAATTAGTGCAATTCTCAGTAAGTCCTTTGAATTCTCCCCTTTCCACATCTCGTATTGCCCTAATCAGTTTGCAACCCCAAAATCAGTTCACTTGTTCGCTCCGGAATAGGTCCCCTTTCAGTTGAAAAATAATGGCATACCATATTATCCCTACAACAATGGTGTAGTGTACTCATCGCTAGTCGACTGATGTCTCCTGTAGACGGTCCTCCCGCCACGCTGGTCCAGGGTGCGGCGCAGACTCCCTCGCGCCTCCAGGAACAGACACCCAGCTCCAGTTATCAGCTGGTCGAAGACGACTGACAAGAAGCCCTCCAGCAGTCGTTGTAGCGACTCGCCGAAAGCGATGGACCCAGTGGAGGTGGTGTTCCCCAGATGCCAATTTCCAAAATCCGAAGTCACAATATGCTCCAAACTCGAACCCTATTGACATTGTTCAGCCTACTTACTCCGGTGTAATTATATTTTATTTTATTAAAATCCCCTCCCTTAATTTACAGTTGTTGAAATACACATTATAATTAATTTACATCAGAACTTGTGATAAAAAATTACATAAACTCCCTTTTCTAGGATTTTATATATATTTATAACAGTAATAATTATCAATCTTTAGATATTACAAAATTTGTTACATTTTTAATCCATCGCAAATTCATAACAGGTTTCAGTATATTTCTCCTCAATAAATTGTCACCCCTTTTTTGAAAACTCTAAATTAAATAAATAACCACAATAAGTAAAAACATGGTTAAATCGTTAAATAAATGTTGAATATTCTTATATTTTAATAAAGTCACAAGATTTAAATACTTTTCCTTATTTTTAATAAATCTTCGAATTGCACAATAAAAATTAATCTGGTTTTAAAATATTAAAAAATAACGATAATTCTCAATAAACACATTTAAATTGATTTCAACAGTTATTCGACAGCTTATTAACAAAACAAACTTTATAAAACTTTACAGGCACAGACCTGCTTTTGCCACCACGTGATTTTAAGAACAATAATTTTCCTTATTGTAGCAAACTTACTTTTTACAGATAGCTGCCAAAATTAAAATACAGTACAATGTTAGACTTCTCCTTTCTGGAATAACTAAATTATTATATAAATCAACATAACATACCTCTTAACCGAGGGAAACAAGTGTAGAACTGCTGCTCTTTCTCCAGCTTCCAACCAAGGAAACAATGACCACGTCATCAACCCCCAGACAGACGCGCATACCTGACCGACTCGAGCCTATCATGTCTGCCCCTGCTTGCCTTCTCTAACAAGTCCAAATTAATTAAAAAAAAATATTACAACGAAAATTAAATTTAAAAACATATTTCGCACTATTGTCACTTAACGTGACATTATAAAAACATTCGCATATTAATGCTTCTTTTATGTTATGGATATACCTTAATGGATGAAGCTTGGTTTTTAGAATTATTTAGTAAATTTAGTTTTTGCATGTAAAACTGAATACGGTGTGTTGAAATAATTCAGAAAATCTTTTATCAAAATAGACAAGGCTAAATCCACTTTTTCAGATACTTAACCCCAAAAAAGTAGTTTACGTTTGCTTCACTTTGAAGAAACAACTCACGTGGAGTGATAAAAGATCTTAAAAGTATGCATTATATCGAATTAAATTGGTAGTTTAGAAGGTGTGTAGGTACGTACATTGTTTGACCATACATTACACTGATGAAAAAGCCATAGTCCACCGAGAAAAACCTTCTTTCGCTCTTAAGACAGTCAAATAAAATGGGAGCAGTTAAATCTATAAATTAGATTGTGATGATTTAATTTTTAATTTTCTTAAAGAGTGTGCATTTTAAAGACACTCACTTTAGTTAAGAAAATCATTTGAAGTCAAGTTTGAGGTGTTGTATTGCAATAATCAAACTTTCAATTTAATGGAAATTCAAACTTTGCTTAATTTTAAGAATTTCATTTGATTTCTCTCAGGCTATCTTCTTGGAGGGGACGGAAATAAAACTTATTTTAAAATAATGAACTGTACAATAATAATGATGTGCCACAAATTATTCTGTAGCCATTAATTTGTAAAACCCTACTAAACCGTGTCATCTCTCACTATTTTCATAATAGTCAGTATTGTTGTTCATTCTAAATTGAGTATGATTTCTTAATATATCATAACATCTTTTTTGTATGAAATCCTCTGAATACCTCCGTTATCTTACCCAAAATCTATGGGTTTTAGTATTGGCTTCTTAAATAGGAAGAAGAGATTAACAATTTGCTTTTATTCATGTGCGTTGAAAAACTGAACATTATTCACGTCTTTTACCTCAAGGTATTCAACGCTGTGAAATTTTGCAATAGAATCATTATGTTAGAATACATATCATTATTTTTCATCTTTCAAATTTTTGATAGTTATTGTAATTAAATCGTACACGTAAGAAAATCATTGGCTTTATTCTTATCCTAAATGTCTTAATGAAAATTTGAAATTAAAATTAAAATTAAAAAGTAGTATCACAGTTGGTTTATAAATGTAGAAACAGTATCAAAACAATAATTTCACTCAGCTGATGGGGACTGGTAAATGTAATAAGGGAAACTTAGTTAAGTTATTCCTTCTCACAGTGCGCTCTAAGGAATTCGTGATTGTCTTGAGCATAATTTTCAAAGCAACCCGAAGTCATTTTCATGAATCACCATTCTGTTTTGTCTTTAACTCTCTTATTGACTGACTAATCAATGTGTCACTCAAACCCTTGATTATAATAGTTCTAAGTCTGATTATGGGGTTCCGCAGGCTCCTTAGTTGCAATTGATATTTCCTTCTATGGCAAATATTCTTTATTTCATTCTTTATTTCATCTTTATTAATATTGAAATAAAACAACACTATATATATTTTTGTTTTTAGTTGCAATTTTTATAAAATATCGTTGCTAAGTAAAACTTAAATAGTTGAAAACGGAAATACAATTATAGTTTTTTGATGACCATAATAGGTGTTATCATTTACTGGATGTAAATGAAAAACTTGTAAGGGTAAATATAAATGTAAGTGCTGGTTCATGTAGTTAGTAAAACTAGATGTCTATTGCTTTGAATCTAATTCATAACGGCAGTATCAAATTTTTTTTATTTTTAACAATCAGCCAAATGTAAAGATTACAGATGTGTGATTTTTTTTACATAGTAAGGGAAATAAAGTCAAAGTTTGAGTTTTTTTCAAGGAAGTTTACACAAACGATCCATTCATTGAGGAACGAGCTAAAGTACATTTGATAGCTCTTAAGAATTTGTTTCATGTATTATTTTATGTATTGTTTTATGTATTATGTAATTTGATGGATAAATAAACGTTTCATTCATTCATTCATTCATTCATTTACAATAAGGTACTTTCAAAGGTATACAGACAATTAATCTGCACAAACTTACGAAAATAATAAACTTAAATGAAATTTTGCAATGATTTATAAAAACTTCAAAATTTGAACCTGTTCGGCGTATAATACTTTTAATCGCAAAGTCACAGTATCCGAACTATTATTCTTTTGACTTAAAACACCTTACTCTTTGCCATTCAAAGGACACCGTTTGAAATGTAAAAGGTGTCACACATCTTGGCAACGATGCTGTATTCCAGTCTCATAAATGAGACATTTAAAAACAATATACCCTTGCGTTATTTTGGTTTAAACATAGCAAAAAAAGATTTTTTTAAAGAACTTAATCAAATTTCTAACTTACACTGTTAGTTGATTTGTAAGAAGGTAAACTATAGGCTACTTTCTTACACTATACCAACTTAATCATATTTCAAACTTAAACTGTTTTTTGAATTGTAAGAAAGTAATTTATAGGCTCTTTCTTTACACTATACCGTTGACAATGTTGGTAGAATGACATTTTTGTTAAAATTAGTTTAAAGGAATTTGAAATTTAAGAACACTTGAGTATTCTTTGTTTATTATCAAATTACAAGATAACTTTCGGTCTTGTCTCAAGATAGCCTAAGATGCAGCCCACTGCATATTATTGATGATGATAGTTGTTATATTCATACATATTAACACTAATACCAAAATATAATTATAATAACTTCACATATAAACGTACACCGTTTAATGAATCCAATTGATCATTAGTAAATTTATCGTTTATTTTCCTTTATATCATAATAAATAGTTCAAGATAATATGGGCGGATGTATATTACCCTAATGGATTTTATTTCACATCATTTAATATGTAATGAATGACATTAAATAAATCAACTAATTTGTCAAGTAACTAATGTGATTCCATGCATAATTCAACTCGCTAACATTTCTCTATACAAAATACGATTTATGAGCTTTCAAGCAAACGTCCAGCTCTATTTATGCTGTTTTAGGTGTATTAGGTATTCAACAGACCCACCAATGATTTCAGGAAAATAATGTACGTAATTAACATAAGTGTTCCGATTAATCAGCTTTTCATAGGAGTTAAAATGCAGTCTTTGTAGGTACGGTGTAGAAGGAAATTTCCATGGTTGTATTACTACAATAAAAACCGAATTAGCATAAAATATTGAAACATACAGTACTACAATTTCGATTAAAGTATGAGAATATAGTATTTTTATCTATTTGCGAATAAAATAAACACTGACTCTAGAACAATATTGGTTTTCCGTTTGAATACCCCACAAGTTTCTGCCAAAATAGGCGGGTTAGTTACCATTCTCATTATACAAACATTACCTAATTAAAATTTCTGCTAATATCACTTGCATTACAAATAAGTGGATTCAATTTACTTTTGTAAATAAATTCCACGAAAATTCAAAATATGACACCGTTCTGCGATTTGAATAACCGAGATAGTACAGGGTGAAATATCAATTTTGGGTTGTGATTGAAAAAATAAACATTTGTTCTTATCCTTATTAATCTAGTTGTTCGTGTATGAATCAATAAATTCTAAAGAAGGGATAGGTACTGGATATCCTCATAAATAAAATAATGTCAACAGTTTTTACATAAATTAATTTTAAAACAATTAAAACATTATTATCTAATAAAATTGTATTGATACCGTGATAAACATTTCCGTTAACCAAGCAGTTTCTTAATAGAAATTAATAATATATAGTTTTTCTATTTGAGGGTCTATATATCGCTGATTACAGCATTGAATGGTAAAAATCATCTGTTACCGTCAAATGATCTTGTTATAGCTAGGAGAACTACAACTGTTTCATGCATTTAAATACACACCATTAGGTTGAACGCCAAATATAAAATTTATATTTTTTTGTATTTTTTGTCTTTCTACGGCAGTGGCATTTTTTTACGTTTTGATCGGGAACGGTCCAAACCCGGGTCTTTTTACTATCTAACGGCAACCTTTTGTTAGATAACATCATTAATTCATCGCCCAATGACAAATGGTAACCGGACCCAGTTTCGATCCTGTGAGGAATCGAACCGGCGACCCTCAGGTTACGAGGTGAGCGCTTTATCCACTCGGCTATCCAGTATTCTTCCATCTTCATGGTCGTTTTCGGTCAGCACTGTTCACAAACACAAACACATGATACAAAAGGATATTATCCAACCAAATATAAATTATTTCATCCATCTTGTTTTATGTCTCGGATAAACTAAACTATTGTTTATACATGCCTCATAAGTGTTTGTATTTATGGACGGCTTAGAGTTTTGATACCGTACATAAAATCAAGAAGATCGAAGAAAACAATTTAAAATTATTATTCGACTTGATGATGGGTATTTAAATTATGAAACAGCTGTTTTAACCTGTGTCGGCCGCGACTTAAGATGTATCGTGAATGATCCATTACGTGTCTCACTACATTACCTACGAAACACCTTCTGGCTACCAATAAGGTAAATTAATAAGGTTACAACAGTATGATTTCTTGGCACCAGGTAATTTGATCATTTAATTCTGTATATATCCAGGAAAAAAAAACTATTAATAGCCTTCTTGCACTGTAAAATTATTTTTCACTGTTAAATTATTTGTTATTTTGGTTTTTTTACCACGAGTCTCTAAGGAATGACTTGCCACTCCAAACAGAAAGGACAATAAAATCTAGGTCGGGGCAGAAGGAGAACTCTATAAGTGGTGAACTCAGTAAGGAATGAATTCAGTAAGTAGGATGATACGATGGCTTGTCGATTTATCAAATCTGACAGCTGCTTTTATCAACTTATTGTGGTCAGGATAGAATTCAAAAGCCGACTAAAAATCATGGAGTTAATTTAATTACAGTTTTAAGAGCCGTAAGAAAGTATTGACTAGAATTAAGTGGTTTTTGTTATATGAATGTGAACAAAACTAAATAAACGTGGCAAAAATATATCACCCAAAATTAGTATTATATATCATAGTGTGTGTGTGTGTGTGTGCGTGTGCGTGTGCGTGTGCGTGTGCGTGTGCGTGTGCGTGTGCGTGTGCGTGTGCGTGTGCGTGTGCGTGTGCGTGTGCGTGTGCGTGTGCGTGTGCGTGTGCGTGTGCGTGTGCGTGTGCGTGTGCGTGTGCGTGTGCGTGTGCGTGTGCGTGTGCGTGTGCGTGTGCGTGTGCGTGTGCGTGTGCGTGTGCGTGTGCGTGTGCGTGTGCGTGTGCGTGTGCGTGTGCGTGTGCGTGTGCGTGTGCGTGTGCGTGTGCGTGTGCGTGTGTGTGTGTGCGTGTGCGTGTGTGTGTGTGTGTGTGTGTGTGTGTGTGTGTGTGTGTGTGTGTGTGTGTGTGTGTGTGTGTGTAGTATATGTTAGAATATATACTAACAAAAGTTACATACAAATAAACAATTACTATTTTAGGAAATAAATTTTTATATTTATAACTTTTAAGCACAAAACTCTTGTTGAGTTTTTGGTAGTGGTGTTGATATTAGATTGTTCTTGTTCTTAGCTACTCATCACAATTAATTATGATATTTTTAATAACGATGTAAGCGACTAAATTCACCATTAACAAATATAATATTCATTATAATATAGGCTTGATATGAGAATATCAAATGAATTTTACCAAAACACATTCATATAAATAATTTATTCCAATTTTATTGTTAACAATTAGATTAATTGCCAATTCAATACCTAAAGGAGTGCTTAAACTATAAGTACCAAGAGTAATAAATATTCTAATATTTATATGCAAAAGGCAGTAAATTCTCAATGGAAAAGAAAATTAGAAAAACACATATTCATTCTTTTTTTAGTTTATTGCGCATGACAATTTTTGGAGATCCTAAGCCAGGCGGCCGCCATTTTGAATGAATTTCTAAAAAATATTCAAGCATGGATATGGTGTATCGTGGACTTTAATACAGATTAACTGGTTCAGACTATAGAGGGGCCAATAAAATCTAAGTTTTGCTTTCTGTACCAACAAATTCTAAACATGAGATTTTGTCTTTAAAATGTTGAAGTTATTAACTTAATCATAATAAACAAACTGGTAGGTAAATTGGGTCGGCTCGACTAATAGTCCAGGTAATGAATGCTCAAAAAGAGGTATAGAGGGAATCGCATGGATCACAATTTTTGACTTTGTAACTTTGTTTGGACTAGTTAGGAGTAATAATAATAATAATAATAATAAAAATCTTTATTGCAGGAAGACAATGTACATTGTATTGCAAGCGTCATCTATTTAGCAATATTAGCAATATTATTTTGTCATTTATTTAGCAATATTATTATTAAATAAATGACAAAACAGTCCACTTTTTGAGATGAACATCACTGCCACAATTTTTATCGCGATTAATACCTAAAATTTAGTTTTCCCAGCGGCTCATCATGAACTCGTCAACTGAGTAAAGGACTTTGGACACCAAGAGGCGTTTAAGTCGAGACTTAAATTGATTTTTGCTTTCAGATTGTTTGACACCTTCAGGGAGTTTATTTAGGAGCTTGATACCAATCTGAGAAGGTAAATTCTCAAACATCACTGTTCTGTGCTGTTGTGATCGGTATTCGTTCCTGCCTCTGGTATTGTGGTAATGAACTTCACTACCTTGTAAAAGTGAACATTTGTATTTGCAGTACAAAGCCACTTCAAAAATATACAAGGAGGGCAATGTCAGCAGTTCAAGTTCCCTGAAGGCGTCCTTGCATGAATCTCTAGGCTGCAATTTGCAAATTATTCTTACTGCTTTTTTTTGCAGCTTGAATACGCGTTCCAGCCTGAACTTTGCACATCCACCCCATACTCTTATTCCGTAGGAGAGATGGGGATAAATTAGGCCAAAATAGGCCATTGTAAGTACATCTTTTGAGCAGAATTTTGCAAGGTTGCGTATAGCAAAAATACCGGATGCAACCTTGCCACAAATGTGATCAACGTGGTCTTCCCAGGTCAGCCCTCTGTCAAGGTGCATCCCTAAGAATTTGACGGAATCAGAAGCCTCTAAGAGGTCATCATCCACCATTACTGCAGGCTGGATGTCCAGTTCCTGCTGCCGGAGGTAAAATGACAGAAAATTTGATTTTGAATTGTTTGTTTTGAGATTGATTTCGGAAAATGCCTGAATACACGAATTCAGATCAATGAAAGAATTTACCTCCAGCTCATGATTTGTTGACGCACGTACGCAGATCGTTGTGTCGTCAGCGTACTGGATCACCTTTCCATTCTGGATTGATGAACCGATATTATTGACGTACAGCAAAAAAAGGACTGGCCCTAGGATTGATCCCTGCGGGACACCTTGAACCATTTTTACTTTTTCAGAAAGTTCGCCCTCAATTTCTACACATTGGAACCGGTCTTCCAGGTAAGATTGTAGCCACTTGAGTGGCAAACCGCGAATGCCGTACGTCTCTAACTGGTGCAGCAGTGTCTCATGATGCACACAGTCAAACGCTTTCGAAAGATCGAGAAATATGCTGAGCACATGTTCTCGCCTCTCGAGACCATCGACAACCATATCAATGAGACTATTTATTGCGTCAACTGTGGAGTTATTTTTCCTGAACCCAAACTGATTTGAAGACAGAATGTCAAAACGTTCAAGATACTTCGATAACCTCTCTAGAAAAAGCTTCTCGAAGACCTTGCTTAAGACAGGCAGGATTGAAATTGGCCTGTAGTTGCTGGCATTTAAGGGATTGTCCTTTTTGAATAGCGGAATCACTTTAGCCAGTTTCAGCTGGGCTGGGAAAACTCCAGTTTCAAAAGAGAAGTTGATCAATTTGGTTAGTGGCTTCAAAATGTGCCTAAAGCAACGTTTGAACAACCATACCGACATTCCATTGATGTCACAGGTCTTTTTCGGTTTCAAGTCCTCAATGACACGCACCACCTCATCCTCACTGACAGGAGATAGAGCCATAGACGAAACCGGACCACCGCCTGGGATCGCGTGAAAATTTGGACTTTTAAAGGATGGATCCGGCAAAGCAACAGAAGAAAAATATTGATTCAATTTGTTGGCCACTTGTTTTGAGTCTGAAATAATTTTCAGAAATAAATTTCTGAGTAAAACATATCAAAAGTCCCCGCCCTTAGCCGTTGAGCCGGCTGGGCTGGAAGGGCCTAAAGGTACAATTTTTGGTTTTTCCTAAATATCTTGAAAACTATCAACTTTTAATAATTCCTATTAAATTTGAAAACTGAAGAAAATTAAATTTCCTGTAAGAAAAATACATAATATGTCTACTTTGGTCCAACCGTTTAAAGGGGAAGCACTAATTTTGTTAATATTAAAAAAATATCCCTTCCATAAGAAATACATGTTAATTTGTGGGTACATAGATGCCCAATTATGCAACATTTTTTTCACTTAAAGGAAAATGAACAGAATTCAGGAAATATTGAAAAAATTTCCAGTAATTTGACTCCTCAATCATAAAAATTGGTCTAAAATTAAGGCATTGGTGAGCTCACAAAATACGTTATTTTTGAAGTAATTATAACAAATTGAAATAATTCCTTGAAAAATAACGTTTTTTGTGAGCTCGCCAACGCCTTAAGTTTAGACCAATTTTTATTATTGAAGTGTCAAATTACTGGACATTTTAACAATATTTCCTGAATACTGTTCATTTTCCTTTAGGTGAAAAAAGCGTTGCCCAATTGGGCATCCATGTTACCCACAAATTTACATGTATTTCTTATGGAAGGGATATTTTTTTAAATATTAACAAAATTAGTGCTTACCTTGTTGGACGGTTGTAGACGGTTGGACCAAAGTAGACATATTATATATTTTTCTTACAGGAAATTTAATTTTATTTAATTTTCAACCTTATTAGAGATTACTAAAAGTTGATAGTTTTCAAGATATTTAGGAAAAACCAAAAAAATGTAACTTTAGGCCCTTCTAGCCCAGTGGCTCAAGGGCTAAGGGCGGGGAATTTTGATATGTTTTACTCCTAACTAATCCAAACAAAGTCAAAAATTGTAATCCATGCAATTCCCTCTATAACCTTTCGTTGCCTGGACTATAAGAAATGCTTATTTTATTGTAGATTTCCAAGTAGATAATCTTTCCTCTGAAAACTGAAGGTAGAAAATAACATTCGGGGAAACTGCAATATTCTGAGTGGTTTGATATATCTAAGCTCCTGGTTTCGGTATCCACTTCATTTCCTTCTACGGTGAGAGTTTTCCGCATAATAAATAATATTTAACATTGTCTTAAAAATTGATTTTAATAGTTCATTGAAAAAACCTCCTGATGTTGACTTGTCTTATGTAGAATATTTAGGTTGTAAATGGTTGTCGGCTACCATTAAGCTGGCTTTAATCTAGTGAAATTACCGACAAAAATCTTTTGAGTTTAGGGAAATCCAAACATTATTTTACTAATATTATATCGGTTTAAACTGTAGTCTAATCGAAATTTTTCATATTTTTTGTTAGTCACTAAGCCACAGTTTAATTTTTTTCATTTGAACCGTTTTAAATATTTGACTTACCACAACCCCTTTTTCAAAACATTTGTTGTCCGTGGTTGGTTATTTTTTTACGGAATAATTAACCTTAGGCTGACCAGGCCTAGGATTTAGGCTGATAGTTTTTTAGGCAATTTCTTTTCTTATCCTAGTTTGAATTAACATTACAAATTGAGGAATTATTTTGTAAAAATTTAACGCTTAAGACTGGATACGTCAAGTAATACAGAATGTTATTCGAATACAAGTAAGAAGCTTTTGACTTCAGAGAACTTTACATGCAGCATTGACTACCAAGGAGCGGAGATTGATTGTTATTTTACCATGCTCTGTAAGCCAGAGAAAAAGCAGGGTTTGAAGTTCAAATATGAAGAGCTAAGAGCAAACTTTTTGTTTTAATTGATCGCATTTTTACTTTCAACGTCTTTCAGGAAAATTACCACCTAGTGAAAGATTATAAGATTATATGATAATTAAATCTTATTCCGAATGATATTTGATGTTTTCGATGAAATAATAACCAGGAAAAATTAAATGTTTTATGTTGTGTATAACTTCTTAAATAAATAAAAAAATAAACTTTGACTGAATTCGGGATAGAAACAGGATTATTCTATTTTGTCTTTAAATCTTTATTAAAAAAGAAGAAAAAAATGTTAACAAAACCCTTGCTAATTGATGGTAAATATGTAGCTATAGTTTTTTTTTGGGCTAGCATGGTATGTGCTATTATATTTACCAGATGTAAATGAAATTGAGTGTAACTTAAAATGAAATTTATAGTAAGACGATTTCCATATACTTTTAGTAAATTTGTATTTCTATTGCTTGTTATTTATTGTCTGTAACGGAGTAATCAAATTCAATGAAATTCATTTTATGTAACTAGCCTAATATTAAGAACAGATACTATTAATTTTTAGAATTCTTTATAGTAAGGAAAGTAAGGGCAAATTTAGGTTTGTGAAGAGAGTTTATACGACAAAATAATAACTATTCATAAAGAAACAATATAAAAATAATTTGAACTATTTTTGAGAACCTCAAATTATTTTCTTGAAATAACTTGAAAGGTATACAGGCAATTTATTAAAAAAAGTAAAAACATTTTTTATAACATGATTTATGTAACTATTCTATTGCAGCCTGGAAAGTAAAAATGGTTCGATGTATAAGACTTAACCAAAAATAAAGTATCCGAACTGTGTTTCCTTTGATATAAAACTCCTTACTTTTTGCCATTCAAAGTATGTCTGTAAAGATTAAAGATTGGACCTATCCCACAGATAAAGTTTACCTATCCCTTGTCACCTATCCCAGTATAGATGCTGAATTCGAATTTCAAAAAGACACTTTTAACAAAATTATTTTCCGTATTTTATTACTCTCATTTAATTTTTTACTCTAAGAACAAAGGCTTTTTACTCTTTTTTACGAAATATTTATTATTTATACGACATATAAATATGCCTCTGTTATACTTTTTTATATAGGTGGTTTGTATTGGATTCATAAAACAGGAAGGAGATAAGCCGGTCTTATGATTTATGTGCGTTGTGGATCTAGACATTATTCAGGCCTTTTCACTCCAATGTATTTTTGTGAGTTTTTATAATAGAATCATACCGTACACAACGTATTTTTTTTAATTTTGGATTTTTTATTTAATTTGATTATATTTTTTGAACAAAAATGTATTGGCTTAAGCATTAGTGTAAATGTCATAATTGAAATTTTAAATTGAAATTAGGAATTAGTATCACTAGCTAATAAAATAAAATAATTTCAAATGTAAAGATATTAAATATAGAATAATTTCATTTAGCTGAGAGGCACTGTTAAATGTACTAAGAGAAAGTCAGATGAGTTATTCATTTTCTAGCTGCACCCCGAGAAATTCGTGATTATTTTGAGCATAATTTTCAAAGCAACCTGGAGTCATTTTCATGAATCACTATTCTGTTTTGTCTTTAAAACCCTTGCTAAATTATAGTAAATATGTAGCTATAGTTTTTTTTTTTGTTTGTTAGCATGATAAGTGTTGTTGTATTTACTAGAGGTAAATTAAATTAAGTGGAACTTTAAATTGATAGTAAGATGATTTAATTCTATTCAGTAAATTTGTATTTCTATTGCTTGTTATTTATTGTTTATAACGGAGTTATAAATTTCAATGCATTTAGTTTTAAGTAACTGGTCTAGTATTACGAAAAGTGGGTCGTAATTTTTAGTTTCTTTGTTGCAAACAAAGTAAGGGCAACTATAGGTTTGTCAAGAGAGTTTGTACGAAAATAATAACTATTCATAAAGTAACGACATTAATGACTTTAACTATCTTTGATGACCTCAAATCTTTAGAGATAAGATTGAAGGTTTACCACCAATTTATTTTAAAAATCACAAAAAATGTATTTATAAAAATTTAGTAACGATTTATGTAACTACTCTATTGCAACCTGGAAAGTAAAAACGGTTCGGTGTGTAAGACTTCTGATTAAGCAAAGACAAAGTATCCGAACTATTATTCTTTTGATATAAAACTCCTTTCTTTTTGCCATTCAAAGTATGCCATTAAAGATTAAAGATTGTCACCTATCCCAGTATAGATGCTGAATTCGAATTTCAAAAAGACACTTTTTAACAACAATTATATTCCGTATTTTATTACTCGTATTTAATTTTGCACTCTAAGAGCAAACACGTTTTACTCTTTTGGAAATTAAATATACAATGAGGTAAAACAACATTGGTTTTTCATTTCTACCCCACAGGCTGCTACCAAAATAAACGCTTCAGTTAACTCTATTATCATGCATATTAACTCTTTACTTCTTCTGCATAACCAATCTGCGAAGTAAATTTACTTTAATTAATTAATTCCACGAAAATGTTCAATATAAAGCTATTTTACGACTTGAAAATCCGAGAGAGAACAGGATAGCTGTAATATAAAGTGCAAATAGTGAACGTAAAACGTGTTATCTAAACCTTACTATCCTCGTTGTGTATGATCAACGACCATCACTCACTATGGAAGGCATTAAGACAGATTTTCTACTTAAATCATAAAAATACATCCACAGTGTTTACTTTGAAAAAATTCAAAATACAACTTAAATTTGTTTAATTATTAAAGCTATCACTATTAGTAGGTATTGTTAGAAATATACTAAGCTGCGCTGTTTCTAGATAGGAATTAATAAGGGAAATTAAAGAAAACAATTAATAATTAATTCTATATTAAACTGTAAAATAGTTTGATACCTTTTACAGCTGTGCTTTACAATGTCTCCCTTAGGACCAACCTGCCACTCCAAAGAAAATTACAAGAAAATCACAGTCGGGGTGGCGAGCTGACAACAGTAAGTGGAGCAATACGATTTCTCTGTCAATTTATCAACTTATTGTTGCTTTTATCAACATATTGTTGCTTTTATCAACTTATTGTTGCTTTCATCAACTTATTGTTGTTTTTATCAACTTATTGTGGTCACGATTAAATTCAGTGGTCGAAATTTAACGTAGGAAATTATTTAGTCATAGTTTTAGGGTCTTTATAAAGTATTGAGTGGAGGTAGGTGTATTTTGTTACTATGATAGTAACCATATAACCAAATATAATAAATTAATAAAAAACACAAACCGAGTTGAAATATTTGACATTATTATTTATTATTAATAGTTATATTCTTTTAGAACTTTTAAATACAATCCAATAAAGATGTATTACATATAAAGCAAGAATAATTTCTGCCCTATAACCATCTGAACATAATAGTTTCATAAATTATTTCATATAAAGCTTTATTGTATTTTTTCTAATAAAGTTGATTTGTTTCAAAACAAAAAAATATTAAAACGATCAATATACTTTTTTTTGGGTAGGAGGTGGAATGCGTTTACGCACACTGAGGGGCTCGTTGTCCCCTCAGTAGTGTCGGACTCCCACGAGCTCGATGTCCCGTGAACTACCGACTAAACCACCTCCTTCGGCACCGAGGACACTAGCCTGGAACTGTGTCACACATTACTTCGGGCTAGGCCTTTTATATTACGCCGCTAGGGCAACCTCCGTGGGGAAATGCTGAGGATTAAGGCCGATCGAGGTCGACCTTTTTCGCCCGAAGAATGGCCTGGACGCAGTGCTTGACACAGTTCCAGTTGCCCTCTCCCTGGAGCATAGCTCCGACGATGTTGTTTGGGCTGACGATCACGCCGATCTCAGATGAAAGCGAGGCTCGGCGGACGTGCCAACGGTCGCACTGAAAGAAGGTGTGCTCGGACGTGTCTGGCATGCCGGGGCAATACAGACAGTCCGGGCTGGCGACTTTGCCCATCCGGTGCAGATAGGCTCGGAAGTACCCGTGCCCAGAAAGAAACTGGGTCACGTAGTAATCGACCTCGCCGTGCTGCCGTTCCACCCATGGTCGGACGGAAGGTACGAGCTTGAAGGTCCAACGTCCCCTCGGCTCGGCTTCCCAGTCGCGCTGCCAGGAGTCGAAGCTGCGATCGCGCTCTTCCCTGGCAGCTGTTTCCCGGCCCACTTCAGGCCTCCTCCGGTAAATCGCCTGCCTCTCCCTCGCGAGGAAGAGGACGGGAATGACTCCGGTGATCACCATCACAGCAGGCTCGGAGACTGTGCGGTAGGCTGAAGCGACCCGCAGAGCTCCTCGGCGCTGGACTCGGGCAAGCCGATCTCGAAAGACTCGCTTCTCGAGTGCGTGAGCCCATACCTCCGCCCCGTACAGCAAGACTGACTGGACGGCAGTCATGAGCAGGCGGCGCTTGCAGGAGCGAGGACCGCCGACATTGGGCATAAGCCTACCAAGGGCAGCGACACCCTTAGCGGCTTTGTCGGCGGCGCGCCGGATCTGCTCGCCGAAAGACAGTCTGCTGTCGACCATGACTCCCAGGTACTTTGCAGCAGGCTTAGTCTCGAGTGTGACGTCACCTATCTGCACCGGGAACACGGTGTTAATCCTCTTTTTGGTGAGGACGACGATCTCCGTCTTACTGATAGCCAGGGACAAGCCGTGATCTCGCATCCACCCGTTGACCTTGGCCATTACCACGCTGAGCCTCAGTTTTGCCTGCTCGACGTTCCTCGCAGCGATCAAGGCAGCGACGTCGTCAGCATAGCCAACGAGGCGGGCCTCATCGGGCATGTCTAGCCTCAGCAAACTGTCGTAAGACACGTTCCAGAGATCTGGTCCGAGAATGGACCCCTGCGCAGCCCCGGAAGTGATGGGAATGCGCCGCTGGCCTTCGGTCGTGTCGTACAAAAGAACACGGGCTGACAAACACGCCTCGATCATACGCAGGAGGTAAGAGGGAACTTGGAACGTATGCTCAAGCGCCCACAGCATATCGCTCCACCTGGCGGAGTTGAAGGCGTTCTTCACGTCGAGCGTGACGAGAAGGACCACGCGGCGCGACCAGTGGTTGTGGTCCTCCGCCCTCCGCACTGCCTCAACTACCTCCTGGATAGCGTCGATGGTAGAGCGACCGGATCTGAAGCCGTACTGCTGCGTGAACAAGTCCCCCGCAGAGACGATGGCCTCGGTCAGCCTGACACGCAAGAGCTTTTCAAGCACTTTTCCGGCCGTGTCGAGCATACACAGGGGTCGGAAAGAAGAAGGGGTCCCCGGTGTGCTCTTCGCCTTCGGGATAAGAACAAGGCGAGCAACCTTCCACGAAGAAAAGAAAACGCCTTCCGCCAGACACGCGTTGAACATATCGAGCAGAAGCCTTGGATTCACCTCCGCAGCGAGCTTGAGCACCTCCGCCGGAATGCCATCGGGACCGGGCGCTCTTCTGGGTCGTAGGGATCGGACGGCGGCGGTGAGTTCATCTTCTCGGAAAACTGGGAAGGCGCCTACCTCTCCGAATTCCCTGACTGGCCGAATTGGGTGGCTGGGAAACAGTGTATCGACGACGACGGCCATGGCTTGTGGTTCCATGACCGCAGGTGGTGAGCGAGCCCCTAGCTTCTGGGTTACAAGTTTGTAGCCCATGCCCCAGGGGTCGTTGTCGATATCCTGACACAGCTGCTTCCAGCACCTGACTTTACTCCGGTTGATGGCACCGCGGAGCTCTCGGCGGGCCGCTCTGTGCTCAGCCGATCTGGCATTTGCATCAGGGCGGTTCCTGGCTCGCTGCGCAGCTCGTCGGAGACCAAGGCATCTCCTCCGGAGTTCCGCGATTTCAAGCGTCCACCAGTAAACCGGCTTCTTCCTGTGGCGGCGGGAAACTCGGGGCATCGACTGCTCACACGCGGTCGCGATGAGACGCATCGTCGATGCTGCCAGATCTTCGGCACCTGTGAAATTCACAATGCTCTGGTCTTTGATTACTTCTTTAAAAGTGTCTTTGCTCAGACGACTGGTGTTCCAGCGTCGAGCCAGAGGAGCAGGTTCAGCGCGCAAGCGCGCACCCTGGGGAAGGACCTTGAAGAGGATCCCCTGGTGGTCGCTAGAGGAATACTCCTCGCAGACACGCCAGTCGGAGATCCGCTGGACAATCCCTTCAGAGGCAAGGGATATGTCAGGGATCGTCTCTTTGCACCCCGGACGGCGAAAGGTGGAAATGCCGCCTGTATTAAGGATACAGAGGCCCGACCTGGCAGCCGACTCGAGGACGTAACGACCTCGAGTGTCGGTCCGCGGGGAACCCCATTCCACGGCTTTTGCGTTAAAATCGCCACCGACTATGACCCCGCCAGAGATTTTCATGATCTCATCCTCAATGGAATCGACCATGTGGCGGTAGTCTCCGATCGGTTGGTTTGGCGTGAGGTAACAGGAGAAGACGGTGAAACCCCTGCTCCTCACCCAAACGAAGCCGTTGCCCGATCCGGAATCGAGAACAGGCACCTTCCCGAGGTCCAAGATCCATATTGCCGCAGTGCCGGAGGGTTCCGAGAACCACTGCGCGGAGCGTCGGTTCTGGTACTGCTCACTGAGAAGCAGTAGGTCAGCACCCTGCTCCGTGGCGAATTGGAACAGCAAGTCGTTTGCTGTCCTGCTCCTCTGCATATTAAGTTGCAGAACACTGATCATTTCTGTTGTTTCTGGCGAAGCTCCTGGATGGCCCGCCTGTACTGCCCGCAACGACCAGACCCAGCGGAATGCTTGACCTGGTCGCCCTTCAAGCCGGCTTCTGTACACAGGACACAGGACAACACTGCATTGCACGCGCTGGCCCTGTGGTCCTGGCCGCCGCACTTGAAGCAGAGCTTGCTTCTATCGGGTCCAGGGCAGCGATTAGCTACGTGACCGAACCCCAGACATTTAAAACATCTGGAGGCCACGAGCTTCTCGCGCACCCGACAGCTCACATACCTGACTTTGAGGTGGCCCTTCTCCAGGAGCTTCGCGGCAGCTCTGGCTCCCAGCGTCAGGATCGCCACCTTCTGTCCCCGAGCATTCGCCTTTGAGAGGAAGGTTTTTACCTCGACGGATTCTCCGAGAACGGCTTTGACGGCAGCGGTCACTTCCGCCTCGGTCGTCAGCTCGTCGAGGTCTCGCACCTCCAGCGTCGTCTTTGGTTCGAGAACGCGGACGGTTGCGTTCGCTCCCAGAAGAGTCCTCAAGTCCTCGCTGAAAGCGGACTTGCATTTGGAGGCGTCCCCGAGTTCGACCAGAAGATCGCCGGCTCGAGTCTTTCTCATGCCCTTGATGACGGTGCCCTTCTCATCGGGCTTCGCTTTGCTGCGAATTTCGCCCAGCACGTCAGCGTAAGATTTCCCCTCCGACGGCTTGATGAGAAGAGCGTCCGGCCGCTGCTTGCGGGGCCTCTTCTTTGGCGCCTTCTTCTTCTCTTGTCCGCCGGGCTGGCTTCCAGGCTCCTGGGGAGGGTCTCTCTTCTTCCGTCGTTTCCTAACGACGTCCGTCCATTTTTCGGGGTCCGATGTCTCCCCTGGACCGTCACCTCTCGGTTTCTTCTCAGCCTCCGGTTGGGCGGGGCTGGAAGCAGCCCGCTTCCCACCGGCCGGCTGAGCCTTCACCCGCAGTGATGGGGTCGTCTGCGTCGACGCAGTCACCGACTCACATGACTGCCACGACCTCCTCAGCTGGATTATGTGGTGAAGGCTGGCCTCCAATTGGACGATGCCATCCTTCACATCCTGACTGATGTTCTTCTGCCGGGTGGTCGCGGCCTTCATCACAGCGAGGGTGTCGAAGCACTTTTTGATGTGCTCCTCCTCCTGCTGCTTGGCGAGCGCGATGACCGCCTCGAAGGGAGACGACCCATCATCCATCCGCTCATTTACAGTGGGTGTCTCATCGATGGCCACAGGTGTTTTGGCCCCCGATGAGGCAGGTGTCACGACACGGCTCGGCGGCGATCTTCCAATGCGCGACCTTCTTTCGAAGGGGCTTGCCACCTTGTCACCGGGCCCGCTCAGTGAAGAGCGGTTATGCGACTGGTTACTTTGTGGGGTTAGGGTACCCCGTTTTGATTCTTGCACCTTTTGAGTCTCTTTTCCTTCAGTGCTGTCCATAGTGTCTGGCTTAGCCCCCGAGACTGGGCATTGACCCCCCAATAGTACCCCGATGAGAAAGTCAGACCAACCCATCAACAGAGAAACTATATCCGTGTTCGACCGCCTCCAAAACACCGGCGGTCCCAGACGAGCAGTGGCCTCGGCAGAGCCCCCCCGTGACCGCAGCAGGGCCCTATCCGGTCGCCAACCGGCACCGCCACGGCCAAAGGGATTTTCGCCGGCTGATAGGGCAGCCAGGTCAGCTGGCTGGGCTGACCCGGGCCCCTGTACTATCCGGCAGCCTGGGAGGTGCAGAACCCAGTTTTTAAGCTGTACCCTCTGCTCGTCCTAGACCTCCAGCGCAATGGAGGCTGAAGAACACAGAGTCACCCCAGCAAATAGGCCGGAATGATTTAGAAAAAAAAACAACCGGGCTATTGAAATGAACCGGAGAATGGAGTTATGAAAAGGAGACGCGAAAAAAGGACCAGTGCGCCCCCCTCCCCTGTTAGTCGGCTCTTACGACAAGCAGGGGATACTGTTGGACATTCTGTCCCGGCCCAACACGGGGTACGATCAATATACTAAGTCTACGGGAAGTTTATATGTAATAATAAAGTTTTTCATTTTACGGAAAGACAATTCAATGTACAGGTTTTTCAAAATATTTCCTATACTAAGACGTAAAAATTATTAATAGAAGAATAATACTATATCATAGCTGTGGAGAAACTTTTAAGGTTTGCATTATTTACTGAACCGCTGTTAGATTTATTTTTATAATTTTTTTTTGTGTGTTTAAAAGTCCTGCATGCTAAATTATAATCTTATTGAGACGTCATTCATAAGAGAAACTAACATTCATTCATTCATCATTAATTTCCCCATCACCAAATATTTTGTAGCCAAGAAACTAAAAAAATGAATTTACCGTAATTTTAAATCTTTGAATTAATACCAATTTTTAAAATCTCCGAGAACTCCGGTCAGGATGTCTGTTTTGATGAGGGGGTAATTTTATTTGTACATTAAAATATTTCCAATAAAAGCCTAATATTTTCCCCAATGAGATAAGCGGAAGGTACTATTTATTTTTGCCGTTGTTCGATCGGTAACTCTCTATCGAGTCGCATGACATTCTTGCAGGCACCATTAGAGTTTTAAAATAAAAACCAATTATTTTCACCTCTCAAAACTAAGCGGAAGTCGCTCGAAAGGAAGCTGCAATTTCCTGAGTGCACCGATATCGCTAAACATCCGGTCTTGGTGCCCGCCCCATTTATTTTGACAAAAGAGATCTTCTTTCATAAAACTATTATTTTAGTGAATTGAGGTTTGAGATTATTACATTAAAAATAATGTGGCGTAAAAGTACAATACAAACTAACTAAGCAAAACTCTGCTAAAAGGCATTTGTGTGAGTTTAATTCAAGCTTTTCTCTTGTTAATATTTACCATTGTTTGACTTTGCGTCAAATAAAGAAGTTTAGAGATAATTAGCCTTTGTCTATAAAAAAAAAACAATGTAGGAACTTCAAAGGGTACTTAAAGTAAGAAATTTATAAATTAAAATATATTTATGTAAAGTAGTGTTTTTACTTTATTTATAATATTAAAAAGAAGCTTAAATATGATTATTGTTTAGAGAATTTGATAAAAGTCTGTTTTTCTTATCCGGTCCTAAGTTTTTTACTTTGACTTAAAAACTAGCCAGAACAAAAAAAATTAAAGGTTTACTTTTACCGGAAATATTTATTTCTTGTAAACTTATACTATTTAAATACTAATTTAGAACTGTCATCCTTTTATTTTGTATTTTATCTTAAACTTAACCTTGTTTAATATAAACATATATTGTCTTTTTGACACATTTTTGTTTAGTTATAAAAGTCAAACTATTTATCTATTAAATACGTCTAGGTAAAAAGTATGATGGTGCCTTTTACTTTTTACCTATGGCGTTGTCCCAGAGTTACACAGCATGAGAACAGTGACTATACAAAAAAGTAGTTTTGTACGAAAAAGTAGTCTTTTCCTCCTTGCATCTGACCCATCTACAAAGATCATTGATCTGTTTGTAGTACGTTATCAAGTAAAGCAAAGAGCGAACCAAATCAGCACCAGAATGAACAGTACTGACGGTGCTTGGTCCGTAATTTACAACATCGCTACCGTGGGTCCGAAGTCCATTATTCTATCGCCAGTGCCACCGACGCGAGGATGTAATAGTGAGAGTGGTGGGGGAGGGGGGTGGAGAAGTATAAGAGGGAGGGGAAAGGAGACTCTAGAGCTATTGACTACCTCACTTTCTTCCTCATTCGAACAATGGGGTTCTCGATAAAAAATTTAGAACCTGAAATTATGTATCATAGACCTAGAATTAAATAAACAATTTTTATTATTAATTTTCCAACTCAGTTCTGTTATTTTTTCTGCTTGCAATAAATGAGCCTGTATTCCGTTCAGGTGCCACATATCTGCATGCCTGTTTGGAAATTTAAAGGCTCTCAGTTATTCAATTAATGATTTTTGATTTTTTTGCTATTGTCACGCAATTATTTTTTCCGGTAGAAAAAGTATTGTCGCACTTAATAATTAAAATGAGTAAACTATTTACAATCAAGCAGATGGACACATGTTTTTTTTTATATTGCTGATTGCGTGTGCGGCCTTCTTGGTGGTCGTGACTTTTACTTGCCATTGTTTATTATACCTCCTTCAACTCTGATTGATTGTGAAGACATTTTGTTCTAATTCGTGATTTTGTGATTTTATTGCGTTTGAATGAGTTTTATTTGTTCTAAGCATTTTATGAATTGTATGGATTAAATGTTCTCTATTTTAGTGTTTTTGTCCACGTTTTGCTGGATTTGCATTACCGATAATATCATGTTTCAAGTTCTCGACCACCTACAAATGGACTGTATTTAATTTTTTTGAAAATGTATTAATTTTATATATTCTTATTAGTAAAGGCAACAAATTCTCGAAAAATTATAAAATTAATAACGTGAATCATCATGATCAACGATATTTCAACTAAAGACTTTTTTGTACATTAAGAATTATGTTTCTGGCATAATGCAAAGATATATTTCACATCCCAAATAATGTAAATATTTCAAAATAAAATACATGGATGGTCACTGTTATTTTTATAATTACTGCAAATGTGTATTCATTTATAACATTATCTACTAGTGGGTAGGGACTGTTCGTCTAATACTCTTGCACCTGACCACTCCTGAACTACTCTCAAACTCTGGCTGAACTCCAGAGTTTGAATTTAAACTTTGTATAGACTCTAGACACTGTCGTTAAACTTTGCATGAATGTGGACAAAACGTTGCCGTAAAAGCGTTGTGGACTTTAAATCCAAAGCTGAAAACTATCGTTGCACAGACCCAGATGAAAATAAATACATAATGATGAGCAAAAGTGAAAATTTTAGCCTAGTTCGAGTTTAATTTTCGTAAATCGAAACATGCAGAGCTATTATTGCAATCATGTTCACTCTTAAGATATATTTTACCAATTACATGTTTGTTGTATGTCGTATTATCGGTAAACACGATTATATTTGTTGAAATATTTTTCAAATAACATTTTTCTATTTATCTACCCTGCACTATTGTAAATAAGATCACTTAAAAGTACTCTGCAGTATCTCCGAATCGATGCCTATTTTTAAAGCCGTCTTTATTTTTCCTGCCAAATCTGAACAATAAATCCTTCTCAAACGACTGGCGTAATACCAGAGCCCGTTAAATGCGAAATATACCAAATTCAATCCTCACTCTTTGAAAAAAATATAAAATGTAAAAATTATAAAATATATGTATATTAATATAAAAGTATGAGTAATACACTAAATCATACGGCAAACCACATTAAAGCATGTAATAACGTTGCAACAATCAGCTGATCGCTGGTGCATGTATGGCTGAAGCTACTCGTATGCAGGCGAAATTAACAAAACGAAACAAAATGGATATTTTCATCACTTACTAAATTAACAAAATAAATTTTTACTGTCAGGATATTAGTATTAGATGGGGGTAAATGTTGCATGTATTTCGTGAATAAAGCACATTGTCTTCCCTGTGAAAATTGTCGCCCCCGCTTTCACTCGTGAGACAATGTAACACTTACCTCACTCAGCACAAAAATAACTAACTTTCGCGTAATGAGAAGTAAATAACCACTATTCAATGTTTTTGTAGTTAGGTAGTATTTTTTAATGCCCTCCCTGATCAACTGGGTATTGAATACAAATAAAACAGATTTGAGAAAAAGTTATTGAGTTTTTAATGAAACTTATTTTTATTCTGTAAGATTTAAAAAACAATAATTGGAGTAAAGACAGTAGAGGCGTTTTTTTTGTTTATATATGTATATATGAATTTAAGCGTGCCGATTGTTGTAAAATATTTCAATGGCAATGTTTTAATCCAATTGATGTACAAATGAACAGTCATTGGAAAAATATTAAAACTAACTGAATAGTTAATTCATAGTTTTCCATACTTGAAACTCAAACTATTTCACAGACCCCATCCTTTAGTTAAGTGCAGTTAATGTCTGCTGAGTGGAGAGGAGAAAGCAAGATAAACAATTTCACAACTATTTCAAACTGCAGAGAACATCGACTGGTGTAGCATAATTTTCCCTGTTCTTATAAATAGTTTTCTAAGTGGCCTCTATATTGCTTGAGATATAAGTATATTAAAGAATATACGTATATATTAAAGAATATAATACATTTCAATGTACATCAACACGAGATGTATATCTTTTTACCGTGTGTGGATACATACATTCCTGAAATGTCAGGAAAAAGATCATATGCGCTAGTAACGAAAAATATCCAAAGTAAAAAAGGTTTTTTGGCTTTCATGACACATCTTTCAATGTCTCATTTTATGGTTTTGGTGAGAGGGGTTTTCAAAAATTAAAAAAATTAAAACCACATTGATTAATTAGTACTTTGAAGGGCGAAATAAAAGAAACAAAATGACGCACTCCAAGGACAATATCGAGCTCCTAACAAAATTAAGACTTATTTGGATCTTTAAACTTATTTTTATCAAGCTACACAGAAATATCTGTTTTCTAAAAACACACCAATAAATATGCACTAATCCGACGTTTAGTGCATGTTTATTGGTTACTTCAGAGGATGTAGTGGTAGCTCTGGTTGCAGTAATACATGTTAATTTGTTTATTATAGGGAAGGTTTGAATAATTGAGAAACCTAATAGTTTATGCAAGGAATACATTGTGATTAAATTTTTTTCTGACTGATATGATGTAAAGTATCGTACGTCACACGCCCGGTAAATATCAGTGCTCGCATGAAAATCCCGAACTATCACGCTCGCACGGTAAAATGGTACTTATCGGGCTAGTAACGTAATATAATATTCCAAAATATCTCACTTTTAATATTTCTTATTAAATAAAACATATTTGCAGCTTTAAAGGAGAGAGTTTTTACCAAACTAGTGTTTCATGCATATTTTTAAAAGAAGGAAAATTAATAAAATGTACAACACAATCAGAATTTTAACATTCATACTAATAAGTATAAATGGCTAGAAAAAACAAAATTATTAATTGTACAAGTAACCAAACGTAAAGAGATATTTCCCTGCCGGTTATGGAGTCAAGAGGTGTAACTTAACCTTGTTTTCCTCATCACTGGATCCTGATGTGTTCTGGTTGACTAGATATTCGATGCAAAACACTGGTTTCGATACAAAATTCAGGACGCTGGGATAAGAAATTCCGAATATGTCGTGTTGGTGAATGGATACAAAGATGTAACCTGATGTTAGAATAATTTTAATTGGACATTTTTTAATATCTTATACAATACATTCATTGTAAACTAATTAAATGTAAGCATTCATTGTTTTGACTATCAATCTACATAATTGATCAGGTACTTTGAATGGGTAAGAATAAATAAATAAGATATTCACTTTATTTATCTTCGCCGTGGAGAAAATATACAAATAGATATGAAAAAAGCAATAGATAAATAGATAGATTGATAGACGGATAGATAGATAGATAGGTATATAGATAGATATATAGATGGATGGATAGATAGATAGATAGATAGATAGATAGATAGATAAATAAATAAATATATATATAGATAGATAGATAGATAGATGGATGGATGGATAGTTAGGTAGATAGATAGATAGATCAAATAGATTCAGAAATACTGGGTGACAACGTAGCCTTCAAAACACAAATCTAAATGGTGAGAATATAAAATCCTAAAAAAATATACTGGTCGATGTAAGGATGTTTTCAAATTATTAGGGACCAGACTGCAAGTTTTTGATTTGCCTTATATGCCTGATTAGTTTCAGCTAAGAACAAACTCGTGGCTTGTATTGCTCTTATAAGCTTTTTAATTGTACATAGACCTTTTATATTCGCTTTAATCTACAGCTTAATGGAAATCCAGATATAACATTATTCTACATACTTCTCTTGGGACATTTGGAATCAATGGAGAAACTGTACGATCAGTTTAAAAGAATGAACACCACTCTATTTTAATATTAAATATCAGGAAAACTAAAAAGAAAACGAAAGGAACCTTGAAGGGATGGGTGGTAAATGTGCTTCCATTCATATGGCTAAAAGCGAGTTAAACTCCCTACCCCTCTTATATCACCGAACGCTTACTACACACTCTCCTTCAAATTAGCTATCAAAATATATCTACTTCATCTGAGCGAGGATATAATGTATAGAGAAAAACTGGTGATATATATATCCACTCTCATAAGTGCGTCAATTTTATATTCTTACGTACGATTAATTGAGGTACATGATCAAGAAAAATGACTTTTGGTAGTAAATACAAGTATATAAAACCACTGAAACTATTTCATATTGACGAATGAAAACATTGCAAGCTAAAATACTCGCAAACACATGTAACAAATTGGATAATGTAAACATTCATCGAGAATTTAAATAGAAGGTAAAACATATTTTCGCTCAATTATTTTTTTCATATTTATTAGTTTTATATCGATTCAATTCACAAAATTAGTGATACATTCATGTAAATAAATTTTAGCTCCTAATATTAGCACAGAAATCTACTAAATGGCATGACAGATTACTCGGAATGAAGATTGGTGACATCGTCTAACTAGCTGTAGATATAATTCAGTCTCCCAAAAGCGTGAATTACAGCAATAAAGAATTAACTAAAAGAACGGGGATAAATAATTACTAATTATTATAGCTAGCCAGGATAAAAAAATTTAAATGCTTATTATGACCAGGTGAAGTGCTGTAAAAGACAAGTACATAATATATTATAACAATAAAAATCATGACAACTCTGAGAAGAGTCAATGACAATGTTTGGCTCACTTGAAGTCCTTTATTTAAGTCTTCTTCCAGCCTTTATTGAATGTGATTGAATTTTTCAAAGCTTTTAATAGTCATAATGTCGTGCAACAAATTCTAATAGCATGTTATATGTTCTAAAATGTTTTTGCAAGAAATAGTTTACCCTTCAAAAAATTGTAAATAGTTTTTTACCCATACTAGATTATGTTAACATTATCCACCTCTATATAATGATAAGACATGAAGATATAAATTTTTATTTGTGAGTCTGTATAAAGTATTACTCATCCTTTTAATAACTTAAACATCTTGATGCCTCCAAATATAACAGGTTACTCACCAAATACCGTCAACGATTCTTTGAAATCCAAATTTTGGTTACTCGAGTTTCAACCTATTCATAGGTCATTTCCAAACCATACAATATATCTTCATCGAGAAGATATATTATATGGTTTTAAAATTACCTTTGAATAGCTTGAAACTTGAGTAACCTAAATTTGGTTTACAAGGAATCGTTGAAGGCATTTGGTGGGTAAACTGTTATACTTTTAATAATGTTTAATAGCAATGATTCACTGACATTTTTGTATTTTACTAGGGTTGCAACCATATTTCGTCCATAAATATCCCGTAAGTTTATAATTTGTAGGATTTTTTAGTGTTTGTTTTACAACTTTATACTTTAGATACATATATAAGGTCATCCGTTTAAATCTTATCAATAAAAAGAATATGATTCTAGATTAAATGAAATTATATCTGAATTGGGAAGAAAATTTTAAAGACATAAATAACTTTTAAAGAAAAAAACAGGCACAGATAAGGAATCACAACTTAAAACATAATGAATTTTATAAATTCCTTAAACTATAATTTGTTAGCTACCAGAATATTTTCATTAAAGGGTTATGAGAGCCAAAGCCTTGTTCGCGAACCAATATCTAGCTCAATATTGGGCCATAACTCAAACACATCGATCAAATTTTGCTGACCAATTGTCTGGAACATCCATCGTCCAAATAATACGCATCTGCTTTTGATTTAAAAAATATATATATAAATAGTTAAATCAATCGCCTGTCTGTTTTAGTGATGCGACAAATATATATTTTCCATTTCCAAATTATAATATTGTTTTCCATAAATACTCATCTAATGTGTCATTGATAAATGCTCATTATATTGATGAGACTATTTACTTTGTATCATTAAAACTCACTTTATGTAATTTTGATGGGTATATATACATGTATTGATTTTATTAGTTCATATATTGATTTGAAAAGGATAGCTTAAAGATCTAGAAAAGCCCTTAAAATGGCCATTCCACCCAGTAACAAAAATGACTAGGAAAATACTAAAACGACTAAAGACTTTTGGACTACATGAGAATTTTTTTTATCCATTGTCATGTTATTATATTCCAAATTACCACTACGACATTACATATTATATAAGATTAGTTTTCTTATTTTTCTTTCGAAATATTTCCACTAATTTATATTTTTTATTTCATAGCTTTCACATGTCTGGTTCATTATAAGTTCAGTTTATGATTCGAAGCTACGGATCAATGATATTCCCTCTCGTGTTTGGTCAAAAGTCACGATCTCACAACAGTTTACCTTTGCGTGATCAACAATTCTCTCCATCTGGCTCACAATCACGTTCCGAAGGCCATGTGATCGCTCATCAACACGACTAAATCCAACTTTTAAACATTTATATATACATATCGCTTTCTTTTTCAAGTACAGCATGGTGTCCTCATGGCCCCACATTCGATCGCGGGCCCTGTAACCAGGATCAGTCACGGGCCCTCCTTTGTTCGTGTACTATGTTGTTTTTTTTTTTTTAAATTACGTGGTATTGTTTTAACCCTTAGCAAATTGGATTTGAAATTATAATTAATAATTAAGGTTATTAGGTCAATCTAAAAACCAAACTTTACGGGAGGTAGCTTAGTTGGTAGCGTTCTGAGTTGGGATTTGACGGAGAGTGAAGGCCTGTTTACAGAGGGTGCACAATAAGCTAATTTTGCTACGTTGCAACACCATGGTCAAGTGAAGCCATGGCACTCTTTAAAAAAATTCAGGAAAAATTATTGCAAACATAAAGTAAAATAAATCCTTCACTTTTATTTTACTGAAATTAAATTTCCATTTTGCGATTGCTTTCTCAACCTGTTCAGGATTAAAATTCAATTGGGGCCCGAAATGTTATTCTATGGGGCCCAAGCGCGCTGTTGTATACTAGTATGCAAACAAAAGTAATTGGCACGTATGCACCTAATTAAATAAAAACTGAAACATGCGATCTCATATACTTTAAGGCCTAAAATATAAATAAGCCCAAAAATCCAATTTTTGACGAGCTATTTGCAAGCTATTTGACATCCTATTTTTGACAATTTTGAAAAAATTTCTCTTAAAAATGAAACAGTTTATTTTTTTAACTGGGAACAACTAGGCAATACTACTTTACCGAAGTCTATAACAATTTTTATACTTGAATTTTTATCATGATCTGCTGTAAAATATTCTGAGATAAATATAAAATAAAGTAAAATAGCTGTGACCAGAGTTGCACCCCACTTTTGTGGGGCCATGGGTGTGCAATTAATATATTTTATTTTATTGCTTATGAATTACCATTTACTATCAGTACAGCTTTCCCAACATCTAGTTTATGTTACATTGCCGAATGTTGTCAAAAGTAATATTTGGTCTATGAAGACTACAGGAGTTAAGTACCATTAAAATTATAGTTATTATTTGAAAAGTGTTTGATAGTATGTGCAAAATTTGAGTTAATAAATGAATCCTAATGATTTACGAACAATAATTACGTTCATAACTCAAAACAAATCAGTCTTTGGTTTACTATGTTTGTACAGTTAGTTTCCATTGGAAATATTACATCCATTTTCCTACTTTTATAAGTTACACAACCCTAAGCCTAAATACTTTAATTCATTTCGAAATAAATAATACCGTTTTACTTTGCGCTAGATATAACAATAAGTAAAATAATATAACTGAACACTTTTTCATGTATGTGGGTTTTACCAAGCTCTTGGCTTTTCATCTACAAAAATACTCCTAAACTTAGAATGAACGTGTTTAAACATATTGTCTATATACCTAAAAGAATTTGGAGCTAGAATCTAGTAATATTTGGCTGTTATGTTATAAGCTAACACTGTGTACATACATGCTTGTAATGCTTGGGGATGACAACAGCAATGTCAATACAATTAGGTAGACAGGTTAAGCCAAGTGTAGGGCGAGTCAACAATAACTGTTCAATATGCATAGCCTCCCAGGGGCAAGAATTATGTAAATCAAACATGGCTTAAGAACGTTAAAATTACAATATTGCTTATGTTACCGAAATACTACATAGCCTGTCTATTTTTACGCACTAGAAATGTAAAGTAAAATATGTTTAAAATAATTTATATTTGTTGGCAGAAAAAGTTTAATTTATAGTATTTATTGTTCGACAGTAAAAATTCTAATTCTATTATATTCAATCTTACATTTTCGCATATTAATACAAGATCCATTATTTACTTATCTGTAATGACAAGTGACAGGTAGGTTTACCTGTTTTACTTATTGAAATATGTTATGTTCGTGGTTCTTTGGAGTGTCACGTTATACTGAATTTACATAGGTCCAGAAATGAATTGAATATTGTAATAATTTGAAACAAAGGAACTGCTAAAACATGATTAAGGGGGCTGCAAATATAACAACAGTTGAATTTATTTATCAATGAGCTGGTTTGAGACCTACTAACCACCCCATTGTTGTTGCTGCTAATAATTTAAAACTC
The DNA here is from genome assembly GCA_035578135.1 of Flexamia atlantica. Taxonomy (NCBI): domain Eukaryota; kingdom Metazoa; phylum Arthropoda; class Insecta; order Hemiptera; family Cicadellidae; genus Flexamia; species Flexamia atlantica. The sequence goes on from JAQJVK010000013.1 coordinate 9,784,594, forward strand.
GGTCTGTCTGTTTTAGTCTCATTGGAACATTATTTTTTTTCTGTTTTTTCTAGATTTCACAAGGGTAGATTGGTATGCCGATTTCTTTATTTAAAATCTGTATTTAATTTTTTAAGTAAAAAATAATCAAACTTGAACTGGTCACTCAGCAAAAAGTTCTGAAAGTCTCTAAAAACTAAAGTTAATAGAATATTAAAAGTTCAGAACCAAGGCGGATAAAAAACATAGCTTTTGACGTTTTGCGTAGCTTGGTAAGTAGTTTTAATGTAACAAACGTTAAATATAAATTATGAATACATCAAATCATTAAAACTACATTTATCACTTTAAAATTGACATTAGACAAGATTGTATTTCTTTACACATTCATCCATTCTACTTTTTACACGTTGGCGTACAATTGAAAATACAAATTAAAATTTAAAAATTTTGTAGACTTTTTTACTGTGCACACTTTTAAAAAAGTAATTAAGCCACTGAATCATAGTTAGATAATGCAGGGAAAATAAATCTTCTCCAAGCATTAGTATAACGTTCGTATTTTAGTATGCACTTGTGGTTTAAAGCAATAATCCCTAAAACAACTGGGACGAAACAGCCATTCATTGCAGCTGTGTGCTGGATATGCAGAGACTGGAAATATCTAGATTTATCTTACATTTTATAAACATCTTACAGTCTTAAAAACATGACTGAACACATGCCTCGACTTATCAACTAATTTGAACAACCCTTCAGATGTAAGAAGTAAATGGTAAGTTAGAACCACAGGCCAGTTTTCCTTAACTATTCTGGGGAAATGGTTCAAGGTGCAGTTCTAACTTTACTGTTGAGGAGGATTTTCCTTATAAAATATTAGACTGGATTATAATACTCTGCTGACATATGTAGTGGAAGTTCAGAAGTAAGAAACTAATTATGTTATGTGAAATAGATCAAGCATGACCTATAAAATCCCATCTATTGGATATGTAATTTATTTTAACGTAAAGTTAAAATTAGATTTTCAACCACACCAATGATCAGACTCACAAATTGCGTAAATTCATCAAGCTCAATAATAACCTTACACTTGAATTGATTAAGCTATCCTCATCCCCTTCAAAAATATAATATTTCAATCAACTGTTAACATACCTATTCAGATTTGTTTTTATCTCCATGCTATTTTTCAAGATTCTTCTTCAAGATCAGGATGTATGGAGTTGGACAAATATTAAAAATGGCCCAAACACAGCTTAACCTTAATTAACTTTACATCTGGAATATAAATTCTAAATACCTTTTGTCTATTAATATTAGCTAAAAAAATGTATAGTTTTTTTTATAATTTTAAATATTGAAATAACCACTATTTTAAATGTTATTATTTACTTCATTTTAGTCTTTAAGAGATTATATTTTTGAATCTTTTCCATACCTTGTTTAGTACCTTCTTGAACATAGGAGGAATAGTTGTGCTGAGTTTTGTTCCAAAGCCTCGAGGTTTCAAGAGACGTTTAATAGGTCAATCATTCAATCGTATTTGGCTTGCAAATATTTAGATTCTATTCATTGCAGCCACTGGATGTTTGGACAGTAGACGTCCTTGAACTGTTTAATGCTTTCTACCTTGAAATCGGTCTATTGATTAAATTATATTGATAAATCATAACTAGGGAAAACGTTGATTTTGTCTTACACTTTATTGCCTTAAGACATTAAAGGGAATAATGCGATTATATTTTTCAATTTTAGCCATGAATACTGTAAATATTTGCGCTTATGATGTGTTATATTTTAGTAGAGATATCACTTCTTCTAACAATATACATGAATTAATACCCTAATCACAAAATTAATAGAGATAGAACGAACATTAATTGAAATATAAACGACAAAGCTTTCAAAATCTTGGACTTGAAGTTTTTTTTAATAAATGCTTTTTAATTATTTTTTGGTAAACTAAAACTTACAATCTAAAATTCAATTACTCTTCAACTTAGTCCTAGACGACCGTAATCTACCTTTGTTCACAGTTTAACCATTACTATTGACCCCTTATAACATTAAATAATTGGTAGCTATGAAGAGGAAGCTTAAATTAATTAATACATTGTTTTTGACCTTACCAACAGTTATAACCAACCTTACCAACAGTTATAATGGTTTTTAGTAAATTTTTCTTATCTAAAGACTGATCGGAAATTCACATAGTCATTTTTGTAGAATTGGCACGTGATAACCAAAATTGTCACCTTTTGGACGAAAGAAACAAAAATATGCCTAAATCTTTTAGCTCGTTAAAGAAACCGGTTGTTTGCAAAACATTGTCTAAAACAACTGTTTATTATTTATCCTTTTTTTCAGCAGCATGGTAAAAACAACGACCACACAATCTTCAGCATGGTAAGGAACAATGGAGACTGGGAAGACTTGACTGCAAACATTAAAATAGAGTAGGTTTGTAGACACTTTTTCTCGTTTCCGTTTCGATTAAGGTATGAAGAACTGGAGCATTTTAGTTCAACACAATTAAAGGTTTGGTTAACTTAAAATAATAAAAGGTATCGGATATGAGACGCACTTTTCCCCCTAATTCTAATTTGTTCTTTTTATTATATTATCTACTTTTATAGATATAAAATCCAAAACATATGACTGACTGACTCACTCACTCACTGGTCACAGTTTTTTAAAAACCATAAGGCCTTGGACACAAGCATTATTTATAGGCTCTTCTTTACTACTACATAAGGGTTTAAAAATATGTACTCTCAAAAGGCTAAGAGAACATGGATTACGAAATTCCAAATGACAGCCATTATTCAATTTTAAAAGGTTTCAAGGTTTATTTGGCCATGAAACTTGGCACAAATATTCCTTATACGCTCTGGATGTATACTAAGCAAGGATTGTTAAATATTTTCTCTCGAAAGGCTATTTTTTATCTCGATTGCAAAATTCAAAATGGCGGTCATTTCAGTTTTAAGACTATGGATGGAGCACCTGTAGAAAATTTAAAGGGATAGAAAATGTACTTAAAGGGATAGAAATGTCCAATCTACTTAAAAAAGGTAAAATGTAAACATCTATTATTATCCACATACTTTATGTTATTGTCAAATACGACTTAAAGAACTTGCATTGTACGGACCGTCCGAAGTACTGTATTGCATTCCAACTTTTGTAAAATGGATTTCCCGTCTAATAATTAAATAAATATGTACTTTAAGTAGAATCTAATCTAAGCTAGAATAATAATATAAAGCAAAGTTATCTTTTCAAAACTTATGTTCCACTAACTTCAGAGAATTTGCAGACATGTGGGTAGAGTAATCAGTAACTACATCAATGGGTAAACCTCTGCTACCAAATCAATTGATTAGATAATAGATTTGATTGATTTTCGAACCGATTTGCGGTTAGTCGGATTAATTATCTCTTATCCAGCTTGCATCTTGTAATTTATTAAAAGTAGTGTTTTTATTGATATAATGTGACAATATTTCCTATTTAATGCAATGGAAAACAGAAGATATCAAAGTTTAATTTACAGTGCAACTCGAATTTTGTATTTGGAGCTGAAATTTAATACATTAAATTTTTTCCCTCCTTAATTTTTCTGAATTGAAGTTTCGGAGCCTATAGCTGATATAGACGGCACATACTCGTTTACAATCGTAGCATTTATGTTGTGGGTAAAATTAGGTTAATCGGTTTTATGTAAAATGCCTTGAAAATTATAATTGTCTACCAATTTTGAATTAACTGTTTCGATGGAGAGGTACGAAACCTAAAAAATAAATAGCTGAAATTCTATATTTGTTTTCGGTTTGTATTAATGTTTTCTTTAATTACCATCAACAAACTTTGCTATAAATTAAAGTCAATATGCAGTACAGCCTCACGTGTTGTGTTATTCATACCATAAATATTGTGCTGTTGAAATAATCAATACGAGCTTAAAAAGTGTCTATTAATATAATGCTCTAATTGCTGTTAAACTTACGATTACAGAATATAAAAAAATATTGTTTATGACGATTATGTCAATCGAAGTTTAATTTGGATTAATGCGCAAAATGATCACTTAGACATCACTTAACTCTATCTCTTTGAGGATTATTTGATGTTTCCTGGAATAAGCTTTTGTTCTGTGAATAATTTAAGAAAATAGTTTGATGTAAAAGATCTTGAAGAAACCTTTACATTTATTGATTTCAAAGAGTTAAAGATGCCTTTGAAAATGTTTCGAATAGTTAAAATTAAAATAAAGTTGTAAATATTACACTTACACTGGGAGGATTGCTTAAGGCAAATATGTTTTACAATGTAGGCCTTTTAGTGATCATGATTCTGCATTTATATAACTTTGCATGTTTACTGTGCCTTCATTTAAAATCCACGAAATAAAATTTTTATTACTTTGTCTTTGAAAAAAATGTTTACCAGAAAATTAAAATAACTTTTTTATTAGATCTTTGGGTGTGTGTATATATTTTATGTAACAATTCCCTTAATATGTTACCTATTTCCCTTGTGAAGCATAGAGGTTGATTCAATCAATACCTATAAATAAATTCATTTATATAAAATACTAAACTACTGACTAAAAAAACCTAAATACATACAAACATATAGTAAGATATATACTACTAACATAAAGTAAATGAAGATGTTTTTAAAAATAGGCTGTGCGTTTATAAAGGTGCATTGAGAATTTTGATAATATCCCATAATCTGATATGGACAATGGTTAGAGTGCTTGGATATGTTAGATCGATTGATTATATTATAATAAAGAGAAACACAAAAAAGGCTTTGAGGTGTTTTTGTCCGAAAATACAGCATCAGCCAAAATGTTTATGGCTCAAAAATATATTATAAAATATTTATATACCCAGTAAAATAAAATTTTGTAAAGAGAAAAATATTTCAAAAGTTGAATAGCTTTAACATTAGCTCTTACGTCTTCCCATGTTAGCAAAGAAAAAAGCGGAAATCTAAACATGTAACAACAATAAGTGTTGTTTGAGCTCTAACTAAGTTGGAGAACTGTTTCCCCTGTGCTTGAATATAACTAACTACCCGTGTACAATAATCCTCTTAGAATGTTGACTCTGTGCAAATAAAAAAAAAACTCAATTGAAATTAACTGTCTTTACTCTTAAACGAAACAGCTAGACAGTACAAGTATAACGCGGTTACTGGGTCTCATATGTAGTACCCATATTGTGGTCAACGCCTCTGTCCCTATTGTTAGGAATGGGACCACCAAGCCTCCTTTCGTCTGCTTATATGTATTGAAACGTTATTTCTTTTTTAATATTTGAAAATATTAGGTTGCTAACATTTCTGAGAAACAAAACATGCTTTAAATTTGCAATCGCTAGGACAACATAGTTTGACGAGTATAGAATATTTGTAAATTATTTGATGCTGCACTAAAAATACGTAATGTTAGTTCCCTGATTGAAATAAAGTATCAAAAATAGATCTATATTTTGAATAGTTATTGTGGCCGATAGGGATGACAAGTCCTATTAAATATCGATAGATCGGGGTTGCGATATATCTTGACGAGAGTTGCAATGCAATTCGTATTAAAATAAGATATAATTTTACCGAGTACCGGTATAGTTATTCAAAGCTTAGTTTGTACTATAAGCATTACCTTGAATAAACATGCAGTAGATCATCCTTTTAAGCCTCCTTTTAACTCCAAGTCTGCTTAAATTTTTCTTGCCAAATCTACAGCCATAAATCTAACATTAACGATTGGAGTAAGACCACACTCAGCCAAATTCAAATTCAACGTAATGTCTTTCCAAACGTTTAAAGAGCTGTTATTTTCACTTTTTTCTTTTATTGGAGATAAATCACGTAAAATTTGGTGGATTACATTCAAGCTTAGTGAATATGTTAAACATATAATCTAATTAGACCTGTTATAGTTTATTCTGATCTGTCAATTCTAGAGGGGTAAAATGATTAATTTTAAAAAATATTTTATTTTGTCCCACGTTTCAAACTGTAATATAATCATGTATATAAAAAAAATTAGATTAATGAATCCTGCAACCATTAGAAATATTGGGACTGCATTTCATTAAATATAGATGGAAGTTCGCCAAGTGTCTCTTGGGGCTGTTTGCTGCACTTATCCTACTTTGCCTCTTAAAATCTTTTTCAATGTCAACGGTTTGGATGATAAAATATCAGGATAAATTGAAAGTTGTGACTGAGTAACGAGCTATGAGGATAAAGTATAAAAACAGCAACTTTAAGGTAAATTCATTGCGAGTTATTGAAGTTTTACCATGAATTATTCTATAACGATCGTGCAAACAAACGGTTTTGCTCTTCGAGTCACTATAATGCGGCTATAAGGTCGCGAACAATGAGAAATTAACTAGTTTTAAGTACGTCATTATTTTTTTTCAAATAACATTATTTTTAAGGAAATGTTTAAAATATCTATTCACCAACAAATTTTCTAAGTAACCTTTTAAAACATATTATATATATTTTCTAATAATATTTTGTTGAGTTATTGATCTAATTGAACAGAGTTTTTGATAAACCTGGTTTCATTTATATTTAATTCATTAATTTATACGAGTACCGCATGTTACATCATACAAATTAATTTCCAAACATATTTTCTAAAAAAAATAACATCCGGGAGATAATCAACTACCATCAAATTATTGATCACCAAGAATAATTCACTTTAAAAATATGATCGTCTAGAAAAAAGTTAAATGTCCCTTATATGGTCTGCTGTGACAGCGACTTTAGTGATGTTTTTAAGAATAGTTGCAGTATTGCTTTATGACGGCTGTAAACAAAGTGTTGAAGATTACAGTTAAGCTCTGTGGTTGTCAACGTTTTATTTTACGTTCAGCCATTAAGTCAGTTACATTATCTCAAATATATGTTATCTGTACAAAAACCTAATGATGTGATAAATTTTTCTAGATTTGTATTTTTAACCATTTTGATTACTCGTCAAATCATATTAAATGTTCTAACAGTGTTAAATTAGCTATTATACGGTTGAAGAACTACATTTAATTAATTAACTCCAGTTAATTATCTATTAACACTCTCTTTTAATATTACCTTAAAATAATAGGCCTAAGTAGTACTTTATGTATGTATGTAAACATAATACATTAATAATATCAATTGATAAATATAATATAAAATATATTATATTATAAAATATATTTATGGTCAAGTAGATTCATATTTTACAATTTATCTGAAATGAGCAACAAAATACCAATTATTTCGTCGTAATATTATATACTATGATCAGTATTTTACAATAATTTGATTAAGATATTATCAATTAATGATTTGCAAAGCTAAGTTAAACATTATTCAGCATTTTCTGCATTTGGACTTTTTTAATTATAAATATGTTCATTTATAAGATCTTCCACGATTGTAATCAATAAGAAATTATCTATTAACCCTTTCTTTATCTTCCACTATAAATCCAAGCTTTTCCTCTCTGAGAGCTTCTTTGGTGCTTACCCGAAAACACTAATGACTTCCTTCTATCACTTGACCTGATTTCAAGAAAAAACATTTCGAAACGTCTAGATAAGCAGCCCGTCACTTCAATATAGCTAAAGAACATATATTACTTGTTATTCTCCAAACCTAGCAAAGAAGAAATGTGTTTAATTTTATTTATCTAACTTTGTTCTTGCGGCTTTCTCTCTCAAAATAAATGTAGGTGTCAATATAGCAGAATAGATTAAGGGAAGCTTTGAGGAAAATTTAGTGGGATGATTGAGTGTAAATTGTTTCTAAGAAATGTTGAAAAGAAACCAGATTGAAAAAAATATATGAATAACTAAAAAGTAGTACTCATTAGTTATTAACTAATTAACAAACATATTTGCATATAAACAAAAACATCCTGGAAATAATCAACCCCCATCAAATTTTTTATTATTAATTAAGAATAATTCACCGTAAAAATATGATCGCCTCAAAAAATCGTAACATGTCCCTTATATGGTGTGCAGCGTCAGCGACTTTAGTGATGTATAATCCATCAAAAACCCTTTAAACTGTTGTTTTTACTACCAACATGCCATATATAACATTGTATGTAAACACACATAAGCAAAATTATGCTAGATCTACTTGCAAATTCAATTATGCAATTTCTCTCTGAGAATCAACTTATGGTAAGGGATTACCTTACCTTATGGCATTAAGTGAAACATTCTTTATATTTGGGCATCAGGTAGTTCAATTTTTTTTTAGTTTTAATCAGTAATTCGGAGGCTTTCTCATTATGAATCTTAACTAATTCTAATATAGGCTGCATAAAGCTTATTCATGTAATAGTAATTTGCTTTCGATGCTTTCATCAATGGAATCATCTAAATTTCAATACCTTAGGTGCATTTATTTATTTATTTATTTATTTTTACTAGGTGCAAATCAACCACCAGCCATAAAACCCGAAAACACCCACACCAAAAAACCAAGCAAAGGGCCAAGGGGGGGGGGTTTACTGTCGTGCTTGCGATTTTTGATATGTTCACAAGAAACGTTATTTTTCAAGGAATTATAACATACTGTAATAATTCCTTGAAAAATAACGTTTTTTTGAGCTCACCAACGCCTTAATTTTAGACCAAATTTTATGATTAAATTGTCAAATTACTGGACATTTTTTCAATATTTCCTGAATGCTGTTCATTTTCCTTTAGGTGAAAAAAGCGTTGCCCGGTCGGGCATCTAAGTTTCCCACAAATTTACATATTTCTCATGGAAGGGATATTTTTTTTAAATATTAATAAAATGAGTGCTTACCTTGTAAACGGTTGGACCAAAGTAGACATATTATACATTTTTCTTACGGGAAATTTAATTTTCTTTAATTTTCAAATTTAATAGGGAATACTAAAAGTCGATAGTTTTCAAGATATTTAGGAAAAACTAAAACATTGTTCTTTTAGGCCCTTCCAGCCCAGCCGGCTCAAGGGCTAAGGGCGGGGACGTTTGATATGTTTTACTCCTAACTAGTCCAAACAAAGTTAAAAAGTCAAAAATTGTGATCCATGCGATTCCCTCTATAACCTTTCGTTGCCTGGACTATATATAATTTCTAAACGGTAAGATAAGCGTTGAATGATGGCAGACTGGCCCCCTGAAGTATTATCTCTCTGAAAATAATATCAAAATATTTTGCATACCTACTTTTTGTTCTGAATTTTACTTTAAATCTACCCTTTTACTTCACATCATTTTTATTTTTGTATTCCAGTGGTTTAAGATTTTTATTTCCAGGGGGTTTCAAGTAACTATAATTTTAGCCTATACTTGGTTCAGGTAAAACGAATTGTTAATATAAATCAAATTAAATTAAAAAAAATGATTACCTTTCTTTAAAAACTTAGGAAATTAAATTTATGCACTATGCAATTAAATTAATTAATTAATTAATTAATTAAAATAAACTATGCAATTAAAATAATAGTCTTAGATGGGTCTGTTAATAGACCTACGTATAACAAGATTTGAGTCGCAACAAAATTAATGATGCACCTTTTTTTACAAAAGAAAATCTTCACTTAATAAAAAAATAACTAAACGTTGATAGAGTTTTTTTATGAACGTTAAACCCAACCTAAGATTTCTTTAGATTACATGAAACTAGAGAGCTTCAAAAACTTGAAGAAACTAGACTAGAAATGTCATGAAACTAGATCTTTAAATGTCAGTGAGATTAACTCGGAGCTGACCAAGAACGATCTTGGCCGATGTTTGAGGAAGTCCACTTTGAAACTTACTGACCCGACGACGGGGACGGTTGATATGAACTCAATGAAGAGAAGAATTATTTTCTTCATAGTTACGCCAATTATAATTGGTGAGTTTGGAAACTGACTATTTCCTTTAATAATTGATGCACCTGATATAGCATTGTTTACCTCTCTTGGACCGGAATAACTGCAAATTGCTTTTTAATTTACTTACATTCTGTTAGAATTAAAATATATAATATATTTTAAATAATAAAACAGGAAAACTTTTATATATCTTTTAAATTGGGTACGAGTAAAAATACCTTTATCTTGCCTGCAGTCATTAATAAGTAAATCTTAATATACAGTATACTTTGATATCAAAAGATATTTTTAGATTTGTATCAAAAATGTTATGGTGCTTGTCCGTTTACTTGCACAAATATCTCAAAAACGGCCCCGAGGTTTTCATTTAAAGTTCAGAAATAACAAATTTCTTACTAAAACAAGTTTAATATAGGTTACTCGGCCAGAAAAATATAATGACGTATATTTATTGAAGGTAACTAACCTGCCTGAGATGTCATAATTCGTTCTCATTACTGCGAGACGCGTTTCGCATCTTGACAATGCATCATCGGTCGCTGAAAACCTATACTATACTTCACACAGTAGACGTGTTTGTCACAGTTCACACGATGGAACACAATCTCAACATTTAAAACAGTTATTAGAGACACACGGACACTTATTAAATTAACACTAAAACGATAAGACGATAAAAACTTTTACTGCCGGTGCGGGTAAAGGACGTGTTCTCAAGTTCCTAGAGTAGACCTACGGAAGTCGTGAGAACATGTCCTTTACCCGCGCCGGCAGTAAACGTTTTTATCGTTTTATCATTTTAGTGTTAATGTAATAAGTGTCCGTGTGTCTCTAATAACTGTTTTAAATGTTGAGATTGTGTTCCATCGTGTGAACTGTGACAAACACGTCTAATGTGTGAAGTATAGTATAGGTTTACAGCGACCGATGATGCATTGTCAAGATGCGAAACGCGTCTCGCAGTAGTGAGAACAATTTTTGACATCTCAGGCAGGTTAGTTACCTTCAATAAATATATTTAACAGATGTCAAGGCTATCAAACCAATTATAATGACGTATAAAATTATTTTTAAAGTCAACAAAATTAATATTGGGCCTTATAAGTTGCCATGCTAGCCAAAATAAACAACAAAAGTCAAATAAAGTTATCATTACGGATGTTTACAACTACAGCCATTCACGACGAAGAAGTTTGTGGGAAAGCGATTGGATGGAGCAATAAAAAGTGTATTTTTAAATTATTACACTGAAATGTTTTATAGTACATCGATGGACTAGTAAACATGAAATAATATCGAACACGGCTCCGCCCACCATTTACTATTTAATTAGGGAAGAGTTTTATAAAGTGGTTCCTTGCGAGTGAAGTTTGCAGATTTTCTTATGATTTAAACTTTCTCTCATCCACCCAAATTTTAAAGCTGGAAATATTCAGGCAAATAACTGTTATTTATGTTTTATTCTAATACCAAAATACATATTTATTCCGCATAGTAAAAATAAGTAGTAAACTAAACGAAATTTACAATTAATGTCTTATTACATCCACCTAATACGTCAAGATTGAAAAACAATTTTAAGTACTGTGAAAACAGATTATATGATGTTTAAAACATTGTTTGATATAAATGGAGGGAAATAGGAAGAACTTTAAGCAAAAGAGGGGGTATCAGATCTATGCTGTAGATATGCATAATCTTGGGCTAAAGTGATATAAATCTTATATTTATCATGTTATATTTCGTTTTGCTAGATTAACCTATTGTTTTACTAGACCATTTAGAGTATCATTGCGTAGGTTCGGTTAAAATGTCCGCTTATGTAAATTTATATTTAATGATTAAAAATTATATTTGAAGAGCTTAAAAGATTGAATCTAATTTATTTTAATTTTACAACCCTAAACGTAAGGCTTTGAACCCATTTTTTCGAAATTTTAAAACGAAATAATACTATCCATCCAGTGCAAAATAATCCACAGAAAATTTTAAAATATTTAATCATTAAAAACTATTTTTAAGACAATCGCACTGTCTTTTTTCCGTCATATTATTAAATTGAGTTAACTGCTATCAAATAAAACGGAATTTAATTACAAAATGTCAAATTCTTTATAGGTCCATATCAACACATTCTACATAATTTCATTGCTTTGTTGAACTGTACAGTTTATAGTATTTATAATTTTATTTCCCTTATCTTAGGTGCATGCACTGTAAACAAAAATATATACTCAATTTAGATTACAAAAAGTCAGTCGCGATGTAATTTTGACAAATAAATTCAATTGGATTCAAAAAGTTAATAACGATTTCCGAGGAACAATTACAGACAGCTATAATTTTAAATATTGAAGTGATTTATTTGGAACCAGGATAAAACTGTCCGAATAACATAGCGGATTGTGCTCTAGTTTTGCCTTAACCGGGTTAAAATCCAGGTTTAACTTACTTTAATAGATTTATAGGATGCTTTCCGGACATAACAATAGCATTATACAGACTGTGTGGACATGGCGGACATGTTCACTGAACGGTACGCGTCTAAGGCAGTTATTGTAAATTACTGTATTTTTTCTTTGGTTCGATGCTTGCTTATTATCTAAAATGTTTTGAAGACCTCTTTAAGTATAGTGTTTTTGTGACTGTTTTTACAGTACTCTGTTTAAGCTATGTTTTTCGTCCAGGTTATCTTTTATGTGGTACTAAAATGACCAGGTTATAGTTTATGTGGTAGCTATGTTTTTTTTGTCCAGGCTATGTGGTATTTATCTTGTTATGTTCTAGGGTTTTTCCTCTTGAAGACGGGATCAGATTCCAGATCCCGAAACGTCGTGAAACTTGTTTTTTAAGTATGTTTTACAGTAATCACTCGTTACCCTGCCCGTTTGGGGCTTTGTAGTTTTTAGATTAGGAAGAGTCGGATTACTGAGATCGTCAACAAGTCTCCGTTATAATGGAATAATAGTGGAAATACAGCGGGATCACTATTTTATTAGGTTTCCATTGGAAACCTAATAAAATAGCGAGTCATTTTCAATACTTCTTAGAACTATTAATTTCTTACACTAATCAGCCTAACAATCCTCTTTACTTGCCCGTAAACCCACTTTATGGACCGTTATTTTGTGTGTTTTTTTTTATCAATAGTGATTGAACAGATAAAAAATAACCATCTCTGCTGATCGCACATGAACGCATGAGGTATATCTAAATAACTCGCGAACCCCCTTGGACTAAAGATTCCGGATCACCTTATGATGCCAGAATAGTGGGAATAGTGGGAAATTTTAGCTATTAATTTTTGTGTACATTCTAATTTATGGTAATGCTGAAAAGGTATTAAGGACATTTGAGGGAACAATTCGGAGATTAAATGTAACTAAAGTTTAAACATTTTCTAAATTTTATATCACATTTAGTCTAAGCTTTCGACTGAATAACCTCGCTCATTATATGAAGAAAAATAAAATGGGAAAGAACTTTTAATTAGTGTCCACGGTTTCCTAGAGTTATATTGTGTCTTCTTACAAAAATGAATCTTCATTATCAACTGCCGTAAGGACTAAAGGGTTCTCCTTACCTCGTTTAACATGTAAAAATAAAAAAAATACATATCGATTCTTGTATTTCAATTTTTACTACGTCTTTTTTGTTGTTATTGCAATATTTTAACATTTTTATTATTTTTTTATTTTTCTAAAATAGTTTTAAGGAATGGCAAATATTTAAGGGTTTACTACGGTAAATTGTTGGAAATAGATGTGGTATTCCTGGATATAACGTTTAGTATGCTTTAATCTTCTAGAGTTCAGCAGTTGAGTGGATAAGATATTTAATGAAAAAGTTTTTGGATTAGGCTTGCAAATATTAGTTATATATTTATATTTAAAACATGTAATTTCATCAATTTGAATAATTTTTTATTCTATTATCCTATGTAAAACATTAGAGCTTCTTCTAAACACCAACCGTTCTAATCATTGACATAAAAGAGGTAATTCATGTTTATATTATTCAAATAAAAGCCATGACTAGTAGAAGTATTATTTGAAATTTGGCAAAATTTACAAAGTAAAATATTATTTATTTTTCATCTACCGCTTTTCATAGTTAATTTTTTTATATTTATTACTAAACTTTGTACGTGACAAACTAAGCTTTAAATGTCTTTACCTTACCTCAATGCTAGTTTTAATCTAAATTTATTTTTCAAAGTTAAATCTAAAAAAAAACAATTTTGTCTGCTAAAAAATATTAAATTGCTAAAGATAAAAAGTGCTTAAGCTTAGTGTTTTATTAGGTAAAAACAAACAGCAATAAAAAAGTAACAAAACCAAATATGAAAGAGAGTATCGTTGGTAGTTATGTGAGACAACAATACATTGGCTATAACCTTCATATATCAAGAGCTGTAATATCCGCTGCTCTATTTCTCAAGTTATGACATCTACGATTCCCTTAATTTTTATATACAAACAAACTTTCATTGATTTTTCCTCTTATCGAATTACGGAGTTTGGTTAATTTTTGTATAGCTCAATATATTAAAAACTTATAATAATTTTCTAATTATTTTAATTTAGGATGCAATTGTATAGTCAAGTATAAATTCGAAATTTCATTGAAAAGGGTTACGTCTCCTTGTACGTATTTAAATTAAAGTCTATCAACTCACTTTTAAAGATTAAGTAAATAAGTAAATTATCAATATGGAAAAAGTCTTAATCGTAATGAAGGTATCATACTACAAATAATTAAATATATTTCTCGTTCGGTTGGATTCTAATAAAGAGCGGGTGTGATAAAATGTAAATAAAGATAAAAGCAGTTGGACAATAATCTTAGGGAAGGTCAAATAACAATTCATGGTCAGTGAGCATCCCTACTTTCCTAATTGAATTTGCAGTGCTCGAAGCCAATTTGCATATTAATACTGTTTGGAGGATGTACTCAAAATTAATTATTCACAATAACAATCTGTGGTTTTGCTTACAGGGTTTCAAACAATTTACCGTGGGTGAAAATAAAAATTTTTGCAAATAATTATCGGGCCGAGAAAATCATTATCATACGTTACTTATTAGCGAAATAATGCATTTTTCCTAGTCTCCAATTAAACGCCAGAGGCAAGCCAGTATTTTTTATTCAGTAACTGAAACAAGCAATCAAAAACGTATTAATTATGTTTGCCCTTTCTGCTTCAGGTGACAGTTCCAGTTCCACACCAAGCCAATGAAACAGGTTTATGAATACTAAAATGAAACTTATGCAGCACAATAATGCCTATGATTTAGGGATATGTTCAAGGATTATTGTGCCAGACATCTGGGTTTCAATCTCTATGTTACATGGTTTTTTAATCTTTTCACAAAAATTGTTTATTGTGAATGAAAGTTATTTTCTTTTAAGTATTTTAATGATTTCGGACGAACGGTGGCATCAGAAAGCAGATTAATACGTCAATATTTCACGACGCCGTTATAAAATATGTACCTTTAAAGGGAAGCAAAAGGTATCACACAACCAATGATAACAGATTTGTTTGAACCGTAAGTGGCGTTTGGTTTAGATTATACTAAACAATGTCTTTAATGTATATAGTGCGTATTATTTTTTTTATCTGGGGCCCTCAAAACAAAAGTTGGTTATCCAATGGACTCCCTCCAAACACGCCGTCCTCAAGAAATACAGCTATAACTTTCTGTGTAGCCAGTTTTTCGTCAGAGGTTATTTTCCATAAAGACTGTGTTAAAAAAACTAAAGCTTTAAGATGTGCTAATTATTCCAGAATCAGTGCTTTAGACTTTTTAGCCAAATATCGATATTGTTTTTTCTCTACTATCACATGACATATTTTTTATCAAAATCTGTATTATTCAAACCTAATTCATAATTTTTTTCTAAAATAAAGCAAGGTTCACTCCGTTTCAAGTATTTTTATACTTCTTAAACATGACAAAATACATAAGGTGGCGTGAGCTCAAAAGGATGGTTAAGGAAATAACTTACACATTACCATAACAAAGTTTAAGACTATTTAATGCCTTAAAATGAAGAACGTTTCACTTGAAGGCATCAAACAGCTAATCTTGAGCCATCAGTTGGTCCTAAGAAGAAAACTGCAATATTGTAAGCAGAAGTTAGCAGTACAAGCTTAGTAATATGTGTGCATGTCATATTTATACTATGATTATTGTTATTATTTCAATGTTTTGCAAACTGGTGACTTGCAACTAAGTGTGGAGTAAAATTTACTCTTAGGATGACTAAGGGTAAATTTTACTCCACACTACTACATTCTCGAATACTTCTTTAGTAGTCTCTCGCCAAATCTACATTTACAAATCTTTCAAAGTTAAGTAATTGTAAATTAAAAGCATTTATTCTTCGATAAATTTTAAAAATGACAAGGAAAATATCTAACTTTGGTATATTTAAGTGATAGTCTGTTATCTGTACGTTACGAATTTTTTTTTCTTATAAGGTTATGAGATTGAAGCAAGTCATTAGTGTTTTTGGGAAAGGACCAAAGAAGTGTTTAGCTACGAAAAATTTAGATTTATTTAGGAGGAGATGAAGAAATAGAAAACAAGTATTTTCTTAATGGAATCTTAAAGTTAAAATTCCGCATATAATAAATAATAATTAACCACTTTTTCATCTCCCCCTAAATAAATATAAATTTTTCCAAGCTTAGTGTTTCTTTGGTTCTTGCCCCACAACAATAATGACGCATTAATCTCACATCTTTAAAAACAATTAAATTCTTATCGTCCTGAGGAATATACTACCTCTTCAATAAAGCCAAGGAACATATACTTTACTTTCATTCTTAAACCTATCGAAGAAGAAATGCGTTTAATTTGCATTCACCTGACTCTGATCTTGTGCCAGTCGTTTAGGGAAAGATTTGTAGATGTAGATTTGGCGAGAAAATATTAAGGACTTCGAGTAAGATATAGTAGGATGATTACGTGTAAATGTTAATCCACACTTGGTTGCAAGACACCAGATTGCAAAATATTTAAATAATAATACTAATCATTGTATACATTGTACATAAACACACATAACTAAGATTGTAATGCCCAATTCTGCTTGAAATATATTTACAGTTTCTTTCTTAGGACCAACAGAGTATTAGGGAATAGGTATTTGATGTCGTCAAGTAAAACATTCTTCATTTTGAGGCATTAGGTAGTACAAAATATTATTATATCTTAATGAGAAACTCAAAGACATTCTCATAATAGGGCATAGCTCAACATAATATGTGTTGTGTGACGCTTTTTCATGTAGCATTTATCTGCTTTCGATGCTTTCATCCATTGAACTATTAAAATTTTAATAATTCTTGGTGCACGTATGTTTAATTAACTAGATCTACACCCGTTCTTTCATATCCTGCATCTAAGTTTTTTTATTTATTTAGAAAATTGAGCTCAAAATTATTTCTGTAATTTGAGGTAAATAATGAAGAACGAACTACATACAGTATTATAGATTTTTTAAATGTCAAACCCTGCATGTAAACTATTTTATTCAATCACAAGTTTAATTTGATCTTGTAGGAGCTTTGTTAGTATTCATTTGATTTGTGTATCGGTAATTTTTTTCAGTAATTGTATTATTGTGCCTCCTTGTCACCATAAAAGAAATTTTTGGACTGATATATATATATAAAATATGACGTAAATAAATTTATAAGGAAACTAAGATATAAAAACTACGGTAAATACTTGACAAAGGCAAATATTTATGAAGTACTTTTAACAATAAATATTGCTTCAAACGTTTAGATAAAAAAACTGACATTTACTATAAATTATATGTAACATAGGTGATAAATTGAAGAATAAGTAAAAAAGAAAATTACTGACAATTCTCAATTTAAGTGACGAATTTGAATAATTTCTTCTGAATTTCAAATGACCCAAAAACGTTGTTGATCAAAATGATATCACTCTTTTTATTCGGTCCTCTAACTGTTCTCTCCAAGTTCAATAATTCAATTTACATGTTTTGAATAATTTAATTTTTTCGGGTGATTAGAAGGGAAAGTTTTTATTAAAGTATATTTAGATCAAAATACTAGTTTTACTAAAATAATCTATTTATAAAATTCAAATACTTCGAATTGTCAACTAAAGTTTTATATGTATTTCTTAGTGATTCTAAATCACCTGACTATACAGACTATTTGTAAATATTAAATTTAATTACACCGTCAATATTACAAACTTAACTTTTTTATTTGTTTATTTTACCATCTATTAGACTGAAAGTACAGTATGCGCTTCTGATACCGTTTAGAAAAAAAATTGCGAGGCAGATTTTCTAACCAATGTATTTGTGACTGTCCTAAAAAATTATCATGACCTCATAAAAACATTTATGAGGTCATAATGTTTCTGAAAATAGTTAGGTAAGGGCTAAACGGTCGCAGACTGAAATCCTGAAGTGTAATCCCTCTGAAAACAATAAAATCAAAGTTATTTGCAAAAATATACCTACTTTTTATTCCAAATGATACTTTAAATCAAATTAATTACTTTACATTATTTTTATTATGGTATTTTAGTGGTTTAAGTTTATTATTTACAGGTGGTTTTAGGTAACCATGTTTTATAATTATAAGTGGTTCAGGTAAAGGGTCCGTTTATAAAGGTCAAATCAAATAAAATGGAAAACGATTACCTTTTTAATTAACTATTTAAGAAAATAATTGTATTACATAGAAATCCTTTATCCTTTGCCCTATAAGTAAGACTAAACAATTAACAAAAATACTGATGCAACCACTTTCACTTTACAAAAAAAAGAAACAGCATTATTAAAAAAACTAGTTAATTATTTATTGCTAAACCAAGATAAGAGAACAGGCAGAAATAGAAAAAAATAATAAATGAATCGATCTAGACAGGAAATGATTTAAAAAAAGAACACAAATGAGACCCAACCCATGATAGTTTCAGATCATGTAGATCTTAAGATCTCTTTAGATCCTTAAATGTCAGTATCATTAACTCGCAGATAACTACGATCTTTGTGGAAGTCCGCTTAGAAACTCGCCGACCCGAAGGCGATTGAAGAGGACTCGATGAAGAGAAGAAGAACTCCACAAGTGTCTTGGACCGGAATGATTGCAGCTTGCTATTTAATGGCATTCCGGTGAAATAATTCCAACCACAAAAATTCCACTATAAACACCACTATAATTCCAACCATTAAAATTTGAATTTATGTTATAACTAATAATACCGGAAAAAATATTATATTTTAAGTTATATGCTAGTAATGACTATTCATTAACCTTAACTTGATTAGGTTTATTGGTAAGTAAATATTAAAATATGTACTGGGTTTTTTAATTAGTGAAGAGTTTTATTAAGTATTTCTAATCGTTAAAAAAATGTTTGCTATGGTATCAACCTATTCTTATCCCATATATATTCAAAGGCTTAAAAACTCTCTGACAAATAGTTGTTGACTTTACTTTTTTATAATCCTAAAAAATTATAATATGTATTACATAGGGAAAGTACGATTAGTATAATATCGTAGTTTCTGATATTGTCTTATTGTATTGAACTTAATATTGCATTAACATTGGATAAATCTTGATATTAAACATTACGAATAAATTTTTTCCATGAAATAATAGTTTGGTATGAATATAGAAAAGAAGAAAGAATAAAAATTATAAACAAAATAAGGAGTACTACACATTCATGTGCAGAAAGTTTCATAATTAGGATATAAAGTGTATTAAATATTTAAGTATTTATTTTGTTATTTTTATTGTTGCTAGATTAAATTTTTAATCTTTCTTCCAAACCGTTATTGGTATCATGGTCTGTAGTTCATTAGCTGTACTTATAATTAATTAACAAAGAAATATTTAATTCAATTTGAGAGCCCATAGCGAGTAGATTATTCAAGAATCAAGCATCAAGACTCAAGACTTTATTTGCCAAAAACAAATACATGGCATGGGCATCGTCAACATTTGTAACATACGTAATATTCTAAAATTAAAACTGTAAATCCTTAACATAAAAAATAATAATTAAACTGCATAAAAATCAGAAAATTAAATTAATATCTATTGTCCAGAATACAATGGATACTGTTATGCTATGTCTATCAACAGCCTTTTAAACGATTCTGGAATTTTGATAAAGGCATTTCCCTCTTAAGGTCCTGAAGCAAAGAGTTAAAAAGCTTTAACCACAATTATAAGAAATGTTATTCGGTTTCAGCTCATACGTTTGGTATTAAATGACTTGAAAAATAAGACTGAAAAAAAATTAACAACAATGATGAACGCTTTTCATTCATTGGGAAGCCAAACTGTCTTTTTACAGTCATCTAAATACAGTAAGTTATATTGAGTAACTCAAATTAATTATTTAAAGTAACAAGTAAATGAACCCTATTGCAAATATACATTTTATTTTTATCGGGCAGTTTATTGAATTAATTATTACATTTTTATATCCGTCATAATAAATACTAAAAACGTACATACATCGTATAACAAAGTTGTCAAATATGGTAATCTACCCTATTTAGATTAAAACGAGAAGCCCTTTCAGAATGCAATTTTGTTGAATGAATCAAATTGTATTAAAATAATTTACATAGCATTTCAAGATATATTTGCAGCTTTATTCAAATAATTTACATTGAATTCCGTGGTATACTTGCAGGTATAAATTAAAATTTTAGCAGAGTTATGAGGAACGAGAACGAAACTGTCCGAGTAACACACGGGAAGTGCGCTTTTGCTCTAGTTTCGGATTGACCGGGTTTACATCCAGGTTCAACTAACTTTAATGGCCTTATTCGTTGTTTTCCTGATATTACAATAGTATTCTATGTTAAAAGTCTATTCTAGCGTACAGGCAGTATTGACGTATTCGGGGATCGGCCTGGTGTAGTGGTTAGAACACAGGATACCGGTCTCCGGGGCCCGGGTTCAAATCTCGCCGGTCACCAATGGCTTTTTCGCCAATAGCTTTTTCGCTATGTTATAATGCTGTATCCCACTATTCCTAGCCTGAAGTAATGTGCACAGCAGTTCCAGGCTAGGTCTAGCGTCCTGGGATGTGAAGGTAGGACAGTAAAAAAGTCTAGACATATTTACAGAGTATGCGCGGCTGTGTAGTTAATTTTTTTTTGGTTAGATGTTTGTGTGTTGTTTCAAATGTTTGGATGACGTCATAACGAGTTAAACTTGAAACTAAAATAAACTATTAAATAATTTTTAATAGATAATAATCTATTAAAAATTATTATTATTATAATCTATTAAAAAAATGCATAATCTATTAAAAATTGATCACCTATATTATCAAGGAAGTGCAACCTTTCATTTATATACGTTTTTCATTTCCTATGAGTATTCGCGATATATAGCTATGCAAAAATGTTATTCGATTTGATTCACCAAATCGATTATTTGAGTATTTCGGTCACCAAAACGTACCTTGGCAAATAACCACATAAATTTAATGTAAGTTTATTTAAGAAGTCGATCAATGCTGAGGTTTTTTTACTCGCCTTAATTTTTAACTGAAATAAGAAAGGTGATCATAGAAGAGTAATACCAAATATGCCATAAAAAAGTTAAAGGTATATGTTAGTTTTCGTAATACTTTAAACACCAATGTAAAATTTTTCGGCTCTCAATTTTCCTTGAGTAACACATTAAAAAAATCTCAAAGAGCTCTAAAATAAACCCTTCAAATGCGGAAGACGAATTTTTATTCGCAGTTAAGTGTATTCTTATTACTGCTAAAGAATCTTGGATTCCTCACTATGGAAAATTATACAGGGTGAATCTTCTAAGCCGTCCAAAACAGATTGTAGACGAACGGCTTGACATTCTTAACGAAACGAAATCTTTCCCTACTAATTCATTCCTAAGGAACAAGGTAAAATAGTTTTAACCGTTTTAAAATTCTTTGTTTGAAATTCATTGTTGGTGATGGTGATTTTATATTTTGATTAGGATTTTTGCGGACATTTGTCATCACTGATTAGTAAAAAACAAGTTTCACGACGTTTCGGGATCTGGAATCTGATCCCGTCTTCAGGTGGAAGAAAACCTAAAATATAACAAGATTAGTAACACACAGCCAGGAAAACCTGGAGAAAAACACAGCTAAAACAGAGAACTGTAAAAGCAGTCACGAAAAAAATAAGCTGAAAAGAAAAACAATACACAAAATAACACAGGAATCACAAGTATCAAGAATCACCAGGCAGGTGACGATAGGCTTGACAAAGAATCGGTTGATATTAAATCCAGACAACAATCAAAGCTAGAAAAAATTAAGCCCTGTCGAAATTAGTAATAACTCTAAAAATGATGAACAGATTAATGATGCAAATAATCAGGTTGTGAATCTTTCTTCACGAAATTTAAATTCAAATGAAATTTCCGTTTTGTCTAAAGGGCTGAACTTTTCTGTTGTGCCTAAATCAGTGAGGGCGCTTGACTTTGTTACGGAGATTTAGTCCGCTGTGCCTCAGCTCCCTGAGACTCAGGGGGATCAGTTTCGGTGCGAGGCCAGCATCTTACTGAATAAAATTCCTGTCCCAAAGCCCAACCTAAAGAAAGAGGAAATCAAGGCAGTATCTATCCTTGGGAAAGATGATACTATCAAAATATTGCCCGCGGATAAAGGAAACGCTACTGTTGTCTTGGACACAGTAACATATAAAGAGAAAATATTGGAAACTCTCCAAGCTGGTAAATATACTGAACTAAATAAAGATCCTACGGAAAGTTTCGAGCGTAAAGTTGCAAGCACCCTTAGGAAGCATAAACAGTTTTTTTCTGATAAACAAAGAACTCGTTTAACACCGCATCACTCGAAAATCCCACACATGTATGGGTTACCTAAAATTCATAAAACTGATGTACCTCTTAGGCCTATAATTAGCTCTCGCGACTCACCGTGTAGGGAACTGTCTAAAGTCCTCCTGGACGTCCTAAAACCAATGGTGGGAAAAACTGACTCGTACATAAAAATTCTAAAGACTTCGTTGAAAAGTCAAAGGACATAGTGCTGGGTGAGACGGATAAGCTGGTTAGTTTTGATGTTGAAAGTCTGTTCACGAATGTCCCAGTTCCTGAAACCTTAAAAATAATCGAGTCTCGGCTCGAAAAAGATGAAAGTCTAACTGAACGTACTAAACTTCCTGTTAACGTCATTATGGAACTGCTTGAATTATGCACTCAATGTAACTATTTTGAACTAGAGGGTAAATTATACCGTCAAGATGAGGGGATGGCCATGGGGTCGCCATTGTCGCCTATCTTTGCTAATATCTTTATGGAGGAGTTTGAGCAAAAGGCTTTGTCTTTGGCTCAACTCAAACCGAAGATTTGGTGGAGGTACGTCGATGACACCTTTGTGGTATTTCCGCATGGAGACGATGAACTACACGACTTTTTAGGGCATCTTAACAGTATTTCTCCTTCCATCCGCCTAACAATGGAAGAGGAAGTCCAAAACAAACTAGCATTTTTGGATGTGTGCGTAGAAAAGGATAGGGACACGCTTAGGACAACTGTTTTCAGAAAAAAGACACACAGGGCAGTACTTAAATTTTCAATCAAACAATCAAAAATCTGTCAAAGAAGGGGTAGCTTACTCTCTATTTGACAGAGCAAAGAGCATTTGCTCAAATCAAGATGGATTAAATCAGGATATCAAAAAAGTAGAGCAAGATTTGGCTAAGAATGGATACCCTCAATCCGTAATAAGAAAGTGCAAAACCCGTAGGGCTAAACAGAATGAGTCAGAAAACACTGAAAAATTCGTTCCTATGTCAATCCCTTATGTGCCGGGATTATCGGAAAAAATTAGAAGAGTTGCTAGGAAGTTCAAAGTTAGAACCGCGTTTAGGACACAAAACACTCTTAGGCAATGTCTCATAAAAACCAAACCAAAAAATGGCACTCAGGGATCAAAAAACTGTGTTTACAGAATAAACTGCAATAGTTGCTCTAGGCCGTATTATGGCGAGACAAAAAGACCTTTAAATGTTAGAATCAAAGAACACAAAGATAACACGAGGAAGGGCTTAGTGGATAAATCAAAATTGCTCAACACTGCTGGTCTGAAAATCACCAGATGAATTTTGACGAAGCAAAAATAGTACACCGCGAACCTAATTTTTTCAAAAGAAAACTAATTGAAGCTTCATACTTAAAACTAGCAGACCAACCAATCAGTCAATCTTCACTTGAAATAAGGCCAGTATGGCTACCAATATTAAACAAAGAATTGAAAGACAAGGAAAATAAAGTGTCAGAAAATAGGGTAATTACTAACAATTCTGTTCAAAATTCTCATAACATGTTAACCCGTAGCAAGGCCAAGGGGAAAAATCAGGTTAAACATTAACTAACAAAACACAAACAGACACACGGAATTTGCATATCACATGTCTCTGTTTCAGATTTTCGCCACCGGTAGCGCGCCGTGATTTGGTTGGCTGTGGGCGCCGCCATTTCCGTTGCCGCCGCCATTTGCTTTCCTCCCACCAGTCTCAGCTCAGCTCTGATTGGGTGTGGACGTGCTCTCTCCTGCCTGGTGATTCTTGATACTTGTGATTCCTGTGTTATTTTGTGTATTGTTTTTCTTTTCAGCTTATTTTTTTCGTGACTGCTTTTACAGTTCTCTGTTTTAGCTGTGTTTTTCTCCAGGTTTTCCTGGCTGTGTGTTCTAGGTGTAATCTTGTTATGTTCTAGGTTTTCTTCCACCTGAAGATGGGATCAGATTCCAGATCCCGAAACGTCGTGAAACTTGTTTTTTACTAATCAGTGATGGCAAATGTCCGCAAAAATCGTTTTAAAATAAAGGGTATTCCAAAAGTAGGAGATCAGGGGTTAGAATCTCAGAATTTTCAAATGTAAACATGTTATGCATCATTTTAAAGCTCTAAACAGGGTGAATAATTTGGTGGAAACAGGACGCATTTATCTTTATTCGTTTCAAAATTGCGGCCATTTTGTGAAAAATTTTGGTATTTACGGAATACACTTTATCTCGAGAACTACAAAACATATTTTTGTTTTATTATTCCTTGTAAACTCAACTTTATCAGCTTTAATTTTATATACGACTTGCCAACATTTAGGAAATAACAGATTTTTACAGTAAATTTTATTTTGTTTCAATGTTGGTAGCCCTGAAAGTCAAAAAATTTAAATCGCAGCATATGCCAAATAGCACATCATTTTACAGAACTTGCAAACACCAACAACTTTTCAATATACACCAAGCCCCTATCATTGGTAATTTTGTGCAATATATGCAGTTATATGCAAAGAGATTTTCGTTTATAACTAACTACAAAACCACTAATCTTAGGAGGTAGGCTCAAGTTAAAAATTGTTGGTATTTGCAAGACTTGTAAAGTGATGTGCTCTTTGACATATTCTGCCATTTAATTTTTTTGATTTTCAGGGCTAGGCCTACCAACATTAAAACAAGATAAAATGTAGTGTCAAAAACTTTTATGTTAAGAATATTGGCATGTCTTAAATCAAATTGAAGCTTAGAGTAAGAGGAATAATGATTATTAAACGGAACAAAAATTTGTTTAGTGGTTCTTGAGATACAGGGTATTCCGTAAAAACTAAATTTTTTAAAGAAAATGGCCGCCATTTAAAAATAAATCAAGATAAATGTGTTCTGTTTTCTCCTAATTGTTTGTATTGTGTACAGCTTTAGAATGATTCATAATGTGACGTACATGTGAAAATTCTGAGATATGAACCCATGACCTCCGGTTTTTTTAATACTCTGTATTTTAAAAAGGTTAAAAATATTTTAATTTGTTCCTTGGGTATAAATTTGTGGGGAAAGGTTTAGTTTCATCTTTGAATGTCAAGCCGTTCGTCTACAATCTGTTGTGGATGGCTTAGAAGATTCTTCACCCTGTATATCTTGTACTTTTAAAACAAAATTTTTTTGTAAAAAACGGATACCTATGGACGATAATTAATTGTTTGATTGTCAATAACTTAAATTTAAATTGACCTAAAGATGCATCCTTTATTCTGTATATTTAATAATCCTATGCATCTACCTTATTTCAAATTATATATATATATATATATATATATATATATATATATATATATGTATAGTCTGGAACTCCAACATATTAAACCACAGTTTAAATTTAAATTGTATACTTACATATCAAATGGTTTGTAGTTATCAGTCCTTGCTGCTATAAGTTTGATATTTTCTCATTCAAACGGAATAAACCGAATTTTTTACTACTTATTCAAATGTTCATATTGCCTTCAGTTTATTCAAACAATGTTTATTTGTAATTGGTGTGTATTTTTAACAGGTTAAAATTTCCCTTCAAATTTGTTTTCATTTTCTGAAAAGTCTTTTAAAATTACAATAGTAGTTTATTGGCTGAGTTTACTTTAAAGAATGATAAAAAATTCCTAATTAATAAAAATAATATTTTTTTCGAAAATAATAAAACCTTAAAAATATTTCATTAAATTTAATGCCAACATTTAAAAAAAGCTAGTTTAATGTATATAATATTCTTTCATAAATTGATAAATTAATAATATCGCAACTAATTTAGTCTCTAACAAAAATTAGTTACCAACGGTCTTCAGCGTTAATCAATACTTTCCTTGAAAGTTTTAATAACAACAAAACAAGAAATCGTATTCTTTATTGAAAAATAAGGGTAACTGTGCTGTTTCAGTGTAAATCATACGTCGAATTTTATCTATATGAAGCTTTGTTCTAATATTTATGAAACTCAATGACATTAGAAACTTACTAAAGCTCAATGTTGAAGTAACAGTTTTACTGGCTGCCCACGGGGTGTTTTCTGGTTCGTTTAACTTAACCAACAGCTTGTGGCACTAAAACATTAGTTCAATAGATAAGAAAGGGATTTGGTTAACAGATTGGGTGTGGTCTTAAGAAAACCACTCACATTGTTGTATTTGAAAAAAGACAAAAAACAAAAAACTTAATTTTAACTATTATATGTAACCATCATGAAACCATCTTCCATATATATATAAGACAAAGACCATTGACTGTCTGATTGACTGACTGACTGACTGACTGACTGACTGATCAGAGTTTCTCAATAACTATAAGGCTTAGAGCCATGAAACTTGGTACAATTACACTTGACAGGCTCTAGATGCGTACTAAGAAAGGATTTTGCAACATTTTCTTTCAAAAGCCGTAAATATGATATATTAATAAATTCAAAATGGTGTCCTTTAGCTTTCGAATCCTACTTTCCCATAAACTACAACTTTGAGCCATGAAACTTGGCACAATCATTCTTTATAGGCCTTAAATGCAAGAAAAAGAAAGGTTTTAAAAATACTTTTTCTCAGACGGCTAAGGTCAAGTATGAAAAAAAATCTAATTGACAGCCATTACATTTTAAAAACTATGGATGTAAGTACTGTAGAATATTTTTAGGGTTCAGAAAAGATACGAGATCCAATCTACTAAAATAATAAAATGTAAAAATTTAATGAACGAGAAACTTTTTGAGGAAGTAGGTTTTTAGCCAAGACATTTATTGTCTACTTTTTCTTTCAGTTTTCGGTTCGTTTTCAAAAACGTGCTAAATTCAGATTGATATTAAGTTAAAACTTAGCACCTTTTTTGTTTTACATTCCGGATTATATTCATTATCTGCATTTGGAAATGCAAGGAGGCTAATTTTAGAGCAAACCCAAACGTTCCACCTTCTCATTTTCATCTTGGGTGGAACTAACAGCTGCACCTTAAGGGTGTATTGTTCGCATATGCCACAAATAAATCAGTCCATTTGTTAATTATTCCTAAAATTTGACATGAGATAGTATGATTTAATTAAAATTAGTTATCCTTTCAGGGGACGAAGCTGCGGGTATACCTGGTAGTGTACGTATATAAGTAGGTTTTACAGAAGGCACGCGTCAATCTGGGCCGTTCAGTATTTTTTTAGGAGCGCGTCAGAAAATTGCCGATACATTTCAATAATAGTATAATACCGCTGAAAACATAGTTTCTAAGGGAAATTTTAAAATAGTGGATCATTCTCAATACTTCGTAAAACCATACATTTCTCACACTAATTTGCCTGATCACTCATTTATCAGGGGCTATTAATTTTTTCTACCTTTTGTGATGCAACACTGATGGGTGAAGTTTAAAACAAACAACAAACTCTGCGGAAAACGGATTAATGAGCGTGCCAGACCGTCGAAATCTACATCAGCGGGATTTCATTCAGTGATATTTTGTTATTTGTTTTGGTCAACACTCTACTATGATAACAATATAATAGTATATTTCATTTTTAGGACCTAAAGTGACGCTTTTCGTACAAGGTCAAGTTTTACGACCGAGGCTGTAAGCCGAGGTTGAAAAATGACCGAGTAACGAAAAGCAGCTTTAGGTCCGTGTGATGAACTACATTTTTCGTTATATCGCTCAATACAACACGCATACTACTTAAGAAAACAAAAATGTTACAGCCTATTTACCTTTAAAGATGCCTTCCAAACATCTTCCAATAATGCTTCCGTCTTGTTCTTGCTGTTTGAAGCAGTCAGCTGATTGTTTCATTTGTGTTAGGTTAGACTCACAGCAATGAACAACAATCGACGTATCTAACGCATGCAATAATCGATTGGTGAAATTGGCGAGTTTCACAAATTGATTAAACCGAAAACAATGCAACAATGAATTGCAATTGAATATAATAACCGATAACCACTCCCGATGCAATCGATAGCTCACATCGATGCTGACGTACAACAACGATGAATGTTTCGATTATGTGTAATCAAATGAAGATTGTTTGATTATTTACCTAGAAATCAAAAGTATCATCAACAATGATATTTTTGATCCTAGGGAAATAATTATCAAATCATATGTTATTATCCAAGGACTAAAAAGAACAACTTTTGAATCCCAAGGAATTTGTAAAAAGCAGCTGTTTTTCAAGCAATATGACGAAAAAATTATATTCAGTGCATTAAGGGGGACTATACAAAGATGAAATTCAACGAAAATTGAATATTGATCTAAATTTTACATCACGTTGACTCTTAGATTTCAACTTAATAATCTCACTCATTGATTGAAGAAACAGAAAATGAGAAAGAACTTTTAATCAGTGTCCACGAGGCTCAAGAGTGATGTGATATCTTGTTACACAAAGTCTTCATTACCAACTGCGGTAAGTACTAGAGTGTTCTCCTTTCTTTTGTATTAATTAACTCTTTTATAATACTCTACTACAAATATTTGCCGCAAACATATAAAAGTAACAACTGTACATTCAATAGATTGCTAAAGCCTTGACACCTTATATTACTAAATTAAAACTTACCAAATTTGATAGTATAGCCTGTAGATGTCAAACAATCTTTTTCTTACAAGAGACTGGTTTCGGTTCTATGACGATTGACGGTTTCTGATGACGGTTCTGTCATCAGTCATGTAGTTATTCTATAATTTATATTAATCTATGTCAATAATTAACTGAACATTGGTATTGGTTATTGCATTTTAACTTTTACTTCCTCTTCTATGACGTTATTGCTATTCTTTTAATATGTATACATTAAAATATAGAATTTTTTTCTAAAAATATATTTAAGAATTAGCAAATATTTAAGGGATTTCAATAGTTTATTGTTGCAAGTAAATGTAATGTTGCTGGATAAAACTTTTTAGCGTGCTTCAATCGCTAGAGATCAGTTGTTCAGCGTGTTATACGTATATAGAAAAACTTTCTGAACGATAAAATACTGAACTTCATAATCGTAATTGAAAATATGATTTTATTCATTCCTATATTTTTGTAGTATTATCTAATGTATCATGTGTTTTATATGGGCATCAAATGAGAACACCTTACATTTAAGATGGTAGCCTGACAGTATTAAATTAATTCAACATCAACATGAAATCCATTTGAATATACAATATTCAATAATATCTAATATCATAGGAAATACGAGTATAACCTAAGCATACTAATTCATTAAAAACATATTTTACCAATCAATAATTATTTTTTATTTACCGCTTTTCATGGATGATAATATAAAAACAAATGACACAAAAGACATTGTTCGTGATGAATTAAGCTGAAAATATCCTAATTGCCTCTTTGAATCAATATTTCATTTTAAACAATTAAACGAAGATGTTGTGGTCCGTGCGCCGATTACACGTGACGTAGTTGAAACGTGGTCCGTCGGGCTGCACTTATTTGCGGTGTGGCAGGAGCGCTTTCGGCCTTTCGCCATTATCAACTGCTACTAGTAGCAGTTGATAATGGCGAAAGGCCGAAAGCGCTCTTGCGACACCGCAAATAAGTGCAGCCCGACGGACCACGTTTCAACTACGTCACGTTATATCTAAAACTTTATAAAGTTGTCTAGTAGAGAGAAATAATTAATCGATAGTTATCATTAAAATACGAAAGTGCTTATGTTTTGTATTTAAATGGAAAAATCCAAATAATAAAGTTATATCACCAAAAGAAATATCAACAGGAATATCGTCAGTAGTTAAATGAGACAACAATAAATTGGCTACGACCTGTCACACATCAAGAGCAATAATATCCGCTTCTCTATTCTGTATGTTTTGACATCTACCATTCTCTTTATTTGTCATATTCTATTCTCTTGTTTTGTCATATACCATTTTCTTTATTCTTATATGGAAGGAGACTTTAACTCTTTCTTTAAAAGACATATTTCAGCTGGAGTTATTATTATTTGAATATTTGAATATCTACCGTTCTCTTTATTCTTATATGGAGGGAAACCTTAACTCTTTCTTTACAAGACACATTTTAGCAGGATTTATTATTATTTGAATATATATTGGGATACTACCCACATTGAGGTATGTCGTATTTGTCCAATTTTCGCGAAAATTTGAGAACAACAAATTCTTGTTTTACACATAAAAAACGGACGAAAAAACACAGTATATTTACACTACGACTTAAACTGATAGCTCGTTATGCCAAATTACTGACAGGCTAATGTTAGTATAGCTTAGTACATACACACCTATAATACTATAATATATAGTCTTAATTCAGAATACATTTTTAAAGTAAAATATAAACTCTAAATTTTATTTAAAAAAGGTTCGTGAACCTTTGCGTATTAAATTTTAAGTCTTCCAACTCACATTTGAAGGTTTAGTATATATGTGTGTAAATATCCGTATATCAAATTACAATCCTTAAGGAGGGTTCATACTCTAATAAAGAGAGTTTCTCGTTCCACTGAATTCTAATACGAAGCGTTATTCTACTGTAATGAAATGTAAATAAAGTTTAACAGCAGTTGGATATTTATCCCGGGTACGGACAAACAACTCTCGGTCAGTAAGCATAATAACAGCTGCATCCCTACTTTCCTAATTGAATTTGTAGGGCGTGCAGCTAATCTGACAATACATATTGTTTGGTAGGTAAATAAATAAAAATAAATAAATAAGTCGTTATTGTCTTACAAGAAAGCAATAGGCAAAGTATCAAAGCCTTAGAATCCGTCTCCATTATTAAAATCGATGTTAAAAATCTGTTTTTCGATATTTACAATCACGATTTATGTAATCGAGATAACGTTTAGTTGAGAAATCGCTAATCATTAGTTCGTAACCCAGCTATAATTTAAACCAACGCTATGAAACCTAACAATCCTAACCTAACCTGATGTGAATAAAACTTATTACGGTATATTCTAACGTAATTTCACATCACTCGCCACCTTGCATTTGATTCATTGTCAGTTGTTGTCAACGTCGTGCTTTACTAAAAGTATTCGCGCTACCTGCAATTGAGTATACTTATGGCTCCATGCACATGTAAGTTAGCTTCAAATTACATTTTGTAATGTTCGAACCATGTACCTTTTCTCAGTGATTTTTACGTTTTACATCATTGCTGGTTACACTATTAAATATATCCATCACTTCTATCCCTTTTCATTACTTCACTTTTCACATTCTTCGCAATTTCTAATATGAAATCAAACCAGTTAGCAAACCAAATCTTTCCATATACTGTAGGGTGGTCAGTTTCTCTAATTCTAATAGGATAGTAATTATTATTACAATCAACGTTTTCAAAATAGTCACCTAAATTGTTTATTTACAATTACGACAAGTCATTCATTAATAAAAAGAATAAAACACATGTTTATTAAGTAATCGTTAAATTATATCAAATAAATCAGAAAACATCGATTTTAACATCGATTTTAACTGTGGAGATGGATTCTTAAGTTTAGCCGCCAAAGTCAAAGGGCACACTTATGTCCAACAAGTATTTACATGCGTTTTATCACTATTCATTAAAACAACTATTTTGTAACTAACAAATGATAAGAATCCATATAGTTTACAAAACCGATATTAAAAATACAATTGACTAATTCTGAAGTAAGGCATGGAAGAAATAGAAACCAACCAATACACACCTGAAACAAGGCGGGTAGGGTTGGTTTGGAAGTAGTACTTCCATTTATGAAATATTGGTGGATGTACAATGCTTGTTAATACAACTAAATTGATTATTTAAATCAACTGTGATATAGTTTAACGGTTTCAACACGTTTTTTGCAGCTCAGTAATGAATTTGTAAACCAGCCTCAACAGATAATTTACTGAATTTGACTCCCATTTCAAAATGGAAACAAAAATTTATAGCAAATAGTTATGATTCAGAGATGACTTATAATAAGTAACTTATTACCAAAATATAATATTGTTGTCTTAGTTTCCAATGAAATGCCTGATCAAGGTTTAGTTTGCCAGAGATCTGGGTTCTAACCCTTATGTTAAATTACATTCTCATTCTTATTTTAACACAAAGAATAGTTTATCGCAAACTTAAGTAATTTTCTTTTAAAATTACTTAATCAAAAATATTGGTTAATTTAATTTTTAAACTGGTTTTGTTTATTTCATCGACTTTAGTTTTCGGAATTGCACTTAGAACTATTAATAAAGTAATAAATTGAATGCCTCATTAACACACGAAGATAAGTGATTACACCAGACAGCGGCCTGCAGAATTACATTAGGCTTGTTTAAAAAAAGTTCTACATCTTACAAATATTAATTAAATTACGTCAGTAAATCTACTACTGCTATCTGTTGGAAAGACTCTATGGTTCATGATGATAGTTTTTCTTTGCTTCAACCCGTTCCTTACCCATTATCAAAATAACTTGAACGATACGAGTGTGACATCACTGACGTGCAATAAAACAAGAATTTAGGGAAATGTTCATGATAAACAAGACTGCCCACACCACGATGTCTCTTATGTTTTGGATTAATTTTCAATTGAAAATGCTTCACAGCAGTGCCATTTACTACAGCCAAAATCGAATCACTTTTTACTGAAATTGAGGGGTTTTCTATTGGTAAGCTATAGTTTTAATTTTTGCTACCAAATAATACGGCCGTATTGTTTTGTTTACAACTACACCATAAAAATCAGTCAAAAACATTTTTATAACACTTTTAGCGAATTTCCCCTATAGGGAAGAAGCTGTTACCGTAGTACTCATGGTAAGACCTAAGCCCGCGACCATGATAACTTTTCGTTTTGGGGCCCCCAGAAGCAAAAAACACTATTCGTTCATTTTCATACATATATATATATCTATATATATACATATATATATATCTATATATATATATATATATATATATATGTGTCTTTAAGCACGATAGCGGCCGTAAAAATGGCCCGATCGGAATGAAATTTGGCTCAGACCTGTAAAGTAGTAATTATTCGGACGAGTTCGTAAACCAGCCCGATCGGACTACCGGAAGGGGGGGTAAAGGGGGGAAAACCCCCCTAAAAATGGGTTTTTTGAGGTTTTACATAGAAACACAAAATTTATCAAATTTTTGATGGCACCATTGAATTCAGCTCAAAAAAACAAACAATTTAGTATTTTGAATCACTGCTCTATGTCCATTGGTTACCGAGATATTAAAAGTGGTAAACACAGTACGTTGTCCCAATGTTAACCTTATGGGGAAAAAGTAAAATTCTATATCTCGGTTATTTCTCAACATATCTTGATAAAACTTGGTAAATGGCTTCTTCTAGTTCAGATCTACTAAAGAATGAATTAAAACCACCCAGTTTTAATATACCCGTAGCAGCAAACCTGCATACTCTTTCCCATGTTATTCTTATGGAGCTTTCATAAACATGTCATATCTCGCTATGTTGGATTGAAATATGGTTTTTGTATTTGAAATTCGCTGAGTATGCAGGTCTGCTGCAACGGGGGTATTTAAGTATACATTTCAATTATTGTAAAAAAATTAAAATCTTCAATGTTTAACCCTATTAATGAATGAATTGTTTTAAATACATACGGTGATAAAAATAGAAGATTGTTGTCGTTATCAATTGAATTTAATTACCAATGAACAAAAAAGGTGATTTTTTTAATTTTTCCGATTCTACCATATGTAAATACACCATTTTTTCTAAATCCGTCGATACCTTATGGACGGATTGATTTAAGTGTTAAAGGATCGAATGACTTTATGTTGGAAGGGAAAACATAATCAAGAATTGTAAGGAAATAAAAGATAATTTAGTGAGGATTCATTTGAATAAAATTTTCTTAAAAAAGTGAGAAGAAAGGGAAGTATGGAAATATAGGAAAAATACATCATATTTCATAAAAAAATTCAATGCATAGTTCAATTAATTTCATTCTAAAAACACACAATCGGTTTACTCGCCACACCATCTTGATTAGTCATTATACCATAGAGTGGTAATTCTTGTTCATGTTCCTTGCAATATTATTTGTAGTCCTTGCTCCATTCTTTTGTCTTTGTAGCCCACAAACCTTTATTTCTTGTACATTAAAGTCTATTGTCATTAAAAATGTATTAATGAGATTAAAATGGAAAAATTCATTGGTTGGGGGAAAACTTAATTTGAAGGAAATTTGAACGAAACCTCAATTTTTACTAGGAATCAATTTAAAGAATCAAGATATGTAAATAGAAAAAAGTCATGTGATGAAAATTGAAAGTTGAAGAAGCATGAGATTACAAAATAGGAAAGAAACATTGTGTTGGAGGAACTAATGTTTCTTATAGGAAACATAATGTTTCTTGGAGGAACTAAAGTTTCTTATAGGAAATATCAAAGAAAACTTATAAACATAATGTAATTGCCACAATGTGCCACATATATAGTCTCTATGATTATAATAATGTTCACTGAACAACTTAGAAAATATTACTTTGAGAGGTCTTCTATGGCGAATGTCAAACGTTTTTAAACTGTCGGCTTATGCATTTTCACTTTATAATAGAGTGAAAATTACATTAAAGGACGACATCGGCGAGACATCTTACACCTTACATCCTGTAGCGCTCGTTGACTCATGGAGAGTGTAGAGCTTGTCAAGGTTCCCACGAATTCGCGGGACACATCTGATTGGAAAGTGGGAGAAAGGGAGGTGTTTTTATTATTTTTTTATTTTTTGTAAAAAGGACTGGTTAGGAAGGTTCCGGATTGTTCAAATGTTGATACAACTCCAAAAACCCTTGCAGGTCATAAAACCATATTGAACTGCTTTAATTTAGGTTTAATTGAATTAAGTTATTTGTGTCGTGCAGCTAACATGGCAAGGCTTGATATAGTTTGGTGCCTTCGTAGGCCTACTGAGTTTTTTCTCAAAGATTGAGAGTCTGTGTTTCTGCATACCTACTCCTAAACCTTATGTTATAGTTATATGATTGGATTCCATTGATCTTTTGAGAATCAAAGTTTCTTACATAGATTATTCCTACATGCCAAATTAAAAGATAATCGGATCACCGGTGTCGTCTCTAGCTTTGTCAATATACATTCACACACACAGACAGACTGACACCACTCCGAAAACAATTTGTTCGAATTCAGGGAGCACTAAAACGAATATATCCAATTAAAAACTCCAATTAGAAAAAATGGTGAAAACGATACTTTCTACATGTTATGTGTAGGGGGGAGAAAGTAAAAATATGTGCATGAGTCCGTAAAACAAATTGGAAGAAATCCTTAAACATATAGTATTATGGCAGCTGGTTAAATGTATATTAAAATTAACGTAATTTTCGATTCCCTATATAGCGTTTTCCTTACGGAACCCTTTTTTGGTATTGTTGACAATTTACACTCTCGACCAGAATTGATAATGAATTACTAACTTTTCATCTGATGATTACAAAATCAATCCGGAGGTTGCGGAGGCTCCTGGTCAATCGCATGTTTGACTTAAATGTGTTTTTTTTTTTTTAGATTACATATTCATCCTCATCATCCAAAATATATATATATATATTTTGGTTAATCTTATTTTTATATATTTCAAGGATGGGAAATTGTTCAACGAAAAGATAAGAGGTTAGGATTTAGTGTGGGTATTTCTTATGAAACTGGTATACCCATAAAACACCCATCCACTGGTGCATTTTCTACAATGAGAAGGCAGGAAACTTGTTATATATATTGCTTAAAGAAATGTTCATTGGAACTGGGATATTTTTGATAAAAATTGTAGGTATGCCTTTTAACTCTACCTTTGGAATACGTGAATATTTAAAAATGGTAGAGAGAAGTTAAACACGCCCTTTACGTAGAACTCACGTTAAGGAAGCCTTTGGGGAAACATTGAGAGCTCTTTTATTTACAACAGCATTACAGGGAAACGATTCTGTAATTCTATTACTTTGCAAATTCAGTCATTCTTTCCCATTATGAAATAACATTACTTGCAAAAATAAAATATTGTTTATTCTACAAAATACAAGCACAAAATTAGTAAACAGTCTTTAGCAAATAGTGTTGAGTTTATTTTCGGTTAAATAGTAAATATAATTCACAGCTTATTCAAGGTATATAAAAAATGTCTTTTACCAACCATGCAATGTATTAATGGTTGTATCAGTTACCATTTAAATTTAATAGAAATAATGGATTAAATAATATAAAACGGAAATACTATTTAATTTTTAATTACAATTCCCTTGTTTGAATACATTAAATAAGAAATTTGTAGTTGAAAAGAAATTAGTATATCCTATTTATATTACTTAATCCTTTTTTATATTAATTTAAATGGTAATAATTGCAACCACTTACACATTTAATGTTTTGTAAAAGAACTTTTTCATTAACCTGACCTTCTTGCCTCTTTCATCTTATTACCTTTTAAATCCTAAAAGGTACAATCTAGTTGAACATAGTACTATTTTAAATTTTAATATAATACTATTTTACTATTTTAAATATAATAATATCCAAACATTTGCTTTGGGTTTGGACGAGCAAGCAGCATTCCACGAATAACGGTAAAATGATTAATAACATTTTGTTTTGTCGAAATGAAGATTTAAACACAATCATTGTATACAATACAAACCAATTTTGAAAATAACAAAGAATAAGAAATTATCAAAAATTAAAAAAATTAACAGGATTATTTTAGTTATTCGAAAAAAAAATGCCTTAAGAAGGGACTTATAGGGCGAAATTTCAGAGAGCTCGCAACGATACACGTTGCAAAAATATTGATACTGCCATAAAAGGGAGTGCTATAGTATAAAAAGTAAAATCAGGAAGACATTTCTAGTTCAGAACCAAGAGAAGGCATACAAAAAATTAAAAATAAAACTTATATATAGTGAAAATTGAAAAATATGTCGAACATATAGAAAACTAAACATAATCAGTGATATTTTCATGTTAAATTAAAACAGTTGAATGTATGTAAGTGAAGGATGATTAAATCAAAACAGATAACAATTCCAGGTCACATGAGACATAGTCATTACATTCGAATTGTAAACAACTTTGAGGGACCGTTGCTAATCTATATTTCTAATACCTTAACCTGATTGTATCTTAACAATATTAAATGTTATACTCCAAAACAACTAAAATGTAATAGCTAGTTCCATCGGTTTTTAAGAGCGGTTTTACCAGCATAAGCAGCAGCCACACTTGAAAAGCTTAATAAAGGTTTCCGGGTCCAGGACAGTATAGCTTTGTTGGTGCCGGAATGACAATAGCCCCAGACTTTGGTCAATTGTGCTATTCCTATTGTTCTGGGATTGGGTATGCGTGATTCTTAAAACAAACTTTCTTTTACTCCTAAAGCCGTTAGGAATTTAGTTTTCAAATAACGATACAAATTTCGAGCGACGAAATGTCTTAGTACTAAACAGCTACAATTTGTTACGTTTATTAGTTATTTTTCTACTGTACGATATTTATATCTCGCTGTCATAAAAAACAAACAAAAACACAGTGATAGAAACATTACGATGGTGAAAAATAGGTCTCCTGCTTAACCATAACGAGGTAATATTTGATTTTGAGTAATGCTATTTAACGAACAAGAGGCTTATGTTAGTATTAATATTTTTGTATAGGTTTAAAAAATAATCATGCAGTTGAAGTTTTTAAACATACATTTAAGACTTACGAAAAACTTTGAACGAGTATTCAGTGGAAAGCAGAAATGCAACAATATTGTCATTTTAACTTTCATGAGTTAAATATTTTCCTGGATGATTAGTTCAATAATATAAAAAACTTGAACAAATGTTGTTAGTACATAGTTGGACACGGTACACGTAAGACTATAGTTAATTTTAGCATTGGTTTGACGGACAAACTAGGCTAGGTCATTTGGCAACAAGATTCATAGAAAAAAATCTAAGTGATTATACTTTAATGCGTCATCACTAACCAGCTGATGCAGTTAACGTAAACACGTCATCAGATTGCTTTTCCTTCAATTATTCTAATGAAGTTCAGAAACCTCAGCTATATTAATATTATTTTTCTTAGTTTATTAGATTGTAAATATATTACATTTAAAATATGAAAATTACCCTGATAATTACTAATGTCAGGGAATGCAAAAATAAATAATTATGTAGAACAAACACTAATAATTCTCTAAATTTTGTAGATTACTTTTAAAAATAATAGAGATTGAATAAAGGGTTGTTTAAGTTTAAAGGCATTATTAAAGTTGTATTTAGTTGTATACATGTCTGATTATTTGGACTAAATTTTGAGATATCAATAATAAATGAAATCCGTAATACAATTAATAAAACCCTTTTCTTATCAATTGTGCATGTTGAAATCAAACGTTTTATATGGAAAGAATTTTTCATGAGAACTCTTTGTTTGATGACATAAATATGTGTTAACAATGATTTGTAGTGAATGCACAATAGTTAAATCTAGCTGTGCACTGAACTTGAAAGTTTTTCCTCTTTAGAATCGGTTTAGTATAATTTTAAAACATATGAAAGGTAAATAATATATATTTATTATTATTAACGATGCCAATAAGTACAGCAGAAGGTAGGACAGGAAGCTGATAAAGATGCTTCTATCATATTACTAAAGGGTCAAAAGGTATGAAGTGTGTAAACCTTCCTCCATCCTCGCTTCGACAATTTATTGACAGATTTCCCGCTATATGGGCTACTTTTGTACTGAGATATTTATGAAAATATTTTTATGTTAAAATTCAAATCTAATGTACCAGTTATTTACAAATTGTTTTAATTGAAAATCTAACGTACCAGCTACTTACAATTTTTTTTATTGCAATTTATTTTCTTAACACTATTATAAAGTCTTCGTTTTGGATACCTGATATTGAAGTTACAATATATGATTTAACCTTAATTACCCTTTTTTATAGATGTAAGAATTTAGATCCCTATTTCAGGTAAACACTAAAACTGTTACTGAATAAGAAACTACAACCAGCTTTTTGCAATTATTACTAAATTATATACGATTTCCTACCAGAACAATTACTTACTGCATTTAATTGTGTAGACATTTGTTATTTTACGCCTCCCAGTAGGCAGACTATTTTTACTTTAACGGCTGGGTAGTTCAATCCGAATATAAATTATAACTGAGTTTTCCTAATGCTGAAAAAACTTCAAAATGTGAGTTTTATTCATTTAACCATCAATTTATTAATAATCTCATGAAGTCCTTATTATATCGTAATTCTAATTGCTAATAAAGGATTTTAAGTGTGTTGGAGAGGGTCTCTAACCAGTACAAATAAAATAATCTCTTATTTTATTTCAACATTTCTTTTAGCATTTGAGAAAATATATTATTTTCCCTCAATACACATTTGTGTAAAGAATTATTTTTACCTTTATTTTGAATAAAGATAGCGAATATTTGAGAGTGTTTACTTAATGACAGATTGTATATTTACTCAACAAGCTATTTCTTCCAGATTGCTGATAATTATTTCCAGCCAGAATTAAACTTAGAAAATTAACTCATAATTCATACAGATGGCTGCTACCTAATTTTATTTTACAAAACTGTTTATTTTCTCAAAACAATTTTCCATTATCTAAACACGGTCAACATGCATTGTTTACCTTGATTGAATGCTTAATAAACAAAAGCAATTCAATACAATCGTTGTTGCTGCACAGTGTTAACATAGCTGTTATGCTTACGACTTTTTTAAAAACATTTATATATTTTTTCAGTTTAAAATCATCGTTATATATATTGTTGAAAACTTTACTTATTGTAGTAGAACTCGAAACTACTTAAAAATGTTTGTGATAAAAGTGATATTGTTGATAAAAATCTACCGTGAATCAATGTCTTTACGGCTAAAGAGGTAGAGAAAGACACTTTATGTAACGGCTACCTTGTGTTTGTTTTGTTGTTTACGATTCATTATATATATTATTTAAATTGTATGGAGGATACCGTCTGGAGTAAGGTGCGACAACATGAACACTGTATCTACCATCTAGGCTTGACCGATTAGTTGACATCTTGTTTGACGAATTATAGCACTTAACAGATTAGGAAATACTCTATTTCGCTAAGAATAGGAGATGTTAGCATTATTGTATGGAAAGAGATAGCGAAATAATTTCACTTTTTCAAGGTGACAAGGCTTTTTAAACCTTTTATGTTTTAGTTTTGAATACATATTTACATTAATTTATTGCACAACACATCGTTACCTTATAGCTCCATGGAATAAAAATCTTCTGTTTAAAAAGTTTTTTTATATACACTTCCAAGGGCAGTTTGATTATGTTTAAATCGTTTGAAAAATAATCTATAGCCAATGAAAAGATACCTGAAATATTAACAAATATAATATAATTAAAAACATTACTTCTATGATTCGAGGTCATCACAATAATATAGTATAATTTAGTTGTATTTAATATGAAATGAGTAAAACTCAAAAAGGAAAGCTAATTCATCTTAAATTAAAAGTATTATCTTGCATAACAAATTAAATTTAATGTAATATATTGAAGCTTGTTTGTCAATGAGGTATTATGTGACCCAAAACCTTGTTCCAAAGCCAATATCAAACCCAATATAGCGTCATACCTCAAACTCATCGATCATATTGCATTGGCCACTTGTTCAAAAAGGCCTGCCGTGAAATCAAGCCATATTTTTCGGCCTTTTCATTTTATAATTTATAAACATGTTCAGATAAGTATGTATTACTTTAAATTTCTTATTGCACGTATACAGAGGAATACACATGCATGTATTTATACCAGCTGTTATATCAATAATTTTTATCAGAAAACATGACTTCTTTAAAAGGTTTTTACGAATACTTAAATGTTTCAATAGACTGACGTCACACATATTTCAATTCAAAATGCTAATGAAGTATTGCCAAGGAATGACACGTGTGTCCTCAATTTCTCACTTGCTTTGTCAGTTTTCCAACGTCTGATACTTGCAGGTTCACCTGACAAGACTTCTCCATTCTGTTGTACACTTTCCGTTCATTATCTTCTTGTTTATTGTTGGTTTCTTGAAATTCGAACTCTTCCCTTTATTCCTTGCCAGTTTTAGGAAATATTTTTAATAAATCCAAATACATTAGTCTAAACTTTGAAATTCATGTTAATTGTATGTTTTTTCTCGGCGTGGTTTTAAAATATATTGTAAATATAAAAAAAATTCATTATTTAGTAATACACAGGTACACATTTTGTAAATTTATTGTTGTTGATGGGATTTGTCTTTGATTTTTATTTTTGTGAAAATTTCCTATCATTGCCACCATTTAACATCACATTTTGGCCAATAAACGCATTGATATAGTAATTGAGTGTTTTAACTTGTATTGTCCAATATATTTCTTCGAAATATCCGTTTCCAGTAAATTTAGGAGAAACTAAAGTTCCTCTGAAATAATAATTTAAACTATGAACATTTTAACCATGCATGCATGTATTAAGGATTATGTAGTTATTTAAAAGACTATATCTTCAAGAACGAAAACAATGATTACTTTTAGTGAAAAATAATTTTACAAAGATTCAGATGGACTATAATGTTTTAATTTATTTCATATGTTGGTTTGAACAATGTTATCTGTTTGCTGATTTTTCTTACGCCCTACCTTTTTTACGGTTACATTTTTTTATGAAATCAGGTTGTACCGGTAATCAGGTAGATTAAAGTTAATACGTGCATTAAAATCATACAAATCAATAAAGATCCTGTCGTCAATTCTTTAATTGTCCTGTTGATACAGTATTCCTCACTATTATGCCTGAAGAATATAAAATGAACGGATTTGGTTGAGGTCAGAGCATTTTTGGGTTTTGCAAGGCGGTAGCAATTATGCCACATTTTAATAATGTTAACATTGCGTATAAATGGTTAGAATGTAATTGGTGAATTACATCAAAATATTAAATCTGGGCTACTACCAAACTAGACCAAAAAACTACACTTTATCTTCCATTGGCGCGATACAAGTTTAAAATTAAAATGTTTTTAAATTAAATGAAGCAAAATTTTAACTTTGTTTTTAATTATACTGTCTCTGAAATACAAACCAAGCAAAGAGCTAGGGGTCAACCTTGAATTGCAAGCAGGGTTAGAGTAAAGCAGAAGGGTGTATCTAGGCAATGGAGCGGTTTGAGAACCCTGCAATAAATGTTTTACTGTTGTCTAGTTGATTTATGGTTCCGTATTTCTCATGTTTAAAGGATTTCTCGCTTGTTTTTTTTTTTCAAGAAGCACCGGCTGTAACCTGTTTCTCGGTAAACATTATTGTCCCGACGAGAGTCAAAGCTGTTGTGCTGGTCATTATGGAAAATTCTTTGTAAAACGTAACAACCCTGAAAGCTGATAAGGCCAAACATTTCACAGAGATGACGTCATCGCCTCTCTTATGGAACTCATTCCTCATCGTTTACTCGCTTTCTGGTTCCTTTTTCTTGAGTTTCCCACATATAACAATATTTATAACTTTGAACTGACTAATTATTTTCTGAATGTTGAATTCTATAATGTTATTTACAATCAGTAGCAGCTATTTTTATAAATTTATTGATGAAATGAAATTTTTCATCACCTTTCATAGTTTACATGTAAACTGCATAAAATACTGTGGTGACTATCGGGTATTGAGTCAAAAATTGGTTTGTTAACCAAATTTTGAAACCACTCTATGGATGTAAATATAAAATTTTATGTTTCATTTCACGTATTACGGTAAGCATTTGAATCGTTTGACTAAATTTAATGGACATATTAAAAGCCCAAGTACAAAAAGAAATCCTAATAGTAAAATGTGTAAAAGTATTTAGACAATCAAAATTTCATTTTCAAACAATATCAAACCTTTTCGCCCTATCCCCTACCTATTCCATCAAGCCTAGGTATAGTTCACAGGTCACATGAACTTTGGTACAATGAGAATCCGCTACCCAATAAGTCAGTCGATCTACACTCATGCTAGCCAGACGGGACAGACAACACGATATGAGGCCAGGGGTACCTCTTCCAGCTACGCCACTATGACCAACGCCAAACTCAAATTTTGTAAAGCATTCCCTTTATTTTATCATCAAGGCTGTTCCTAATTCTGTACCCTGTAGTATTAGCAGATCTTTGGTGAAAGTATTTATTATTGTTTATGCTTCGTAAAATATTTATTTTTTGTTAACTGTAGAGTTAAGGGAAAATAAATATGTTTTAACTCAATAATTTTTAAGTTCAATAATTAGTTAATGAACGAAATGAGCCCACTAATTTGACAAACGTTATTAAATTTACTTTATACAACTAACTATTTAAAATGTTCCAATATTTCTTGACTGGTTCAAATTCATTTTATATATACTAAGTTATTTTTACGGCAAAAAAAGTATATGAATCATTTTGATGTTTAAAAAGAATGAGTGAAATCTTCATTTAAGGTGTGAATGTCCAAATGAAAAAATCATCAAGTTTGTTAAAAAATATGATCGATATATTAGTTGGAACTATCCTTTGTTCAGAGTATAATGTAGTGATAATGGCCTCAGCTATCTGCTCAATACAGCCAAATAATTTATTGTAGTGGTATACATTGATCCTATCATTGTAAGATATATGGCTTAAAGTTGTATTTG
The DNA here is from genome assembly GCA_035578135.1 of Flexamia atlantica. Classification (NCBI taxonomy): domain Eukaryota; kingdom Metazoa; phylum Arthropoda; class Insecta; order Hemiptera; family Cicadellidae; genus Flexamia; species Flexamia atlantica. Next base: position 9,829,025 of record JAQJVK010000013.1, read on the forward strand.
AATTTGTATATAATCATAGCCCTAGGAAAAAGTCTTTATTTGAATTTTTAAGTAAAAAACTTTTAATTCGCTTTGTTATTGTCTGATATATCGAATGTATTTTGTTATTGTCTGTTAACTAAAAAGCAGTTCTGGCGTATTGCAGTTTAATAATCATCGAGAATAATCTATTACCAATCACTATGATGATTCTCAATAAGCATCTCTGGACTAAAATTATAAGATCTTCAAGAATTTTCCCCTGGTCGTAATTTTATTAAGATCAGGTCAATCTAGACTCCCTGTCCCCTCTAAATCCTTTTTTCCCTTAACAATTAGAGATGAATGGATTAGGGATTGTTGGATTACTTCCTTTTATAGCAAGATTATTTTGTATTTAATCGACGTATATGAGAAATTAATAAAATTTCTAGTTAAAAAAAGCCAATCACATTATTTTTATAACACTATCAACTTACAACAATCCAGTGGTAAATAGATAAAAATTGCATTGTGCTTAAGAAAAAAGTATTTGAAGAGATTTTGAATTGTTAAGACATTTTCAAGAACAATAAGGAGGTCATAAAACATACCTATAACACCAAACTCGCTGCTTACTATTTCAAATTACATTCATATTAATTTAAAAACTAGCCTTGTTAAAATTAAGACTGCGAACAAATCATATGAACCATTTCATTGAACTTAAAGCTGTTTATTTTACGTATCAATTAAAAATTCATACACAATATTAAATCAAATTTTCATAAGTATCAGCGCAAACTATTATAAATAATATTTAAATTCTATGATTCTTTGATTTAGGTACTTGATATGTAGCATAGCAATAAGTAACAACATTCACTTTTTTCGTTTTAACCCTTGCATAAAATTGCACACATTAGTAAAAACCTATTGTTTTGCCCTATTTCAATGGAGACCAATGTGCAAAAATATGTAAATATAAAAATCATCATCAGTAGATTTCAAGCAAACGGTTTAATATTTGTTGGGGAAACCATTATAGTTTGAAGAGTACTTTTACAGGTTGAATAGTAGTAGTATTACTGTTTATTTTGCACAGAGTCATAGATGTTTACTACTTTATGACTGAATACCACTCTTCCATGGTTAACTTTATATTTATTACATCATTTTTTTCTTCTTATTGAGATAGCCTCCAAAGCTGATATATATTGACGAATTAAAACAGGTTTAAAATATTTCAGTCTACATCTTTTTTAAATCTTAAAGGGCTTAAATCTTAAATCTTAATTCCAGAAATTCATAGTTTCCTTTCTCAGGACAATTTGAACAAAATACCAAACTCGAACATTAGCCCATAGTTCGAGATGAATGGATTACGGATTGTTGGATTACTTCCTTTTATAACAGGATAATTTTGTATTTAATGGACGTATATCAGAAATTAATAAAATGTTCGTGTTAAAAAAAGCCAATCACATTATTTTTATAACACTATCAACTTACAACAAACCAGTGGTAAATAGATAACACTTTCATTGTGCTTAAGAAAAAAATATTTGAAGAGATTTGAATTGTTAAGAAATTTGATCCAACTTTGACATGACTTTCTACAGTTAAAACAAACACAAAACATTTCACACGAACGAAAAAACATCTAATTAAAAAAGAGCACTTTAATTGAACGTTTACCGGCCGGTGGGTAAACGCCGACTGAGTCACCAACAGGCCGGAGAGTAAAGTGTACTTTTTAATTAAATGTTTTCGTACGTGTGAAGCGTGTTGTGTTTGACTGTGGTATGACAATGGACTCTTCCATTTTATTGCTACCACCAATAAATTAATGTAAATTCTTGGAAGTAGCTTAAGGATACTAAAATGTATAAAATGAAGTTACTTAGCAATATAAAGTGATTCTAAAAAAATTGTATTTATTTTTTATACTCAAGCTTCCTGATTTGTAAAGTTTTTTGTGCGAAATAAATAATTTTGAATTTTTTTTTAACTCATGTTCGAGTTTTGTATTTTAATGAAATTGACCTGCAGAAGGAAAATAACGCCTTGCCATAAAACGCTGCTAATGAATGGTAAACAAGGGAAAACTATGAAAAGGATAACTATGAGTTTTTGGAAAACTATGAAAAAGGATAAGACATGTTGTAGAGAACAGACTTCCCCATTGAAGTCTATAATCCCCAAAGCAACAAGGAACTTAATTTTTTGAAGCGCCATAGTTAATCATATATAAATTGTATACTTATACAGGGTGTTTTTTTACGCAACCCATTTTTAAGGCTGAATAATACGTATATAAAAATGTGATCAGTATATTGTTTTATTGATCTTTGCATTTTATACAACCTATTCTTTAAGTTTGATCACATTTAGTTTATATTATATGCTCAAACAGTCCGTCACTGGCATTTGTATAAAGTTAGGCTCTCTCCATCAAATTCCAGAATATGTGTTGCAAGGTACCTCTTTGAATTTTTTGCATTAAATTTGTTATGTTTGCTTTGAGGTGCTCAATATCTTGTAAGTTGTTTTCGTAGAATAATACTAGTTTACATGTCTGTGGCAAATTTAATTCAGATCGGACCACTTTTACGCGAGTTATCGTGCTAAAAGACACACGCATTAAAAACGCAACCAAAAACTTTATTTGATCGTTGAAGAGTTACTTCCCCCAAGATCCCCGGATTCGACCCCGCTATATTATTTTATTTGGGGATAAATAAAAATTAAAGCCTACGAAAAAAATTCACAGGATTTTCAGCACCTCAAAACAAACAACAAATTTATTGCAAGCAATTCAAAGAGGTACCTTGCAACACATGTTTGGTAATTTGATGGAAAGGACATAACTTTTAACAAATGCCTATAGCGGACTGTTTGAGCACGTAATTTAAACTGAATGTGATCAAACTTAAATAATAGGTTGTATAAAATGTAAAGATCAATAAAACAATACTCATTTCATATTTATCTGTGCACTACTCAATCTTAAAAATGGATTGCGTTAAAAAAACACCCTGTTTAAAACGCTTGTTCATGCTTCAATTTTTTATTAATATAAGACAGTTTTATTTCATCTTCAGGCTTTAAACAAAATAAATTATTACAGTCCAATTTTTATTTGAATCGTTAAGGTCTTAAGAATTTGAAGACGTAGTCTTTAATGCCCGATCGCCAGCTTACAGTAGTAGAATATGAATGGGCTGGAACCAAAACCACCCCCAATTGTGGAGCAACTTTTTTTCTGCAATAATACTATGCCAAGTATCCTCCAGTGTGGAAGTGGTATTCCATTTTACCTGTACTTACATGCACCCTTCCCCCTCCTAACCTATTTCCCCCATGCATGCCAATTTTCATGTATAATTATTATGGTTTTTTCGCTATACATGTAAAATTAAGAATAACAAATGAATATTTCAATTCTTAAGTAAGTTTATTTGTAAACAGCATATATCATTTATATCTTCCCTGTTTATTTTAGAACATAAAATTTAAAAATAGACAGAATTCTAACTTTTGTCTTTATTAACAGATCCGTCTAATATTGCAATATGATGTTAATCTAAGCAATTGCATGTGTAAATGGTATAATATATTACTTCTATCTAGCTAGTATAATTTAAAAAAAATAAAATTATAAAATACAGTAGGCCAAAAATAATAACCTTGATTTTATTGTCCGATTTGTTCAGTATTTTTATATGTTGTTAAGCTAAGAAAGTGAACTTGTAAAAAGCATATATTAATCAAATCTACCCTGTATATTTGATATATTGTATATAATGATAAAATAAAAAATTGGTGAAATTATTGACTTTGCTATTTATTGTCTGATTTGTATAATATTTTCGTATGTTGTTAGTATATTTGTGATGATATATATTAATCCTATCAACTCTGTATATTTTTAAATAAACAATTATGAAATAGTCCAAAAATATCAAGTTTGATGTTTGTAGTCAGATTTTTCTCATAGTTTGGTACCTATATTGTCAACCTTATCGAGTGCATGTGCGAATGAAATTTATTTATCATATCTACAATGTATATCCTAAACTATAAAATCATAAAAATGGACTAAACATTAGCTTTGATGTTTACTGCTTCATTTGTCTATAACTTGGGTGTGTTTTTAACCTAAGCAAGTGCCTCTGTAAATAGCATGTATTATTCCTATCTAACCTGTATATTTTAAAATATAAAATTATGTAATAGGTAAAAAATTTTAATGACAACTCATGTAAAAACTCTGAAGATGACACAGAGTAGTGCTGAAGATGGCAAACCGCGGAAAACTAGGTCCAAGTTAGAGTGAGGCAGTGACGCCGTCGACGGATTCCAAAATAAAGTTTATTTATTTACGCTACGTTCGTTAAATAAACGTTACAAAGTAAGTAAGGAATAAATTTACTTCTTTTGAGTCAATTGCATTTAGACCACATTAGAAAATGCCAAATCCTCAAATAAGTTTCTTAAAAAAACTATCTGTGAACTTTGAATCATATTAATTTCATTGTTCCTAAATCTGCAAACATATTCAGCCGTGCTAAACAATGTGGAATCGAAACAAACCCGTCCGCATAACACTGGGAATGTGCAGTTTAGCTACAGTTTTGGCTTAACTTGGTTATGGTTCAGGTCAAACCAACTTAAGTTGTTTTAAACCTTTCGTTTCTAAAACTATCACTACTCCTTGTTTGAAATTCATTGTTGGTGATGGTGATTTTATATTTTGATTTGGATTTTTGATTTGGTGTTTTTGTGACTTCTTTTACAGACCTCTGTTTCAGCTGTGTTTTTTGTCCAGGTAATCCTGTCTATGTGTTACTAATCTTGTTATGTTCTAGGTTTTCTTCCACCTGAAGACGGGATCAGATTCCAGATCCCGAAACGTCGAGAAACTTTTTTTACTAATCAGTGATTGCAAATGTCCGCAAAAATATAAACCAAAATATAATATCACTACAATAGCAAATAATTATTTAGTTACTTATTTATTTCAAAATTCAAAAGGTGGTGTTTTTTTTAAATATATAGTTTTTAAAATGTTCCAAATTGTTCACAATATTTAAATGATGATTGTTTCAATGCTTCCACGAAATCGAGCTTTTGAGAAACTAAATTATTACCAAGCCTGCTCTGAGATTACATTGTCAAAGCATGGGCCTTTGTCTCAATATTTTAAAATAATTGAAGTATGAATTAAAACATATTTTCACGTTTTGTGGACATCAGTTTATATTTATTTAGGCTCATAAAGATTGAAACTTTGCCAATTAGACTATATACAGAGTATCCATTAAAATTGTTTCAGGATTTCAGGAGATGATTTCTTACATCCAAACTAAAAAAAACTTTGATGTGAGGGCATGTCATGAAGTGCATATTTACCCAGATATCCTCCGTATTTTTCACAAAATATTTTTTATCTCCGAAGTTTTTCAACCAATTTTTTAAACTTGGTAAGTACCTATAGCTAGCCATAGTTAGTTTGCAAAAAATAACCAAAATGGTTGAATCGTAAATTTAAAAATGGCGGTCATTAAAAATCCTTGAATCAAAATACCGAAAAAACTGTAGTTAAAAAAAAATAAGGAATAACAATATCTGTGACATTGAATTTCCAATCTATTGACACCAAAATAAACAACTGAGTTATGGTCGAATTAGCTGACGAGGCAGCATAATTTTTGGCAAAATAGTCCATTAATGCGCTGAGCCAAGCGCTGAAATAAGCCAATTATGCTGCCTTGTTAGACAAATTTGACCATAACTCAGTTGTTTATTAACCGTTTTTCATAATTTTTCGTTTCATTAGATTGAAATTTTAATTTAATAAAGATGTTTGTCCTTTACAATGTTGTGTAAAACTTACAGTTTTTTCGGTATTTAATTTTATATGTTTTAAATGGCCACCGTTTTGAAATTTACCATTCGATTGTGTTTATTATTTTTTAGAAAACTAACCTTGATTACATATAGGTACATACCAAGTTTAAAAAATATCGGTTGAAAAACTTTGGAGATAAAAAATTGTATTGTGTGAAATACAAAATGGCAGTTATCTGGATAAATATGGATTTTATGAATCACCTCCTAAAATCCCGAAACCTTTTGATGAACATCCTGTATATTTGATTAAACATAAATTTCTACCTATTTTTAAAACGCAATCAATTTATCATAGCCTGATATATTGCAGTTTTCTTAAGAAATTAAAGAAACCATTCAAAAATAATATTTGACTATGGTATAAATTATTATTTGTTAATTATCGAAAACTATAAATTGAAAACAGCGTGCCAAGTGGTATGATAAAGACTAATGGACTAGTGTCCTTAAAAAACTTTAGATTTTATTGTATGCACACGAGGTGTTTTCAGGCTCGTTAAACTTAAAAGTTTGTCCCCAATATGTTTATCTTGGCGACTGTACTGAGAAATTCGCTTAACAGACAAGAAATCTCGAGTCACTTTTTATGTCACTCACTCAAAAAAGTCAATTCCAGTTACAGTTTGTTTTTTACGAATAGGTAAAAAGCTAAGTCAAAACTATTTCCTATTATTGTATTATTTTAAAGATATTGCTGAGCTGATTTATGTAAAAGATTAATATGTATTATTTTAATCACTTTGGATAGTATTTTTGATTCGAGGACCGATAATTTGAGAATTATCGAACCGGTTTACTCCAAGCCTTTAAAAAACACACGTGCTCATTATGAAAAAATTAGGAAAGTGTGAGAGAGTTTTTAACAGTGCAATAGTCAGTAAGTTAACACATAAAGTTTTTGTATGTTTTTTTATAATATTTTTAGTTTAAAATAATCTAAAATATTAAAATAACCTAATGTGAAAATGATTTTAGCCAAACTGTTACAAAGCTACAAATAACATTTCTTTCATACCAATCAAGTGAAGCCAAACTATTTTTAGAGTTGAAAAAGTGCGGATTGTTGGGTGTTTATATTTAGGTGTCAAGACCTGAAATATTATAATGGATGCAACAACTACATATAAACCATTTCAGATTATGAAAACGATGAATAAACGAATACATGAGAATCTTAAAACTTAATCATAAGCGATGTATACTATGTAAAAATTTATATTTTGCTGTTTAGTTTCACATAATTTATTGTTTATGTAATCAAAACTAGTTTTTAATAACCCATCAATTTCATTCGTTGTAAATTTTACTTTGAAAACGTATTGTCCTTAACAATTTGCTTATTAGCCTATAGAATGAAACTCCTTTAGGATTACCACTGCATAATCGGATATCTTTTACACTGAAGCTCGATAGAAAAACGATATAAGCGGGATATGAAGTTTGTCTCTATTCCCCAAAAGAAAATATGAAAATGAGTCTACTTATAAGGAAATGTTAAGTGTAAATACAAGTATAATAATATAAAATCCGCATAATATGCTGCCATATTATAGAAATATATTAAACTTCCTTGAAAGTCGAGCTATGATTTTTAATAATAAAGAGCTTTGCGATTAAATGCACAGGCTGAACCCAAACATAGGTAAACATTTTAAAAGCTATGTTGAGGGAATTGTGTTTGTGTCGCAAACAACGTCATTTCGGTTTAATTTGAAGCTGCTAGTGGATTTGTGTTTAGAAGAACAGGTAATGAAATAATGTCATTTGCACAGAGCATTAACAAGTCGTCACAAAATAAACACTGCTTTTACCTTTTACGCCTCTGAAGTCCATATAAAACACTGTTTCTGCAAATCCATTAAAGCTTTTGAAGATTGGCTTTTTTTGGGTACAAAAGTTTGATTACGTTTAAATTCACATTTTAAAAACATATACGAGATCTGGTTATCTATTCATGCCTAGAATGACACCACCCAAGGCGTAATAAATTAATAGATCATTATGTCTGATAATAAATGTTTTTGGTTTTGAGTCTTAGTAATAGTAGGTTAGTAGTTATCTGTGAATCATTAAAAATATAATTAAATAAGAATTAAAATCAATCCAATATTTTAAACGAATAAAAAGTATTTCTGGGGCACAAATATTTATTTTTATAAATACGATAAACACTGATTAACATAACATTGAAATGCAAATGTGCACTTTATAAACAACATTATATAAATATTATACGAAAATCAATAAAAAGTGGAAACATCCAACATAATCAAAGTAGTCACGTTTTGTGGTTTTTGTTTTAAATTGGTCAAAGTTATGTTATGTCCACACACTAAGCAAGTTTCACTACGATTGCCCTTGAAAATGCTTTGAAATGATAGTTGATGAATAGGGTGGTGGGGAAAAAACAAAATTTTTGAGTTTTGAATCGTTATACGTCTCAAAAGTTGCGAAATAGCATGTAGAATACTGAAAAAATAACTTTTAAGAAATCATTTAAGATCTTCCGATCGCGCAATGACCTTGAAGTTTAGCATGTAAAACTCCATAAAAGAATTAGTGAATACTCGCAATTTGGTTTATGCTGGACGTTGAAATCATACAAAAGCATTTCCATTAAAATTGGAAAGATCTCTTTAAAACATTTTGAAAAGTGTATAATTTGTCCGATTAGGCAACAGTATTATCGATCTATGTCCTTCTAAAAATCACTTATTTAGGCGTTTTTTTCAAGTTTTTTTTCTTTATTAAGTCAATAATTTTGTGGTGTATTTGAACAAACTAGAGCATTGTTCAAATTGTTTTAAGGAGCTCTTTGCATTTTTCATGGCAAAACTTTTGTCCGATTATCAATGTCCAGCATAAACCAAATTACGAGACTTCACTAATTCTTTTATGGAGTTTTACATGTTAAACTTCAAGGTCATTGCGCGAACGGAATATCTTAAATGATTTCTTAAAAGTTATTTTTTCAGTATTCTACATGCCATTTCGCAACTTTTAAAACCTGTAGCAATTCAAAATTCCAAAACTTTGTTTTTTCGCACCACTCTATTGATGAATGAAATAAAAAAAAAGACATTGAGGAGTTCCAATAAATATTCCCTAGTACCTCTCAACTTTTATTTTAAGGACAATCAATATCTGATATATTCCGGGTGTCTCACCTAAAGTGAACCAATTGCTAACTTTTTTATTATAAATCTGACAAAGAACTTCTTATGGGGCACTTCACTTAATTTTTAACGCTGCTTTTTGGAGTCACTTCGAAAATTAAAATATGACTGCCATTTTCCAATATGGTGGGCAACTTTGATTTTTCTTATGGAACACCCTATATTTTAGGGCGTTTTTGGATTCTACTCTTAATTTTAGAAACTTTGTATAATTTATAATTTTTTCCTAAACCCAATGGTTAAAGAGGTATGAAGAGTTAAATTTAGATTTGTTCCCCATGTAAAATGCATTGGAAAATTGTTGGTAGTCTGTATATCGGAACGGGTGGGTTTAATAAAAGATACCAAAGAATAAAAGTGCCTAAAAATGTTAGTTTAGTTGAGGTTTAATCATAAAATAATTTTTAGTCGAGATTTGATTTAGGAAATGTGTTACTTTGAATATGATTTTACTCCATAAGGAATACATGGGATGACACAGTTACATGGACTCAATGCATTTTAAATGGGGGAAAATCAAACTTCAACTGATCATATCTGCTGAACCATTGAGCTTAGGAAAAAATGAGAAAGTATAAAAAGTTCCTAAAATTAAGCGTAAAATCCAAAAACGCCCTAAAATTTAGGGTGTTCTATAAGAAAAACCGAAGTTGTCCGCCATATTGGAAAATGGCGGCCATATTTTTAAATTTCAAAGCGACTCCAAAAATCAACGTTAAAAATTAAGGGAAGTGCCCCATAAGAAGTTCTTTGTCAGATTTATAGTAAAAAAGTTAGCTATTGGTTCACTTTAGGTGAGACACCCGGTATATTTTGAGGCTGTAATACTTTATCTTGTTTTAAATATATAAAAATAGATCTAGTTTAGTACTTTAACACATATTTATATATATTTTATGACGGTTATTTGGGCTGATAAAGGTATGGCTGGTTAGTATATGTATGTTTTATTTGATACGTTAATAAAGTATGCCGTGCATATTGATCTTTTTCGTGCAAATTTTATTGTTGACCATAATTACGAAATGTTAGTTTTAGACTTTGTTTTAATGTTTTGTCTAAATGTTTTTAATATTTTAATATTTTAATGTCGTAATGTTTTGTTTTAATTTCATTTCACTTTTGTTCAGAGCCTTTTGAAGAGGGTATATAGATGAATATACAGTACGGTTTTGACGGTACGGGTGTTATATTAATTGTATTTAAGGCTAAAATTAGTAGCCTATCAATAAAAAAGTCAAAATCGTTTCAATTAATTCTCTTATCATAGAAAGCAATTTTTAAATTTAACCATTTCTTTTAATGCATTTATAATAACATTGTAAATCTCATTTTAGTTTTTTTTTGCAAAAAACTGCATAGATAGATAGATCCGTATAAATAATAAGCCATGCCCTAAGCCCATTCATAAAAAATAAGCCTTAGCAACGGATAAGAAAATCATAAATATAGACTATGATGGGCATAAAAGTTTAAAAGTTTGAAATGTGATTAAACAAGATGTCTGGAATAAGGTCAATGCTGTAAGAGTCTAAAGTAAGAATATTCTGTGGTTCAACATTTCGATACGGTAGGACGATAGTCGGCCCCATATTGGCTGTAACCCAATAACCGTGTGACAAATTGCCAACCCCTGAGGTCAATGGTCGTCACAAACACGCGTTGAGCGAACGAGAAATTAAACAGAAAAATATTAAATAGTATATTAATTTTCATAGATATTAATATACTATAAAGCATTAAGAAAAAAGTACAATGTAAGGCATTAAGGAAAACTGTTTCGTATTGGACAGATTTTGTACACAACAATGTACAAACGAAGTTGTGGCCCTTATTTAAGGTGAGATTATACAGAATACAAAGTATCATTACACCTTCAGTTGGTAAAAATAGTTACACCGTAGTTAAAAAATACAAAGAATTTGTGAGTTTTTTTTAGCCTATGTGGCGATCTAAGTACCACGAGGTGTACAGTAGTAGCAATACAAGCTAGAGGTGCCCGCTCATGACAAGACAGAATTCATCCGAAACGAGGATCGAACCGGCGACGTTTGACATACCGGGTCTGCGCTTTACCTCTGAGCTACCACCTCAGTGGACCACCCTCATCACATCTTTTATTCATTATGCTTCATTTAGTTTCGTTGTAGTTTTTGGTTTCGTGTTTTCCAATGTTATGGTTAGTTTTGCTTTTTACGTTGCATTTTTCGTTATTGTATTCAAAGCAAAAATCAGTTAGTAATAGTAAAATATAATTTAAACTTACATACATGTTTTTTCTTAAAATATTTAAACATAGTTTTATTAAGAAATCTGCATATAATTATGAAGGTCATAAATATTTATCATTTTCTTTTAATAAAAAATTCTTTCGATAATCAATAACTACAATATTCTCCTACTATTTAAACAAATATAGTTAGTTATTAAAGGGTATTTTGTTTAACAAATCGTCATAGAAATAAAATAACCATAGTAAATAATACACTTACGTTAGTAAAGAGAGGGTATATATATTATACAAAACGTTGTATCATAGCATAAACAAAATTTAACATTCATATGCGTAAGAACAAAAATATAACAATGTTTTCTTTAATACATTGTTCGTGGTAAACAATGTAATATCCTTGAAACCTGATACAACTCTTTTGACATCAAAGAGGTTGTCGATATATTCCACGGCTGACATATTATCTTTTATACAAGAGTAGAATGTGTGTTAGAGTAATTTTCATAAAGAAAAAAGACCCAGCCAAGAAATGATTTCCCAAATTGTTTTTAAGTTCCTGTTTGGTAAATTATAAAATATTGCATGAAAGATATATGTAAAAGAATTAGGATGAATGACAGATACTAAAAGCCTGCAATTATGAGTACAAAGGCACATTGTATAGCAAAATATGTGAAACATGAAATATGTAGATAAGTCGAATTAGAGAAAACAAGTTTGCAAAGAGTAAATGTAGAGTCACTACTTTAAATTCTAGGACGTTAAAATTCCGATTAACGTGAAAAATGATATCAAGGCAGGTTACACTACTATTATTTTATGTGAATTAAATATCAAAGAAGCTCTTAAAGATAAGATTGAAAGTGTTGAAACGATTAGTTAAAAGTAAGGAGAGGGATGGACTACTTTGTTGCTATCGGTGTCTTCACCAGATTTTTGTGCTAGAAGGCTTTAATTAACTGATAGGAGCTCAGGCTTTGTCTCGATTATATAAAGTGTAAAGACGTGTGATACAGTTTCAGGAATAACGATTTCGTAAAGTACTGTTACGACTTTTTTATTTTATACTTATTTAGACTTTACACCCGCACGATTTTTTGCACATTTTTTTCTGTAAAGAAGTGCCCGTGTTAAAGGTTTTTTGCCCAAGGAGTATAGTTTATTACATTAAAATTTGCATTTGGTTCTTGTAATGTTCGACTAAAATGTTCACTTGCTCTGATATGTGAATCTGTAGCTTGAAAAAGTAACAACCGAATTCGAAGCCAACGCGTATGTCAGCCCTTCTAGAAATCCAAACAAACTATGAATAAATATCCGGAAATTAAAAAAGCTATACTTAGGACCCCTTTCCTTTATCAACAAATTCAGAAAAAGAAACCTTATTTTATTGCAGTATATTAAGCAGTGTAAGTATTAATTATTAAAATATATGGCCACGAGGATCTTTTGCAGGAAACAATATCTAGAAAAACTGATTCGTCACTTAATTTGTGGACGTCGTATCCATCTCAAGGGGGAACACGTCCTAACTAAAAACTGGAAATTTTTCAATTTTTAACTAATATTATTTTTATATATTAAGTTCCTTCTGAACAGTTTGATACCAAAATCTATCTTAGGTTTTTGCTGAGATATGGCCAAAAACAATAATGAGTTCACATTGTTTCTAGGCCTGCCAGCAAATACTTTACAGATGATTTCCAAAAACCTTGTTTTTTTAATCGTTATTTACGACAATCCCCTAAATTAATAATGATATAGTCACCAAATTTTAAGGAGATGTAGATATCATTGGTACCTATAACCTGAACTAGGATTATAGCTATAGGAGTTTAAAAGGTAAAAAAAGAAAAATAAAAACAGTTATTTTGCAAAAGGTGCAACTTAACGAGCGATACTTACGATAACATCGGAAAACATGATACAAAAGATCACAAAATGAACCATAACGAAGAACAGATGTGATGAGGGTGGTTCACCGAGATGGTAGCTCAGAGGTAAAGCGCAGACCCGGTATGTCAAACGTCGCGGCGTCGCCGGTTCGATCCTCGTTTCGGATGAATTCTGTCTTGTCATGAGCGGGCACCCCTGGCTTGTATTGCCACTACTGTATACCTCGTGGTATGTACCCAATAGATATAGACGCAAAGTTTTGACACAGTTCTGAAAGTCCTCAATTGATAGCGCAATTTATAAATTCATGTATTCAGCCAGGGTGTAGTTAAAATATAACAATATATAGTTACCGAGAACCTAAAATATTTAAGCGTACAATATCTAATTTCCTACCGTGTTTTTTTTTTATGAACCGCATATCAATCTTCTGTTTGTAAGAAAATAATTTAAATGCGTCGAACATATTATTTCTCGCATATTATTCGAACATATTATTTGATAAGTATAATTAATTCTGTCTGATTTACCATCGCCCACTGGCAACCAGCTGCACAATACCCTTTACCGACCTCTGTTTCCCAGCAGCTCTCGCCAGGTAGCTCAATCGTTTTTCCTCACAGGAATCACCATTAGATTTACATATATTGAGAGGATACTCAATGGTATAATCAACAGTCTATCATCAGTGATTTTGTATATTTTTACAGCTATCAAAGTTTGAATGTGAAATCAAACAATATTATAATTTTGGGTACATTATTAATCGATGGTTTATAAAAAGACAATATTATGTAGGAAAATAATCCTGTATTTTAGTTTTTGACATAGAGATATAATTCATGAGGGTAAGAAATGGCTTGTGTTTGCAAGTCATTGATTAACGCGGGTTTTCAGCGTCTGACCTGTTGTTTACTGCAGTCAATCGACCTCATGATCGCTGACTACAACCGAACAACCGATGGAGTGAGTAGTCGAATTGTCGACTAGTGGATTTATCGTATACTTTGTCATCTAGATGATTAGTCGATATTAATGACTAATCGATAATTCTAGTAGATTATTCTGACTTGTTGATATTTTATCGTTTTTACCCGACTCGCTGGCAACTTTACCGATAAAAAATTGTTTTATTACAGGTTTTCGCTCGTGCGACTGATTAATTCAAACGACTAGACTAGTCGATGTTCGAATCTTATCGACATATCACTTATCGATAATGAAAAGTGGTCGGTTCTCCTATCACTAAACCGGAGTGTCCGGCAAGTGACAGCAAAAGTTCTATGAAATTGACCAGAAAAAAACGCTACACAGATAGAGCGTAATTTTCAAAATTTCTGAAATTTTCAAAATTCAGAAAAAGTACCTACGAATAATGACTTTCACCTGTCAGAGAAATTCATGTAAACCACTATTACGGGATTTAAATATTTTAACAATTCCATGTCTTTACATAAAAAATGCCTTTTATTTGTTAAAAATAATTTTGATAATTTTCCTGAAGAACAATTTATTCATACATATGAAACAAGACATAAAAGTGATTTTCAGTATCCAAGACATCGTCTAGGTCTGCAAGAAAAAACGCCACAGTATATGGGCCGAAAGCTTTTTAACAAACTTCAAATTACCTAAAGGAAATTATTTTGGACTCAACCTTCAAAAGCCGATTGGAAGAATTTATTTTGCTAAAAGCTTATTATTCTTTGGAAGAGTTTTTAAATGATAAATTTTAAATGACAAATTAAGTTTTTAAATATTATAACATATAAACATGTTATTAAATTTATTACAGTACCAAGTTCTATTTTATTTTATTATCTTTAAGCAACAGTCTTGTCTGTTAGTTGGATTAATTTTTAATATAGTTAGATATAATCTGTTGACAATGTCGTCTGTTATTTCTAGCTGTGCTAGACTCAAACGTTTTACGACAATAAAGTGATTTTGATTTTGATTTTGATAGAGATAGTTAAATTTGTACAGATCTGGTGAAAACTGACTAACTGAATGATGTCAGATGCAGTTACATTGTATGTGAATAATAATCCTTTTTTGTTGTTAGTAAACATATTATCCACTTTGTGACTTATTATTTATCAAAATAAATAAATATGATATGAATCAATAATATTAAATCGATATAAGAAACCGTATTGGATCTTTTTCACCACTTAACGACGTATTTACCTGTTTTACTTATGTTCAATGAAGGCAAAACCAGCTCTTTTCCGCTTAAAATAGGCTTAAAATAAATAGGCTTCCGCCCTTTCCTTTTAATTTAGGATCACCTGAAAGAAGCTCTATCATTATTCTAAAAGATACTAGTTATCCAGTAAAGGTATTTTCGTTATGAAAAATATAAAGGTTGTTCTAGAACTGAAAGATAAAGGTTTAAATATTGAAAATTTCTTTTTGAATAAATTGTGCATGGATTCAAAGATCTTGTTGAAAGGAAGGAACAATCTGATAAAAACAAATAAATTACGTTGTCCATTTCAAAAGGCTGTCTTATTTTATTTATTTATCTTTTTTTGTAAGGAACACCTTTTACTTTTTTAACAATGCATAATTTTTTAGTTCTGACTGGAAATTTAAAAATGAATTTTATCTTTATGACAATATATATGGTATTAAAAAATATCGTAATAAGAAAAAGATTCAGTGTCTGAAATCACCAGTGGGGTTTGCTATGAACATTAAAATCTTAATCGATACGGTGTAAAAATTTATCGTTTCCTACTCATGAACTACAAAACATGGACAGTAGTGGAAATTAAAAATTTTAGTAAATTAATAAATTCTCAAGGCTCCTAGTATAATAAGATAATTATTATGAGTTATTATTTGAACTTTAAAATCTTTGATGCTACCAATTATACATTACATAACATATTTTCTGAAATATGCACGTTATGAATCTTATATAGTTGTCATGTGTAAAATACTCATTTTACATGGGCATGGACTGGAGTTTCTAAAAAAACTATAGGGCTTCGGGCCATGAAACTTGGCAAAATTAATCATTACAGGCTCTAGATACGTACTAAGAACTGATTTTAAAATATATTCTCTCAAAAGGCTAAATGGACGGTGTAAATGTTTACTCCGCATCGGTTAATATTTAAATGTTCATAGCAAACGCCACTGATGATTTCAGCATCTGAATCTGTAATAGACATGAATATGGACTGTAGTGGAAATTAAACATTTTAATAAATTCATAAATTCTCAAAGCTCCTTGGATAATAAGATAATTATTATGAGTTATTATTTGAACATTAAGATTTTTGATGCTACCAATTATAGGTTACATAACATATTTTCTGAAAAATGCATATTATAAATCTTATATAATTGTCATTGTGTAAAATACTTATTTGTTATATAGCCTATAGTTCGGAATCTAGGATTATTTTGCTTGACTAGCATGTAATTTATTCATGTTGTTAGCCTCCTGAATCGTGTCTAGATCATTATAATAGGTTACTAACCTTGTTCCGTCAACGATTCTGGAAGAGGTAGTGGAGGGAGAGAGGGACAGTGATAACGCTCGGGAACCAGTTCGTTAGTTCGCGGCCGGCCGGAATGATTTAAAATTAAATTCGATGTTATGTGTTTGTGTCTTTTTAAATGTGAACTTTATTTTAAGAGTGTGACGACCTTCATTAGAATGAAGAGAGAATAAACAGTTTGACTAGGTTTGAAAATGGCCCTTTGAGGTCGAAACTCTGAGTAACCAAAAGGATTACTTTTTTAGAATCGTTGACGGAACAAGGTTAGTAACCTATTATAATAATCTAGACACGATTCAGGAGGCTAACAACATGAATAAATTACATGCTAGTCAAGCAAAATATGCCTACGAATACAAAAATGTCAAACTGAAACTCTTAAATACCATCTACAATATCACGTTCAACAAAACATGTCTAGACCTGGATATAATACCAAACTACGTTCAGATTAAGATAAAAGCAAATTCTTTTTCAGCCAGAAAAGCTAAACTAGCCGCCGAAAGAACATGGGTAAAGAATGAAATAAAATTTCTGTATAGGAAAAAATGCATGTTAAACACTTTAAGTCTCAAAAAACATTTACAACTGGCCAACTCACTTCACCCTGGCGAATGTGATAAAATATTTAGCATTATTGATCAACAGATAAACAACAAAGTATACAACAAGCAGAAAACGCAGGGAAAAAAGATTAATAGTTTATTAACACAACAGAAACCAAGTGAAACAATTGAAATTAGTCATAAGTTCTTTCCAAGAATTGTAAATTGCTCAGATATAGTATTTACTAATGATGAACTTGAACTGCTAAACAAAGGGTTTAAGTACAATCTACCTATAATGGGTTTTAGGAAAAAACTAATCTCCGATATTTTAAATGCTGAAACCGCCATTAAATGTGTAGCTTTTAATGATGAAAAAGCAGTTATCAGACACAAGATAAACAAAAATGTAAAGAAACAAAAGTCGAATCGTAATATTAAGAATGTTAACCTATACAGGAAAGAAACTAAATTAGCTACTGATATTATTAATAAGTTATCTGCAAAACACTGTATTTTATGTAAATCAGACAAAGGCCAGTCAATCATTGTTCTCAATTTTGATGAATATGTCAGTAAAGTAAATAAGTTTATTGCTGACAACAATGTTTTAGAGTTAAGTACAGACCCAACTAACAAGTACCAAACAAAGATCAAACAGGCTATAAACAAATGCAAACATATTCTCAGTGATAATGACAAGAAATACTTAAAATTAATGAACCCTAAAGCACCCTCTTTGCAAGGCCTACCTAAAGCTCACAAAAAAGATATGCCGATAAGACCTCTTGTGAATTTCACAACAGCACCCGGATATAAGCTTTCCAGTAAATTAGATAAAATTCTGAGGGAAAATATCAAACTAGAGAAAAACTATAGCCTAAGGAATAGCTTAGATTTTGTAAATAAAACCGAAGGATTGATTGTTGATAACCATAAAACAATGGCATCACTAGATATAGTTAGTCTATTCACTAACGTTCCTGTTAAAAGAACTTAAGAAATCACTAAAGAGAATCTACTATCGAACTCTAACCTCAACCCAGCCCAGATTGATGAACTAATGAACCTACTCGAACTGGTTTTATGTTAAAATTATTTCTATTTCAATGAGAAATATTACTCCCAAACAGACGGCCTCGCAATGGGCTCACCGCTCTCAAGTATACTGTCAGAGATTTATTTAAATCACTTTGAAAACCGTTACATTTTTTCTGAAAAAAACAAACAAGTGTCAAAAATAGAATCCTACCATCGCTACGTCGATGATACGTTCATTATCTACAATGGTAATAAGAGACAGTTGAAAATTCTTAGAAACTATTTAAATAATATAAACGTAAACATTAAATTCACATTAGAACTGGAGGAAAGCAATAGACTCAACTTTTTAGATACTACAGTTACGAAGCAAAACGGCCAATTAAAATACAGTATTTACAGAAAACCTACAGCGACAGACAGTACAATACATAATTCATCCTACCATCCTGTATCACAAAAAATGTCAGCCTACAACAGTTTCGTTCGTAGATTATTAGCCATGCCTTTAAATGCAGAAGATTACGATAAAGAAGTAAAAATAATCAAACACATAGCTATATCCAACGGTTATCAAAGTTCTATTGTTGACAGAATTATTTTCAAACAAAAGAAAACCCAGCCTAATCTACAGATTGAACAGGAAGTTGGTAAAATTAAATACGTATCTGTTGAATACAGCAACCAAATAAGTCATACATTGCAACGAGAGCTGAAAGCCCATAAAGTCACGTTACCTTATAAAACGTCAAATAAAATTGTAAAATCATAAATCCTAAACGTAATAATACCGACTCTGATAAGAAAACTAACACCGGCGTTTACAGATTGGAATGTTCAGATTGTCCTAAATTCTATTATAGGTGAGACTGGGAGATCATTTGATACTAGATTTAAAGAACATCTTCCTAAACCCCAGTTACAACGACAAAAATCCACCTTTGCTGAACATTTGATTAAGTCCAATCATTATGAACAAAGCTTTACTGAAAACTTAAAAGTATTGCACAGATGTAAAAAGGGGCCCTACCTAAGTTCACTAGAAGAATTAGAAATCTACAAAGCACATAAGACCGACCCCAGCAATACTTTAAATGATAAGCTTAACTACGGTGCTAATGTACTTTTTAATAGTGTCATTGCCCTCTGTGAAGATAATAATAGAATACATCCCCCATATGACAGAGGTGGCCAACCTGGAAGAGGTAGTGGAGGGAGAGAGGGACAGTGATAACGCTCGGGAACCAGTTCGTTAGTTCGCGGCCGGCCGGAATGATTAAAATTAAATTCGATGTTATGTGTTTGTGTCTTTTTAAATGTGAACTTTATTGTAAGAGTGTGACGACCTTCATTAGAATGAAGAGAGAAAAAAACAGTTTGACTAGGTTTGAAAATGGCCCTTTGAGGTCGAAACTCTGAGTAACCAAAAGGATTACTTTTTAGAATCGTTGACGGAACAAGGTTAGTAACCTATTGTAATAATCTAGACACGATTCAGGAGGCTAACAACATGAATAAAATATATATTTAAGTAAAACTAAAATCGAAGTCAGCATATTTATTCTTAAATACCAAAATTAAAAAGGTTATTTTGATTAATAATGCGTTTATTTGAGGTGGTAATAATAGTATACAAAACTTAATTTGAAATAAAAACTATTCCTTGAAATATATAATTTTCATAACATATGATTAAATTAAAAATGGAATATTTTATATGTATAACAATGATATGTGAGGATATGTTACAATATACATTCACGTTTACGAATTTTGAACGATACCATCAAACCGTTGAGTATAAAATAAATGTAATTTAAGCTTCACGAGGTATCAAAAGTTTACATTTTGAATTTTTAGTTTGTATTCTACCGTAAAATCAAGTGATATTAAAGTTCAACCGTATTGTTTTCGTGGACATAGAAAACAGGACTATATTAATTTATTATTTTTTATTCAACCCATCAAGTACAGAGATGTAACTGTCATTACGCAAGAACCATCTGCCACCTCGTCTAAACAGTGTCGCCCACAGATGTTTTAGTGCATATGTCATAGGTTTTCGTGTTAGACTTAGTCATGCAAAATATTAACATGTTTTAGCGATTAATACAAACTTTAATTTTAAATGCTATAACAATTTTAGTTCAAACGATAAAATGCTGAACAGTCTTATCCCACATAAATCGAAGAAATTATTTGAACACCTTTATTTCTTAAAAAAAACCTGTGTTGAAATTGATGAGCTTCGAACACAAAACAATGGGGGATTGATTACTGTCTAGCCGGCTAACAGATTGACAAATCAGTTCAATTGTTGAGTCATTATCAGCAGCGACTAAATGCTCTTAGTACTAGTACTGATAATAATTGTCAATCATTTAGCGTTTATCGTTAATCACTTTTTAAAAATTGCTTTCCTAGAGCAGAAAATAGCAATAATAATTATAAATTAAATAAAATTTTAAATATTTTTTTATGCTTTCTGTTAAGGTACTTTAGATAGTGCTACGATATGTTACAATAAACAATCACGTTTACGAATTTTGAACGATACTAACAAACCTATATAGTGGTACTATCCTCGATCATGTTTACATATATATATTGGAATCTAGATTCGAGCGTTCATAAAATATTACTGAGGTGCAATTTGTTTAACTATTTCCTTTAACATAAATATTACATTTTTTCCTCTAAGGCCTAACAGTAGACTTACTTTATTTTTAACTGCGATCAGGCGAAAACTATAAGTGGCTGGTAACAGGTAAAATGACCAGTTAACGGGCACGTAAGTATTGTTCGAGACAAAGATGAGAAAAATAAGAAAATGTATCATCTATTTTTATCGTATACTGCAGAAAAACCTACTCTCGATTATCAAGTAATGTTTAAATACTTTACAATCATGGCTTATTATTCTAGAATGCGCCAGACTCACTAACTTGTTATAGAGTCTTTCAGGAGTTGGGAGGGCAATAAATATGCAACAGGTATTTTAATATCTTAGCCATTTTTGTATGACTGATTTGCCCCTGAACTGGATTTTGACAAACTAATGGTATAATTTTACCTTCCGTCGTCCAGCTCGGTGTAGGTCGGAGTAGCGACCTAGGTTTCGGTGCGGGTTTGCACCATCTTCAGGCTTTTACGAGAAGTTCAGTCCATTGGACGTCGTTATTATTAAAACTTGCACATAAAGTTAACGAAAAACATTTAAACACAACACATACAAAAACCGATCGGACATATAGACGTATAAAATTTAACGGACACACGACGCAACTTGTTTACCGGCCGCGGCGGAGGACATCCAACTCACAACTCATGTGTTGTGAGTTGGATGTCCTCCGCCGCGGCCGGTAAACAAGTTGCGTCGTGTGTCCGTTAAATTTTATACGTCTATATGTCCGATCGGTTTTTGTATGTGTTGTGTTTAAATGTTTTTCGTTAACTTTATGTGCAAGTTTTAATAATAACGACGTCCAATGGACTGAACTTCTCGTAAAAGCCTGAAGATGGTGCAAACCCGCACCGAAACCTAGGTCGCTACTCCGACCTACACCGAGCTGGACGACGGAAGGTAAAATTATACCATTAGGTATTTTAATCTTAAAGTGTGCCTGACTTTAATGTCAAAACTGTCTTGAGACTGTTTTCGATACTAACAATAGTCTCGAAAACAGTTATAGATATATTAGTCTTGAATAGATGTTTTTATGGACATACGATGTAGTATGATTCAGTGTTTGTAAACTTAGAAACATGTAATGACTGTTTACTCCTCTCATAATAGTAGCACTTTATGCTTTATTACTTTATGCTTTGCTCCTCTCACAATAGTAGCACGTTAGTGGTTATTTTGCATCTAGGGTTAAAAGTACTATTACTTCCCCGGTAAAATTGTCGCCCTCGAATACGCCATCGGGTGGCGTATTCCTTCAGAGGGTGAGTTTCCTTCAGGGATAAAAAGTACCCTAGTCCTTCGATGGGCACGTTTATTTTGATTTAAATTAATTTTAGTCCCATGGAAGAAAAGTAGGTACTTTAAGTCCCGCGAGAAAAGAAGTAAGCAAATAAGCCCATGGGGTATAACTAATACTTTAGTAATCTACTTCAGGGACCAAAAGAGGACTTTCGATTGTCAGAGGAGGAAAAGTTCCTTGTCAACCATAATGTGATTATTTCAAGTTAGTGGTGATGTAAATAAACAGGCCTACTGTTTTGAACTAAATACTATTCCGCTATAGACCTTACACAAGAATAAAAAAAATTGCCTAAGTGTTTGGAAACAACTGCGAACGCAAAACTCAAAATATGTAATATAACTCTCTTCAAGTTTTATTTATGATTATTGCTACCGTGAGAGACTTGAAGATATGAAACGGATTTTTTTCATCCGCAAAAACAAATTGTCAAAAAACATTCACGCTTCATGAACATGTTTACTTTTTACTCGTGTTCTGATGAACAAATGTAATACATAAAACTGTGCCAAAGCTAAATAGGTGTCAGAATGTACGTCTACATTTCTTCCGAAAAGTTTTTTAAAAATATAATTAATTTCGCGATTACAGTATTTTTTTTCCATTGAAGTTGTTTTACATAGTAATAAAATAAAGGTAAATTGTCATTCCGAAGATGTATTTGAGTTTTTTCTCCTTACCGGCTTTGTACTTGTCAAAGATAATCATAATAAAAGAATTACAGAAAATATCTTTAGTAAGAAATTATTAAATTATATTAGTTGAAGCCGAAAAAAGATGAGTTTTACTAATACAATTTATTATGTAATTCAGAACACAACCAAATAGAATTTTTTGGGGTTTAGAATATATGTTTTATATTGTTTTCATGCGAAGGATGCAAAGTGTGGATTGATTTCACGGCAGAACAGTCTGAACAATTGGTCACTGCAATATGATCAATGTGTTTTACTTATGACCCAATATTGCCAATTGTATTGGTTTCGGAATAAAGGTTAGTGCCTCGTAATACGTTGATTGTGAAATCGTGTCAGTTCATTATTTTAATATTAAAAGTTATATAAGGCCTACTAGCTTTACTTGCTGCTTTTTGCGAATCTTTCCACCAATGCACTTATTCTAATATATTAAATATCATGCAACGAAATTCAAGTAAGATTGTTAGAAGAAATTCATTACGTTTACTCAATAAAATAAATACTATTTGAGTTATTTCAAAATGACGAACGTTGTATGGTCCTATTTTAGTTAACTTTAAATTACTTATGAAAATGAAACTTTTTCGGGACTTAATGTGATTACTGTCGAAAAGTTGTGATATAAGGTCAACTGCAAATGCACTGCAAGAAAATACTGCAGCAGCGTTGTTCTGCCAAACTTTCAATGTACAATATTCATTAAATTTGTAGATTATTTTCTCTGTTAAAGGCTTATCATTAAATACATTTTTCTTATATGGAAAAAAAGATTGCCAGGAATACTTTACTTACTTTACAAAAGAAACTTTATTTTATAACTTATTACTATCACGCTTATTTTATTTTTGATATTTAAAATTATTTTAATTTATTAATTAAGAATATTTACTCAATGTGTTCTATAAAATTACGTGACACTGTTTTTAGATGTCTTAAAATGTTGTAAGTGGCGTTATTAATTATCATACAATTATAAATATTACAGTCATTTTCTCCTCGCGCACAGGTTGTATTTCCAAAATTGAATTACTAATTCAATACGGATAAAACTGTCCTTGAAGGAATATTGAAATATGAAAGTATGGAACTGTTAGTTATTATTTATTACATTTGTCTGAAACGAATCATGTTGTTAAGCAATAAATTAGTGAAATTTTATTTAAAAATCATAACATTAAAAGGTATAAAAAACTTCCCCTTTTTTTAAATAACAAAAATCTATCTAAGTCTCTTTTCAAACATTAATACCAATAGAAATCTCACTCATACTTTTTTTCGTGAAACATAGAGTATATGTTTAAAATGCTACAAATCTTCGAGCAATCTATCAATATACCAAGTTATCGTTGAGCCAAGGTGGTAGATTACAGTTGTAACGTTGTCTATACACCGCCTTATTCCAGTCAATATCCAAAGTTCGTTTAAGAAGCTATAGGGAATTTATAAGTGAAAAATAATATACAAAGGCAAGTAACCTTTGCTGCAAGGGTATAGTTGTAAATATGTATAACCATTTGAAAAAGAAATACCCCCGTTGCAGCAGACCTGCATACTCAGCGAATTTCAAATGCAAAAAAACATATCTCAATCCAACATAGCGAGATTTGACATGTTTTTGTAAGCTCCATAAGAATAACATGGGGACTGAGTATGCAGGTGTGCTGCTACAGGTATATTAAAACTGGGTGGTTTTAATTCAATATTTAGTATATCTGAACTAGAAGAAGCTATTTACCAAGTTTTATTGAGATATGTTGAGAAATAAGCGAGATATAGAATTTTACTTATTTCCCATAAGGTTAACATTGGGACAACGTACTGTGTTTACCACTTTCAATATATCGGTAACCAATGGACATAGAGCAGTGTTTCAAAATACCAAATTGTTTGTTTTTTTGAGCTGAATTCAATGGTGCCCACAAAAATTCGATAAATTTTATTTTTCTATGTAAAAAATTCAAAAAACCCATTTTTGGGGGGGTTTATCCCCCTTAACCCCCCCTTCCGGTGGTTCGATCGGGCTGGTTCACGAACTCGTCCAATTGATTACCACTTTACACGTCCGTACCAAATTTCATAAAGATCGGACCTTTTTTGCAGCCGCTATCGTGCTAACAGACACATATATATATATATAAATTCAAACGAATAGTGTTTTTTGCTTCTGGGGGCCCCAAAACGAAAAGTTATAGTGGTCCCGAGCTTAAGTCTTACCATGAGACCTACGGTAAAAGCTTCTTCCCTATAGGGGAAATTCGCTAAAACTATAAAATCGATAGTAAACAACTATTTTTGACATCGATATTACCAAAAAGAACGATATCAAAAAGATAAGATCAAACATTGATAAGATGAAAAATTTTAATTTTTTTGATAAGGTGGAATTTGTATTTTCATAAGTAATTTCCTCGGGCAACATGTTACTTTACTACCAAAAGAGGCTTTAAAAAATAAATATCGGTTTTTAATCTATACAAATATATTCAAAAAGTATATAAAAAATCCTTTATAAAAAACATAACGAACATATTTGAGCAACAACGGACATTTTAGCAGCAAGTTCTACAACAACGGGTGTGTGAGGTGTGTCGAATTGTTTTTGTTTATAAAGCGTGTAATCATGGTAAACAATGCTTGCTGACGGTGACAGGGTTTTGATAACGGAATATTATTCTGAGAAAAAAATGCTACTAAATAAAACAGGATGGCAGTAAATTGATGGAGTATTGCAGACTAATTAATTCTTTTCTTTTTTCGTGGATTCCCGTTTTTTTAGAACTTGGAATTAAAGTATTCTAAATTAAATCGCTCCCAACATTGCATCGCTCTTATTTTATAATCAATCTGAGTTTGCGGATTTAAATTTGAATGGGAATCTGAAGCATCGATAAAAAGGGCAAATCAGGTATAATCATGAACATTTTAACTAGTTTTTACAGTTATTTGTTTGAAATTCATTGTTGATGTTGGTGATTTTTTGCTTTAGTTTTGATTTTAGTGAAAGTTTTTTTTTCAGAACTGATAGGTAAAAAAAAATTACGACGATTATGAATCTGGATTCTAACCCCATATTCAGGTGCAAAGGAGCCTAGAACACAACAATATTTTTTCTGTAAGTCAATAGCCTTTTTGAGTTCTAGGTCCATTATTACCTAAAGATGGGATCATAACTTCGTAAAAACTTTTTTAATAATACGTTATTGCACATATTAACAAATATCTAGATAATACATTTAGAAAATATCTCTTTCCAGTCTAAAAGGATGTAGGTATGATCTGTTTGCACGGAATTAAATGAAATATTAACATAAATTAATAAAATGTTTACCATTCAAGCACTGACTTACACGGGAATAATCGCTAAGTAAATTCACGTTTTGGGGAAGGGGGAGATTTACAAAAGCTTTAGTGCAGTGATAGAAGCGTCTGCCAGTTCCTGTCCTAGATTACTATAATTTCCCTTTGCTTATCTTACTTGCTTATTTATTCAGCCTTAGTATTTATCTTTAAGATTTTCATATTGCATACAATTGATTGTGAAAGAAAACTAACTTTCGAATTCAATGCACTTCTGGGTTATCCATTTACACAATTATTTTTTAATTGGAATGAAGGAATATATATATTTCACTTGCCAAAGGATATTTTACTTAATTTGCATTGTAAGTTTAAAGTATAACTTAGATATTTATACTGAATAATACACAATTATACACGTGTAATAGATTGAATGAAAATGTAAGTATATCGCTAAGCGTAAAATTCTATTTATTGAATCACTCCTTTATTTTCTTTTAACTTACTCTTTAGTTAATAGTATCAACTTTAAATGATACATTTTATATAAACAAAACAAATAGAAACAATTATAAAATGTATTAATAGGAAGAAGGTATTGTGATCAAACATATAATCATAATTTATTCACGATCCAGAAAATGTCAGTAATATTATGTAAGAGAAAAATAATTTCAAACAGGAAAGTCATTTAGAGAAGTGCAACCAGCAGTGATAATAAGCTTCGTATTTAATGATCTCTGGCTAGAGCTAATATATACTATAATACTGGTTTTCCAGTATAATGTATTAGTGACTCAAACGTTTTTAATTGGGAGTTTAGTATAAATAAAAGTTTCAACAGAATACAAGTTTGTTGTACTATATCTTGTACTAAGACATTTGCATTAGCAGTAAATTATATTAAAATTTAGATTTAAATACGATTTTGTTTTATTGGATTAGTTAAATACAAGTCGCACAGTGACTCCCTAAACATATTTTGAATATTTTTCTCAAATGTATTGATCAAAGTAGATTTTTAAACGTTTTTTTCTAAATGTCTATTAAAATACAATTACAGAAGAAATTCTTTCTGGAACCACAAGAGGTATTTTCAAAGAAGAGATTCCTACCAAATGTAAACAGTGATCAGACTTGTGTCAACACGGATTTTCCTATTTTCAAATAAAGATGAAACGCTCCTTGTTGAAATTCACACAATTTATCTGGAATTTCCAGTCAATCTTCTTTCTTTTTCTTTGTGGCATTACAACCCAAAGTGATATGTATGATTGAAACATTAAAAATACTAATTATTACAAACAAAATTCCGGAGTAATCGGGAATTACATATTTGTTTTACTTTTAAATAACAAAAAAAAATTAGATTAATCTTTACTTCAAGCGACAGATCTATTTTTATATTGAAATTATTATATTATCTGATAGAATCTTCAGGATTTGTTTACTGAAAAAATCAATCTGTAGTATTTAAACAAATCACGAGGAATCATAATGATATTATTATTAATTCAATAATAAATTTAAATCATAAGTAAATATTTCGGATCTCAAATAGCATGTGCTTCTGTTTTACAATGAACTAAGCACATTGTGCTGAGTTTAGAGGAACGTTTAGATTTGGATTTTAGATGACATTTGCCACCGCTGGTTAGGAACTGCTAGTTTCTCGACGTAAAAGAAATGTCACCATCAACCAAGTATGAATTTCAAATATACAGTCAAGATGTTAAGTCAAATACACACCATTAGTAAAATATGACTAAATTACTGATACAAAAACTAAAATGTCGAATGTTTTTTTATAAACTTATTTTTTTGGCTGTTATGAACACCGAGAAGACGATTATAAAATAAAACATTCAGAAAAGAGTCTTAAGGATGAATTTCAAACATACAGTCATAATGTTAAGACATATACACACCATTAGTAAAGTATGACTAAATTAATGATACAAGAGCTAAAATGTCGAAGGTAGTTTTTTAAACTTATCTTATTGGCTGTCATGAACATAGAAGATGATCACAAAACAAAATATTCAGAAAAGAGTCCTAAGGGCACTGACCAACGTGTAACTTAATTAAAAAAATCTCCATGATCGAACTTGATGATCGTGAGATTACACAGTCCCAGGTTAGAGTCCTAAAGAATATAAATATGCAAAATCGGAATTTATTTTTTATTCATATAACCCAAATCACAATTCATTTGTGATAAATCATTGGCTTCTTTGAATTTTTCCTTGTTCAACGGCCTTGAAGATTATTTTCTAACAAATCAATTAGTAGGCTCAATTCATCCCATGCCAATGTAGTCCTATTCTTTAGAACTTAACACCTAAAATAACATTTTCCTGCCCTAATACAATAATTCATATGTTGTAAATTAAATTGAAATGTCTTATTAAAATTAAGAAACCGCAGCAAGAGCAAGATTTTATGTAGGTATGCAATTTTTTATGATAATTACAATTTATTTGAAGAATTATGTTTCTTATTCATCCCAGGCTTTGATAACATTATTTATAGGGGCAACTTGTTTTACAAAATGAAAACTTGAGTTACCTTCTCCCTTTTCTCTGTTTCTCCTACAAATCAAAATAAGGGTTTTCTTTTTTACCAATAGGAGCACAATACTGACCTTAGGTTTGCAGCTTTTTGTAGTAGGATTTGATCGCAAAGTTAACAGTGGCAGAGTGGCATTCGGTCATAAGGTAATAAACGTTTATTACACTTTGCAGTGTGAATAATAATGAAAACTGTTCAAACTGTAACGGTTTCATCTGCAAATATTGAACTGTTTGAAGCCTTGATGGTTTTTAAGTTTAAAAGTTTATGGTTTATGGTTTTTAAGTTTATGACTGGTAATGATGACGAATGTGTGCAATATTTGGGGTTATTGGCTACAACTAAAATGGGCAAATCAATCGGTTTTTACTATCTGTGCTGGCAAATCTTTGCAAAGGTTACAATTAATTAATATTGAATGTTGTTGCTATTATTACGTTACATATTAAACTAACAAATTATAATAATTATAATATTTATATTTTTATAATATATTTATTCTGTTAATTTAAACTATTTTATTTAAGATTGTGGCTGAAATTAAGATTGTGAACGTAAAAGAAACAACTTACAGCTCGATAAAACGTTTCATTGGATTTTTTACAGTCTTAATTATAACATGGGTAATGTTTATATTATTAAATTTGTTATTTTAATACCAAGGATCAATTATGGGTTAATGGATATGTTCTAGGTTCTAATAGTTCCTAAAAGTCTTAGATAATGCAAAACTTCATCGAAACAAATATTTTACAAAACACAATGCAATAGTGATCTTTCAACTTGTTTGTTTTAAATTAGGGCGTATTTTTTAAAATTGGTTGAATTTACTTTTATAGCAATTGTTATTTAATTTTTTAAAAATATATGTCCAGTAAAATATAAAATACAAAAAGGACTCTTTTCTTCTTCGGCAAAATGAAGTAATCCCACAATCCTTCATCCATTTTTCTCTAATTGATAGGAGACAAAAGGACTTAGAGGGGACAATGGATACTTGATTGGCTTAGGTTATTGCTTTCAACATTGTTCGTGATTAAAATATGACCACGGGAAAAGTACTTTTAATTATTTTATTTTACAGATGAATATTGCTTTTCCAAAACGTGTTTGGTAATGGATTATTTCCGATGTTTTTTTTGCAGTGAAAAACACCAAAACTGCATTAAAGTTTACAAACTTATCTGAAATCAGAAATAAATAGTATTAACTTAAGGAGTTGTAGCAAATTTCATTATGATTTTACGACGATGCTATCCAAATTAAATTAGATCCTTAAGCTCTAACTTTGACAACAATATAGAATCAATGTAATACCGCTGCAATCCCATCCATTATTCGGCTGCTTTGTGCTGCAAGTAGATTACGTTAACACCAGATTACACACCGCATAGCTCAACAGAGGGGATTCCATATATTGAAACTATCTTATTTCCTAAACAGATTTAATCACATCTTTAGTTGCTCTTTTTAACTACATGAAAATTTTAATCGTCATTTTGAAAAATTTAACTTGTTTATGTATTTTATTTTGTCGTATTTGGATCTACGTTAATCATTAACTGATTATTGAGGTTCTTAGTAAGAAAATATTAATATTTTATGGAGCAAAAATAGTAAGAAATATTAATAATTTCATCATTGGGTTTTAACTTTGGACTTCTAGCATATGCGTTCAGCAAGGTCAAAGGCTTACCGGAATACGTTAACTGAAATAACATAAGTCATATCTCATAATATATACATACCTACTACATATTCATATATTTATAAAATATTACATGCTTGACTCGATTCCCGATAGGGATACGTAAGTAAAATTAAGAAAGATCTTTGCCAAAGGAAATTATGAGTTAATTTGATGTATTCATATTTTTTTAAATGCCACCGTACATACGACTTTACAATTATTCATCTAGAAATACTGAACCAGATAAAAGTTCACACAGATATTGTATTTTATGAATAATCATCAGGAATAAAAGGCCAGAACACGAGTAAACGATGACGAACGTGTTCCAAAAGGAAGGCTATGACGTCATTACTGTGAAACGACCGCCCTTATCAGTTTTCAGGCTGTTATGTCTTGTGTCACTGGAATGCAGCACGAGTCTATGAGGCATATACTGTTTAAATCGAGAGTTGAATGAAAGTTGTAACCAATTTATATTACAAGTAGCTGATGGTATCCCGCTTTTCTAGCTATTTAAATTAAATTACAGCGTTGAGTTATTTTAAATGGCTGCAACCTATCAAACACGTTCGAAACAAAATATTTTCTATATTTATCAACACAAACTTTGAACCTCTACAGGGACGATAATGTCTATCGAGATTTGGGTTACAGCCAGTGCTTTGTTGAGAAAAAGAAGAGTTAAACTCTTATAACATGTGAAGTACGGAATCATAAATCAACTAGACAATAGTAAAACATTTATGGGAAGGTTCTCAAACAGCTCCATGACCTATACATGGATAAAAAAACCATGACCATTTTAGGCCTTAAGGCATAAAATGTTTCATGTCATAGATGTAGCCCTATGGCCACTGTAACCCGTTTGCAATTCAAGAGCAGACATTTCATAATTTAATGCAATGTTTTTACAACTCATTAGTTTATATGCGATGATACTTGATACTACAAATATTATATTCATCCTTGCGTACCATATTCGTTGTTTAGCATATTGGTTTTTATTTGTCTACGTGAATGACGTGTCTGTTGCTGGAGAAAGACAGCTGAAATTAACCTACATCTCCCACTTCATAGGTGTATTAATTCTACTGATTCCCACTTCATAGGTGGATTAATTCTACTGATTCCCACTTCATAGGTGGATTAATTCTACTGATTCCCACTTCATAGGTGGATTAATTCTACTGATTCCCACTTCATAGGTGGATTAATTCTACTGATTCCCACTTCATAGGTGGATTAATTCTTCATTTTAGCGAATTTCCCCTTTAGGGAAGAAGCTATTACCGTAGCTCTCATGGTAAGACCTAAGCCCGAGACTATGATAACTTTTCGTTTTGGGGCCACCAGAAGCAAAAAACACTATTCGTTCGAATTTATATATATATATTTACAGATGTTTTATATAATTTTAAAAGAGGTTATGAATAAGATTTGAAAATTAACTTAGTTTCGAAACATGTCATCTTATAAATAAAATAATTTTTTTAATAAAAAAAGGATACTTGTTATGAAAACTAATCTCATCACTATATTAGTAGCCCTAATCATCCACAATTACTCTAATATATATATTTGTCTGTTAGCACGATAGCAGCCGTAAAAATGGTCCAATCTTAATTAAAATTGGTACATACGTGTAAAGTGGTAATCACTCGGACGAGTTCGTGAACCATCCCGATCGGACCACCGGAAGGGGGGGTAAAGGGGGATAAACCCCCAAAAAATGGGTTTTTTTAGTTTTTTTTTAATAAACATAATCCAATTTTTCTTGGCACCATTGAATTCAGCTAAAAAAAAACAATCAATTTAGTATTTTGAATCACTGCTCTATGTCCATTGGTTACCGAGATATTGAAAGTGGTAAACACAATACGTCGTCCCAATGTTAACCTTATGGGAAATAAGTAAAATTATATATCTCAGTTATTTCTCAACATATCGTGATAAAATTTGGTAAGTAGCTTCTTCTAGTTCAGATCTAGTAAGTAATGAATTAAAACCACCCAGTTTTAATATACCTGTAGCAACAAACCTGCATACTCATTCCCCATGTTATTCTTATGGAGCTTACCAAAACATATCAAATCTCGCTATGTTGGATTGAAATATGTTGTTTTGCATTTGAGATTCGCTGAGTATGCAGGTCTGCTGCAACGGGGGTATATTTTTTACGTCAGTAGATGAAGCAGTGTCAAGAGCATTACCGATCGTTATGTAATTTGAGACAAAGAGTTTAAATATGCTTTTCGTCTTCGCAACTTTAGTCTCCTACAGTAAATTTCTTTTGTTACATATGACTTTTAGTTCGATACAAGAAAACAATAAATCAATTTGTAGCAGAACTAGTAGGAATTGCTACGCAATGATTGAGGTGATTATTATTGTTTAACGTAAAAAATATGTAATAGAGAAGTAGTTACGACAAAAAGATGTTTATTGTTATATTTTTACCGATATACTAGATATAATTTCAGATGTAAATGTTATAGAAATAATATTGCTAAAAAACCGATTATAATAATTAATTACTCTGAACAAATTGTTTAAGATATTTTCATGTTATTTAGTTAAAAAAAAACAGTAGGTAAGGTAATTCAGTTTTTTTTCAGCAGAAGTTGGCGCTGTAGTAATGGTTAGCGTCATTTGTACAAACTTGTATTTACATTAATAATGCCTTATAACTATAAAACTAGTAATATTATTATTATTATTATTGGTTTTTCATTAAATGATAAATCTTTGATAAATGAGCAATACTATGTATACAGTCCATCCGAACATTACAGAGCCAGTGGCATCATACATCATAGTCAAGTGTTGTAGCGGCCTCAAGAGCTGTATGTACCAGGTTGAAATTTACAGACAGATTGTTCTCACATGTTTACATGTTCACTATGTATCGCTAACCTACATTTAATATTAAGATATTTATATCATAAACATAATCTATACGCTTGAGATATTTAAAAAAATCAAACAACTATCGAATAATTCAATTTTGTATAGTATTATAACAAATAACAACTATGATCATGGAATTTTAGATAGAACAAATATTATTAAGCAATTGACAGTGGACAAATACTCAGTTTTTCCATCAGGTATTCTGTAAAGCCGGTGTCACCTCCGGTGAACGAGGGGGACATGGTTTCCCCATCCTCTTAAAAGAGGACAAACGTGCTCAACAAATATAAAATACGGCTTAACCAGATATAAAATACGTTCTTTAATATTTCCTCTTCATAGTCTTCATACTATATAAATGCGAAACCACAGTGGCAATGTTTATCTTTATTGTTTTATTAAGGCATGTTAAAATATGGGAGTGAGTATTTTTACTGTCGCTACCCTCTTAAAAATAAAATTATGATTAATGGCTTACTGATATGTTAATGATTATGTATATATGGTCATACTGAGCTAATTCCTCAAAAGGTCTTAAGAACGTTTATCTTATAGAGCACTAAACCCTCAACAGAGATTTTCTTAACATGGCATGTACACTATTGGATACAGCTTATTGTGACATCGATAGGCTTGTCTTAAATTATTATTTTTTGGTTGTTACTATCTCATTCACTAATTATCAAAATCAAAATTATCGTATATTGTAATTTTTAGAGTATTGCATCCAAATAATATATCCCAATTCATTTTTGTAACATTCACGGAAAATGAAATAAGTCAAATAAAATAAAACGGGCTGATTATGATATGGTCGATAGTAATATTTCTTTGTCACATTTTAAGTAGTCAACGCATGTAATATTATTATACAAAATACACTGTCTACGCTATTGTACAAATACTTCAGACAGTGCAGACTGACTTTTTGATGACGAATGTAAGCAATATGCAGTGCGTGGTCCTATAAACTAGATTTACTGGAAGTTTTACTGGAAACTGCAAAGTCCATCTTGGATAGTAAACAGATTATTAAACTACCATAATTCAGCATCGTTTCGCTTGCACTCCATCTTTATTGCTGCAACATCCAGGCTATATTGAAAAAGGGCTTTTTTACAGATATAAAAATACGTTTAAATACATAAAAAACTTAATTAAATTTTTTAAGACCAATGCTAGTAACCTCCATATGATATTGAAGGTCGTAAATTATACAGGATGGAAGGAAATTAGTGTTAAAAAAATTTATGTGATAAACTACATGGTATTTCTGACAAAATGGCACAAATATAAGTTTCCATAACGTTCCAATAAGTAAATAATGGCTAAAATAAGAATTTTCAAAATTCTTGTCCTTACTCAGATTAAATGGCTATAAGTGCATCAAATATTGTGTTTTTATGGATTTCATTCCCGACTTTAGAATCCTCATAAAATTTCCAATAAGAATAATACATAAATATTCAGTTTCAATACCCTTACAAACTCTTGTTTTATAAATAAATTCTAGATTTGTGTTTTTTGAGGAAATGTAAATTAGGTTTGAAGCGGTTTTTCTACGTTATACTGGACTGGAGAATGTGTCAAATGTCATAGAAAACTTGCGCTTTTAATAAGCTTTAAAATTATGTATAAAAACCTACTATTGCTCTTATTCATTATTCATAGATTTAACAGTATGTGGATGAAAACAGGGTAAGGCTGAAGTTTCTTTTCTGAAAAAACCCCGTATGTCCCTTGATAAAATGGCTATAACTGCACTAAAAACCATGTTATTGTGGATTTTATTACCATTTTAAGAATCCTCGTAAAATTATTAAGAAGAATAGTATAATAAGGACGAGTCATCATTTTTAACTTCTGTTTTATGGTTTAAGTTTGAAATTTTGTTTTTTTACGAACACGAACTTAAGCTTACGACATTAGTTTTATGTCTTATTTGACTTAAGAGTGTGTTAAATATTATAAAAAGATTCTTCATTTAATAATCTTTCAAATGATATACTACACTTCAGGTTTTATTGATAGTGTAACTAAAATATTATGTCATTTTAAAAAGTAGGTAAGTTTATTGAAGGGCTAAAACACATGCTAATGAAAGAGAAACTCTGCCATGATTTTGCCTCATCACAATTTATTAGTAATACATTGTAAATACCCGGATAATATCTTAAGTGTTAGTATATCATTTGAAAGTTTATTAAATGGAGAATCTTTTGATAACATTCAACACACTCTTAACTCAAATATGACATAAAACTAATGTCATAAGCTTCAATTTGTGTTCGTAAAAAACAAAATTTCAAACTTAAACCATAAAACAGAAGTTTAAAATGATGACTTGTCCTTATTGTACTTTAATATTCTTCTTAATACTTTTACGAGGATTCTGAAAATGGTAATAAAATCAACAATAAAATGGTTTTTAGTGCAGCTATAACCATTTTATCAAGGGAAATACGGGTTTTTTTTCAGGAAAGAAACTTCAGCCTTACCCTGTTTTTCTCCATATACTGTTAAATCTATGAATAATGAATAAGAGCAATAGTAGGTTTTTATACATAATTTTAAAGCTTATTAAAAGAGCAAGTTTTCTATGATATTTGACACATTCTCCAGTCCATTATAACGTAGAAAAACCGCTTCAAACTTAATTTACATTTCCTCAAAAAACACAAATCTGGACTTTAATTATAAAACAAGAGTTTGTAAGGGTATTGAAACTGAATATTTATGTATTATTCTTATTGGAAATTTTATGATGATTCTAAAGTCGGGAATGAAATCCATAAAAACACAATATTTGATGCACTTATAGCCATTTAATCTAATGACAACAATTTTGAAAAAATCTTATTTTATCAATTATTCACTTATTGCAAGGTTTTGGAAAGTTATATTTGTACCATTTTGTCAGAAATACCACGTATTTTATCACATAAATTTTTTTAACACTAACTTCCTTCCACCCTGTATTTCGTGTTTAGTATACGTAAAATAATAATAGTCTAGGACTAGCTAATAACGTAGAAAACCGCTAGTAACGTATTGGACAAGTTACTTTTTATCCTCGTTTTCGGTCAACTAAAACGAAAATACATAATTTTATCAAATTGGGAATCAATGAAATCACATAGTTTACTGATGGCTGCTTATCAAATCCAAACATTTTCACACGCTTTACATTTATAATACTTGTATTGAGAATGTGCTTTATATTCACGAAACAAATACGTTGCAAGGTTAGCAAAAATATAAAATTAAAAAATTTAATACGTGGTGTTAAAATTTTATTTTGGACTGAATTGATAAATTTAGGCAATAGCAACTGCATTCAGTATGAATCTGACCAAAAAGTTAATAAATACAGTTTAGTCAATTAAAAATACAATATTCATTTAAAAATATTCAAATATTTGTAGTTAAATACTAATCATTAATTAACTATACAACATACACAAGACTTAAGTTGTCATAGTTGCCTCTTCCCCTTAAAACTATGAATATTTGTCGTGAAAGTATTCAAACACATCCAATGTATATAAGTGCTAGCAGTTGCCCATGGTTTCTCTCATGAAAAATATGATAGTATAATGTAATACGACGAATCTGAAGGGACTGACGAGTAAGGATTGAGGGCTATACTCAGGGCAATTCTTTAGCAAATTTTTGAATGCCTGTCATTAGCAACCAACCCGTGAGTGATATCTCATAGCTTTTGTCTCACCAAAAACAATGATTTAAATTGAAATACGTCGATCCTTGAAAGGCATTCTAAATTTTTGATTGGCAAAAGGTGCTTTTGTACCCAATCGATTGTTTTAATGCCTGCCTTTCGGCCAGTGGTGGCATATAGACTTCAGGTTTTCACCGTTGCTTTTGTCTTGAGAAACCCTTCAAAATGAGAAGTCACTCTGTAAGGGATTGCTTTTTAATTTTAGGGGCTGTCCCAAAGCATCTGGCCAAGGCGAAATTGGGAATATGTCAAAAACGGCCACTTTTAAATCTAATAATGGTATCTAGAGTTTGGCTGACCCAATGTTGAGCTTGAAGGGTTTAGGGATTCCATGGCTGAAGTTTCGTTCGTACTCAAACCACAAAGGAATACAAAATCCTCTCCGTGAGAGGAATAATTTCACATTACTTATTCATTTATCTTAAAGTGGCTACAAAATCAAAAGGGGATGGTGGATTAACTAATTGGTAAATAAATCCTAAACATAAATCCTAAATTGATTTAGGAAACCTCTTAATACCTTGGTTTATCATAAAAAGAAAGAAAGCTAAAAATAGGTTCCTTCTCTGAGAAATTGTAAAATACTAGCAGATATACCCGCAGCTTCACCCGTTGGAAGGATAACTAATTTTAATTAAATTATATATGTCATTTGCAAATTTTAGGAATAGTCAACACATGAATTAGCTCTCTCCCATATGCCAATAGAGAGAATAAGAGTTAACCCGGGATACAAAACAGAAAAACACGGTAAGGCCGGGTTTTCGACTTAACTTCAATTTGAATTTAGCACGTTTTTGATGATAAACCGAAAACTGTAAGGAAAAGTAGTCGGTAAATGCCTTGGTCAAAAAAATGTTTCCAAACCTTTCTTATTCACATTGAAGAACAGGTCACAAAGCTATCGATAAGGCAAAATGATCGTAGTAATAGTATATATTTAGTTACTAAAATCTTCATCACCTAAGCAAACCCTCCTACAGTTTTAGTTTTGGAATCTCCATTTGTAGTCAATATCAATTTTCTCGAAATGAAATGTCCTTAATAAGTTTTGATATTATGGTTTGAGAAGGTACTTATTTATTTATTAGACAGATAAACCATATTAAGGAGTATAGTACAGTTGTTCGGCCGGGACGTACAATGCAAGCAGATAAAGTGACATTTAACAAAAATATATTAGGTAGCTAAAATAGAAATAAGAAGTTTACTTTTCCCATTTACAATACATTATATGGTTTACATGAGACAGTATTTTTAGAAATAAATGTGTACATTTTATTCTTTTCGTAGATTGGATATCGTACCTTTTCTATCCCTTTAAAATACTGTATAGGCCTCTCATCCAATAAACTGAAATGGCTGAAATTCTGAATCATTAAAAATATTCTATTTCAGCCATCTGAGAGATTTCGTCGATAATAAATAACGTACTGTATACGTTTAACACTCCGGAAACTTTTTATAAAATAAATTTCAGGGTGGGAATCATAATTTGATTCGTCATTCAACTATAATAAAAAATCCCAATATAGAATAAATTCAAAATATAAATAGGAAAACTTACAATCGGAATGAATCAAAGAGTCAAAAACAAATCCAGTGCTAGTGATAGATTGAAGATTGTGCAATTATCCACAGGAAGCTGATAGTACAGACTCCTCCTCCATTCATTAGATCTAAAGCGTTTCTGGCCGCCCCTACGATAGGTTTCGTCCATTAATTGAG
This sequence comes from Flexamia atlantica, assembly GCA_035578135.1. Taxonomy (NCBI): domain Eukaryota; kingdom Metazoa; phylum Arthropoda; class Insecta; order Hemiptera; family Cicadellidae; genus Flexamia; species Flexamia atlantica. Next base: position 9,867,927 of record JAQJVK010000013.1, read on the forward strand.
AAATTACTGCATTTAGCAGACCAAAATCTCAGTAACCGATTGATGTAGAGTAATGATTCCAGGTATATTTTTTTATCATAATTAAATTCTGACCATTAAATTTGCATAAAATTAATCAAAATATGCTAAATTTGAAAAAAAATTTCAAAAAAACCGTCGTAGAGTATACAGATCTTCCTAGTTTTCGAATAGAAAGCCTTAAAGGTTGCTTTACACGTTTGTCCTAAATTACATCAAAAACAGCCTTTTTTACAAAAGTTATCGCACCTTCTGACAGGTTGTTTCACATATGTATGTGTGTATATATATATATATATATATATATGTGTGTGTGTGTGTGTGTGTGTGAAAATGAACGAACCGTGTTTTGGGGCGCTAGGAACCTCAAAACAAAAAGAATAACGTAGCCCCGGGCTTAAGTTTCAGCATGCCGTCTACGGTAATAGCTACTCCCCTATAGGAGAAAATTTGTAAAAAAATACAAGCTTAGACAAATGCAGTTCCCAAAATATCTTTTTGTAAAATGGTAACCATTTTTGTTATGTCATTTTGTGAAAACAGGTTATTTTGTCTAAGTTGTATATTTACAAATGAAAACTAATACCAATAACGTTATCGTTGCTACAACAACATATTAATATAATAAAGAAACAGCCACTTGAATACGTTCGGTGTGACAAGAGCTATCCCTTTTTATATCATCATTTCATTCTTGCATTAATGGAATGAATAACAATTGTTTATGGAAACTGTGACGATATACTAATCAGCGTTTTAAGTTGCGTTAGAAAAAATAAAAATGTTAAATAGGCCAACAAGTTTTTTTTTCAAATTTGTGGTACCGCTCCTTCAAGAAATCAGTCAAGATACTTATACTGCATCCCATCTTTAGCAATTACATTCTTAATAACCGCATCTCGATGGGTCTCTAAAAATTATTTTGGGATCCTAATAGCTCTGGGAGAAATTCAGCACCTACTGGTAGTAAATCTTTATCCGGATTATTTTCAGAGTATCATAGAAGACTTGGCAGGTATCGATGAAGAGCTGGAGAGAATGAGAGCCCTTGTTGGGCCTGAAGAACTGACGAAGACAACGATCGTTGTACTCGCCACTCTGTTCCCGACTCTGGTTTTGCGGTTGGGGACGAGTGTAACCCTTGGCGATGCCACAGCTTGGATCACCGTACTCGTGCTGTTCAATGCAGCATTCCTCCAACACATGACGTTTGCACAGCTGATCCACAAGAGGTTCTCGTCGTTGAACGCCCAGCTGACCCGCATCGCAGCGACAGCTGACCAGACATTGCTGCGAATCGTGGAAGCTCGCCTGGACTCGGTGTTCCACGTCCACGCGACCCTCCATGTTATCATTTCCGATATAAACTCCCTCTACTGCTTGTACAACCTGTCGTTCATGGCCACCAAGGTGTATGTTCTCGTCAACTTTTTATTGGAGGTTCTGGAAGCCATCGAAGACGAAAGGTTTTCAGTCGTTCAAGCCTGCAACATTCTCAGTCTGATCGTGCTTCTTTTTTGCCAAGCAGTCGCGTGCAATTTGTGTACCTCAGAAGCGAATGAGACAAAGCGACTCGCTCATTACATTTTGAATGAAGATACCGAGCTTGTACTGTGGGAGAAGGTCAGAAGATTTTCTCATTTGGCTCTTCACAACGAAGTCCAGTTCACTGTTGGCGGAATCTTCTCGTTTGATATGCGACTCTTGTCAAAGATATCGACGATGGTGTTTTGCTACCTGACCATTGTCATTCAGCTGGAAGATGTACATCTATTTGGATCCCCAAACGGCATCGCTAAAACCAGTATAAATTCTACAGGCGAGTGAAAAACATTTGCATGAAGGAAAAGATTGTTTTTGTTTTTATGTCTTATAAACTTAAGGTGGTTTTAAGCTGAAGTGATCTTTGATATCATCTCTCAAAAGCACAATTATGGTTTTGCAAGCAGTTAAGGTTGTTAGAATCAAACGATGAAATATATGTATCATTATCTGGTACATTGTATTTTGCCTTAATGTCTCTTTGTTGTTGTTTTTATCTCTTGTGAATAAATGGTTGATTGTGATTTTTTCTTAGCCAATCTCTAAATCACCCATGAAGATTCTCATGTTAGTTTGCTAAATGCGTCTTCAATACTCACTAAAGGCTAAATGCGTCTTCAATCTACACGATATAGACCAGAAGTACTTCTTTTTGCAACGATTATACACGTGATGTCATCTGATTAAACTTCTTCCTGTGACATCCTAGTTAATCCGGAAATTTACGTTGAAATGTATAAGAGCACTTTTTTAATTTAAACCAAACACTGAAATATAGAGCACCAAAACCTCAGTCGTCTAAGTCGGCCATCAGTGCAGCCAATTGAAACATATCCTGACTCTGCCAAGGAGAGGAATATGATCAATGCATCTGGAATAAATTTGCGTTGAGGCAATCATAAAAATAATTTATCAGTTCAAACACATTGTTGATGATAACTTTGATTAAAATATAGTTCGATTATCTCTATAAGTTTTAAAATGGTACGAACAAATTGTCTTGGGCTATACATTATTCTTTCGTAAACCACTCAAAGTTCTGATTTCAAAGCAACATATTCTTAACCCCAGATTTACAACTATAGACTATAATATAGCATAGAAATATTTTAGATATGCCAAGTTGTAACATACAAATATTTTAGTTATGCCAACTATACAAGTTTTAAAATGTGTAATTTCCGGAAAAAATGTTTGGTAATGTAAAGTTTGTAGCATCAAAACACTTTAAATGTTCAACTAGTAACACGCACTAATAGTTACCTTGTTATTCAAGGGGTCATAAAAAAATATTCAAATTCGTAGTTTACACTATCGTCTTTGTTTTATAGTTAATGAGTTGAAACAATAAAATTCACCTCGTTTAGGTTAAGATAAACGTTAATTTGATAGGAAACCCATTAATAATAATAAGGTTAAAATGAAACTTAAAATTAAAAATCTTAAATAAAAAAAATTTAAACTGTTTACGAGATACAATGTATTCAATGCCTAATGAAACTATGGCAGGCCTTTAAAATGGGTTCAAATGTTTTCTTAATGTTTTTACTATAATGATCTATTCTACGGGATCTTTTAAATATCGTAAATTTATTTAGTATGAAATTTTCGGAATTGAAACATACACCCTCAGTTCTGGAGCAATCTTTAGATTTTTCATAGCGAAAATACCTTATTTACAATCCCTAAATCGTATGAAATTCATCCATACAGGTTTATACCGGTGATTCAAGAGTAAATTATAAAAGGAAAAATTAAGGTTGCATGGTTGGAGCAAGACACATGGTACTTAAAAACGTATGCTGCTTTGTCCACTTCCTATAAAAAGGAAAGAAATCTGGTGTTAATAGTTAGTTTCCAATGATACCCTATTAAAATGTACAGTAACCGTTAATTTTTAAACAACCATATTGGCATAAACCTAGTATTCATAATTAGAACTGCACATAGCTAATATGACTAATCTGACAATTTCGTCTCTAGAACAAAAACCTCATTTAACCACTTATCCACTGTTACACCTATGCAGATTCTAAAATCCAATTAACAATTACTGTCTTTGCTCTTGAACTAAGCAGCCAGACAATAAAAGTGGCTGCAGTTTCCAGGTCTGATATTGTAAAGCTTCTTTGTTAGCGTTGGAATTGCAATTACCCCAGATTTTGGTCAACGACACTGTCCCTATTGTTGGCAACGGGACGGTCTGACTTTTCTATTGTGTCCATTTCCAAAAAAAAACAACAAATAAATAAATAAATAAAAAATAGCGAGGATTATTCAAAATAATTAGTTAACTAAAACACAAAAAAATTTTGGAAAACCCCTTCTTAGTGGAAGTACTAGTTGTTAACGTTCACTTTTAATTTTATATCGTAATTTTAGTTTGAATATTATCCTACTCTATTATGTATAGTAAAAATACATCAAATCCAATGCTTTTTTATCTCAGATTTAGTTTCAACAATAAGCTTCTCTGGTATCATGTAACACATTGTAAGGATGGTATGGGTACTGTGAGTCCCCGAAAGTCCCTGAAAAGTATTAATATTTTATGATTAATGCATTTGATGAATGGTGACCTTCTTAAGTTGGCATTTTAAGCTATAAATAATTTAGAGATAGTTGTAAAATTAAAATGGCACAGACCACACAGTCTTGCCACTCATTATGACACTATTTGTAAACACGTTCCTTAAATTTAATAGCTTGGGCACTTGCTCAAACCAAAATAGACCCAAATTATCAGTCGTCCGATATTGGAAATAACTTGTACTGATTTCAAGAGTACGAAAATCCATTTATTATTTTAAAAATAAGATAATACCTATATATTGTACTATTTGTACAACGGTATACTAATAGTTAATGTATGAAAATAAATATGACTTAGAAAATTGTTACTTCAAGTGTATAATGGAATAAGGTAATATAATAATTTCCCATTTAGCTGCAATCTGTGGAATAATTTAATGCATTATCCTGTTGTAGAAATTATCTATAATAAATCTGCGATACATCATACTACCACACCGAACTCAAAACCTTGACAAATTTACTGAAATTCATGTTATCAAGGACAAATACCAAGGTCAAATATCAGTTTTGTGTTGACATTCCATATCTTTCACGGAAGTAAAAAATTACAAATTAAACCAATATTTTAGGGCTTTTTCGGCTTTTTACTGTTATAGAGCTTTTTATTAGAAACTTTGTCATTGCAAGAAGGAGTAAAACGTAACCAAAAAGGGTATTTGAATACCTAATTAAATACAGCCAGCCATCACGTAAAATACAGATTAACATTCAGTGATCAAAAGATAGTTTTAGATTAATTTATTTTCAAATAAGGTACGACTCACTAATTTAAATTACTGGGAGTTTGAAAAAGTTCAAATTACATTTACCTAAAGATAAATAAATATTTATGAGTTCATGAATTATTATAAACATTTTAACTCGATGAATGTTAAAATAAGTATGCAAATCACAACTTGAGGCTGTTTACTTCAGTATTCTTCTTTAAAATTGCTCAATAATTGAGTTAAGTTAAGATCAAATGAACAGGTCACGGCAAAAAGGAGGCAAGTCAACTTTCCTAGATTTTTCAGGATCGGAGATTGAAACATGAACTTACCCCCATTTTCAAAAGGACGACATATTTTATAACATCTTTAACACTATGACAAACCTCCTTTTTAGTAACAAGTTCAATTAGAAACCCAAAACCAAATTTGTACTAAGGTTAAAAAATATAGATTACACACGGATTTACTAAAATTATTTAAACATATATAACTTCATTGCGATCTATTATGTCGTTATTTACTATTATTCAAACTTTAAAATTCTTTTAGCGAATTTCCCCTATAGGGAAGAAGCTGTTACCGTAGGTCTCATGGTAAGACCTAAGCCTAAAACCATCATAACTTTTCTTTTTGAGGTCCTCAGATGCCAAAAACACCATTCGTTCACTTTCATAAATATATATATATATATCTATATATCTATATATCTATATATATATCTATATATATATCTATATATATATGTGTCTTTAAGCACGATAACTTGCGCAAAAATGGTCCAATCGGAATGAAATTTGGCATAGACGTGTAAAGTAGTAATTATTCGGACGAGTTCGTAAACCAGCCCGATCGGACCACCGGAAGGGGGGGTAAAGGGGGGTAAACCCCCCCAAAAATGGGTTTTTTGAGATTTTTACATAGAAAAATAAAATTTTTCAAATTTTTATTGGCACCATTGAATTCAACCCAAAAAAACAAACAATTTAGTATTTTGAATCATGGCTCTATGTCCATTGGTTGCCGAGATATTGAAAGTGGTAAACGCAGTACGTTGTCCCAATGTTAACCTTATGGGAAATAAGTAAAATTCTACATCTCGCTTATTTCTCAACATATCTTGATAAAACTTGGTAAATGGCTTCTTCTAGTTCAGATCTACTAAATATTGAATTAAAACCACCCAGTTTTAATATACCTGTAGCAGCAAACCTCCATACTCATTCCCCATGTTATTCTTATGGAGCTTACAAAAACATGTCAAATCTTGCTTTGTTGGATCGAAATATGTTGTTTTGCACTTGAAATTCGCTGAGTATGCAGGTCTGCTGCAACGGGGGTATTTTGGAATATATCATTGCAAAGTCACAAAAAAGCAACACAAAAAGGAATGATCAAATGCAATTTAATAGTATCTTTGCATCTTAAATTGTTAAATATCTCAGTTTGTTCAAGTCTTGTGGATATTTAATTACAATTAACTGTGTAGTACTATGTATGTTTTCCCAGAGCTTTCACTCTAGCCAGTCATGACACATCGGTTCAGTGATAAGATCATCGACTACGTTTCACTATCGATTAAAACAAGTAAAAGTTACCAGCATTGACTAGTATAGTTGTTCAATCTAGTTTATCAAGCAAAAATCTGCTGTACAAACAATTTTTAAAACATTGACTAGTCAGAATAATCGAATAGTATTATCGAATGGTCGCAACAATCGAATGGTTGACGACTAATCGAGTATTCGACTACAGCATCGCTATTTCGGTTGTGGTCGGCGATCATTAGGTCTCTCAACTGCGGTAAACAGCAGCCAGGCAGTCAACTCCCGCGTTGCTCAACGTCCGACAAACGCAAGCCTAAGTTTCCCTAATGCAAGGTTTATTTGTATAGGGTGTCCGGATATTATGTTTAAATTTTTACTTTCTCCCCCCTATACAATGTATATGGAGAAAGTATTGTTTTCGTCAAAATTTTCGAATTTGAGTTGTTAGTGGATATATTCGTTTTAGTGCTCCCTGAATCCAAATAAACGGTATCAGGAAACTGACACATACTTTCTCCCTTCAAGTAATTTATAACCAGAAAACATATATAGTGAAATAAAACAAATTAACAATTAATTATCACACAAATATATACCAAATTTTATCAAAATCGGTTAGTAAATAACGGAGATATCGGTTTTTAAATATTTCCCATAAAAATAACATTGGACAACGTACTGCGTTTACCGCCGAACTAAAATATAAATTATCTCCGCAACCAGTTGACGTAAACTAATGATTCAATATACCGAATTATTTAGTTTTTCAAGTCAAATTTAATGGTTGCAAGTATATTTTCTTTAGAGGTTGCAGATTTTGTGAAATTTTAAAAATATCAATTTTTTAACACTTAAACCCCCATAACTTCTGAACCTGAATTTTCACAGACATGCGGGTGGTGTCATTTTGTTTTGTTTGTCATCTTAAGCACTAAAAACCATGAAATCTTTATCAAAATCGTTAGAGCCGTTTTTGAGAATTTTTGATTTTTGTCATATTTTATGGGTTTTATGGGGTAAATACCCTTAAAGATCAAAAATTCAAAAAAATGAAAAAATATACCTGGAAATACCACGGCTTTATACCTACATGCCACATTTCATTAAAATCGGACCACTGGTGTCGTCTCTAGCTTTGTTTACATTCACACATACATACATCCACACATACACACACACACACACACACACACACACACACACACACACACACACACACACACACACACACAAACACACACACACACACACACACACACACACACACACACACACACACACACACACACACACACATACACACCATTACTATAACTGTGGGGACTCGTGCTTTTTACCAAACTATGTGGACATCGAGGCACACTGCTATAAAAAAACATCATATGTTCTATTTGACCTCTAGATTTCAAAAAAAGCAAAAACACTCCTTTTCTATTGGCAGAAAGCAGTTAAAAAAAAGATTGAAAATTGAGTGGACGTCCCCACAGCTAATGTAAGAGACGGTCATGTCCACACAGTTAATGCAAGAGTCAAAACACATGTCCACAGAGTTAATGCAAGTGTTCACACAAACGAGTGTTTTTCCTTGTGAATGTGTTTTTGTCCCCACAGTTTGGGAAATTAGTCGATACACATCGACAGTCGGTAGTTGGTTGCTTTAAGGTTAGTTTAAGTCGAGAGCTGTCAAGCTGAGGAGCTGCTTGGAAGAAGGGAGCCACGCAGACAGAAGATCTGGCAGTCCAGCGCAGAAGATCCAGGATAAATATGTTTAAGTTTGTGAACGTTTAGTGCGGGAGTGGGCCTAAGGCCACCCATGGGCAATTTCGTAAAGGTGGAGTGATAGTGGAAGTGAAATAATGGATATGCCTATCAACAAGTAAATGTTTAGAATTCATTTTTAACATTTTTATATTAATAAGATCTGTTCTCTAAAAGGCCATACATGTCCTATCTTAAAAATACAGTAAAAAAATAATTAAAAAAATAAAAATGATGCATAGTAATTTAAAACCTTAAACCCTCCATAAAGTGATTCAGAGTAATACCTCTTTCCAAGCCAAGTGCTCCCCTTTATTATTTTAATATCTGTTATTTAAACCTCTCATAATAATCTCACATGGCACTATGGCACAATAATCGAACATTAAATTCATTAATTCGTAAAATTATTGAAAATTCATCGAATATTGTCATATGTTGACCTTAATTAATTGAATATTGTCATAGTAAAGTCACTTTTGTTTGCACATTACATTTTTTACAATCATAAGTTATACTGTTTAGTAGCAGAGAATTTTGGTTCTTTAATATTTTGTAGATTCTGCCCCTTAAAATGAGAATATTTTACATTTCTTGGCAATTTATACCGCTTTCAAATTAAGCGATAGTGATATTTAAAAGTTATGGAAATGCAACACCAGTTAAAAGAACCAGTTTTGTAGTTAAAAGATGGTCAGTTCATCTTTCTTTACTAATCCAGGTTTGATAAAATGATGGGATTGCAGCATTAAACTAAATGAGGTAGTCAAGCCATTGTTTGATTTTTTGCATTCTTATTGCCCTTATGTCACCCTTTGGGGGAAAATTACCCTGCTTACATATCAACATATCTTGATGACGCTATGCTACTTCATCTAGTTGAGATCTAGGCCAACTAAGGCCCAAAAATCCTCTATTCATTTTCATTTTTGTAGCAGCAAATTAGCGTTCTCCTTATGGAGAATACAAAAATATTCATGACTACCAATGACAATTTATGATGTTTTGAAATTAGTTTTCAAGCATTTGAAATTGTATGCAGGCCTGCTGCAACGAATAAATTTAGCCTATATATAAATATAAGCACTATAACTCTCATAATATAGCCAGATCTTAATTAAATTTGGTACGGACATAAAGTCAGCGCTAATAATCGCCAAGTTTGCAAACCATCTATATCGGGCTATCTATAAAGGGGGATAGACTTTCCCAAGAATATTTTCTTTTTGATTTTTTACATAGAGAAAATATAGTAAATCTTATTTTGGTTTGGATTAAAAATCTTGAGTCACTGTCTTTGGTCCATCTATTACTGAGATACTGGAGAGTAACTTCACACAGTGTATGATGGCACAATGACACCTTGTAGGGGGAAAAATTAAATTTTAGTATTAAATTAAGGCCATATTCTTTGCATTACCCCCACTCCTCAGTCATCATATCGGTCGAGTAGTCCAAACAGTACAGGTAAAACTCTCCTAAGAAAACATAAAAATTAGGCCGTTTGTGAAATTTGCAGGAAACGTAGTATTTACCATTAGATTTTGAAATCTGAAGAGTCCCTAATGATTGGGGGGGGGAGTGGAAGTACCTTTTTGGGGGGGTTAAATTTTGGGGTTGAGAAAATGTTTATTTATGGTATCCAAGAAATTGGGGTTCGTTTTAAATGTTTTTTAGGATGCAGAATTGAAAAAAAGCATTTTAAAATCAATACAACCAACAGTTTATGAGAAAAAGACACATTTATTAATAAAAAATGAAATAGCAACAAATTAAAATAATAGGACATGGGCCACCCATGTAAAACCCTCTCCCCGTGGGAATTTTCCACACATTTTTTTTTGTTGCTAATGACATGTAATTTAAGGTTTTGCTTGTTTCCTACTCAAAAATTGTAGCATAATCCAGACAAACCAAAAACAACTAGCGATGAAAAAAATTAAAATGGGTTCATTAAAAAAAAAGTTACTTCACTGCATTTTTTCCATGCGTTCTTTTGAAATATTGACTCGGGACCAGTGCCCATCATTTTTGGGTGGTTAATCCTTTATTTAGTCTCAAAATACTCAGTGAAATACCGGCTTTCATTTCAGATATTAATTATCAAGATCATTTAGGTGACAGATGCGCTGTAAGGCTCAATGTAACTTAAAAATTAATTTTTGGGAAATTTGTTTTTAGTGAAGTAGTTATATCTCGTGTTCTAAATAAGGTATTTAGTTCATTTTAGCCTTCAAATGCACAGAGATACGTCGGCTTTTATTTGAAGTATTGATATGTAAAATCAGTTAAGTAACAAATGAAATTTAAAGATCATTATGACATAAATAATTGTTATTTTTAAATTTCACGCTTAATAGTGGATTATAACTCACCCCAAACTTGACCGAATTAAATGGTCGTAGTCTCAAAAGAAAGGTGATATTTCAGTCAGCTTTTAAAAGCATACAGAACTCCATACCTGTCCTCCAACTGGAGATATCAGTCTTTATACTAGGAGTACGCTTATTCTGCGCGTAATGGGATGAGTGAACTCAGATATTACCAAAGCATTATTTTGTCAATTTACGAGCAACGTGTGTTTGTATTGTTTCAAAAGTTCTAAAATAAATGACAATTAGGCCGGCCACACACTGAGGCGACAAAATGTTTTTAGTGTTTTGTTGTTGAACAGCTGACGAAATGTTCAACAAGCCATGATGGTTTAAATGTTTTTTCCTATTAGAATTGAGCAAACCTAGCTCTACAAAACTATAAGCGACGAATAAATTATGTTTGCCAAAGGACGTGAGAGGGCTTCGCCCCCCCCCCCCCCGGCCGGACAACACCCCTTTTATTTCGACCGTGATTAAAAAGCTATGACGGTTTGAATGTTTTTTTTACTGTGTAAACCTAGCTCTACAAAACTATAAACCACTAATAAATTATGTTTGCCAAAGGAAATGGGGGGCCTGGCCCCCCGCACCCCCATTTACGACACCCTTGATTGACGTGTCATAATGATTTGAGTGTTTGTTTAATAGTATATTGAGTAAATCTTGCTCTACAAGGCTATAAGCGTATAATAACAATTACACGCCAAAAATTTTGTATGCACCCCCCAGATATACTCTGCCCATTATTAACATGCCAAGATGGTATGGATGTTTTTTTTATTAGTATTGAGTAAACCTTGCTCTACAAAGCTATGAGCGTCTAATAACAGTTACACGCCAAAAATATTTTATGCACCCCCCAGATATACTCTGCCCATTATTAACATGCCAAGATGGTATGGATGTTTTTTTATTAGTATTGAGTAAACCTAGCTCTAAATAACTATGAGCGACTAAAAACAGTTACAGGCCAAAGCAGTTGTTTCAAACAGGCCATGGGGGGCCTTCGCCCCCCCACACCCCCCTTTAAGCTGCTATGATGGTTTACATGCTTTTTCTGTAATAGAATTAAATAAACATAGCAATACAAAACTATCAGCGACTAATTACAAGCCAAAGCAGTTGTTTGCAAAAAGAACATGGGGGGCTTCGCCCCCCACACCCTCCCGCCAAAGCAGTTGTTTGCAAAAGGACATGGGGGGGCTTCGCCCCCCCCCACACCCCCCTCTTTACACTGCTCATGATTATAAAGCCAAGATGGTTTAAATGCTTTTTTTACTAATCTATATATTAATACGCAAGCAGTTTTCTTTTCACAGTCCAACCGCAATAACGGCTGGACGGATTTTAACGTTTGAGGTGTCAAATTAACGGGATTGTTATGTAGATTTGTCATCAAGTCTCAGAATTTTAAAAAAGGGCGTCACTAAAGTACAGTAATGGACTGAAGTTTCGGAACAGTAGCGCTATTCATGGACATTGAAGCAAGCTCAGTTTACTTTGTTTACAAACTGAACATATGGCCAAGCTCTGAAATAAACCACAGACTGCAGCAATTATAATTAATTTTTTTGAAAAGAGCAGTTTTAAATTTATAGCTGGTTTGGCTTTGTTTTCAACAGTTTTCTTTTTTAAACGATTTATTATGTAATTTAGGTTATGTTATGAAGTTTTTAAAGCTCTTAAACATTGCAGTTACCAGTTTTACAATGTAGTTTACGATATCTCATAGTGTTTTTTTGAAGTTATATTAACCTGAGCAAATCTATTTTTGGAATTGGTGCATTTATAATGCCACCAATAAGAAAAAGACGAACATTGACTGGTCGGAGGAGTCAGAAAGAACACGATCGCAACCGCTGGCATTAACCTCCTGATGTAACATTTAATGCTCCTTCTAACCTCAGACCAATGAACTAAAAATGTTTTCATTGTGGTGGGTTGCATTTCAAGAATAAAAAGACTGGTAGAGATAATGCGTCGTTTACGCGTTTTTGCCACAAAGGAAAGGTTGTCTGTAAAGACAGCCGTTCCCTACAAATCTGTTTTGACGATAATTATCAATGAGGTGCAGCGGCAATCCCTAAACAAAGAAAGTCATTGCTCACAAGCCAGTGTTTGCTCTCGGTCAGCTACATGCTGCTGTAAGCAGAGCTTGATCTTTTGCCGGTGTTAGAATATACATTTCAGAAAAAAGTGGACATGGGGAAATGGAGGTGTTCCCTTAAAAATCGTTTTTATTTACCGGAAACTCCTACGGTACATCAAATTAACATTAAAGCCATAAAGCGGTGTCAGCAGTTAATCCATAATTTTGTTAATGAAGTTAGCCCTTTGATTAAACTTTAAAATTGTAGAAGTAGGCTGATTATTCATAATTTTTTTACTATTTGACTTTTGCTCGATTTCGAGCAACGTGTTATCTAGTAGTATTAAATAGACTTCGCTCTACGAAACTATCGATGGCTCTACAAGCGACTAATTACACGGCAGAGTAGTTGTTTGTAAAAGGACAGGGGGGGGCTTCGCTCCCCATGCCCTCCCGCAAAGCAGTTGGATGTAAAAGGACATGGGGGGCTTCGCCCCCCACGCCCTCCCGCAAAGCAGATATTTGCAAACGGACATGCTTCGCCTTTACACTGCCCAACATTAAGAATCCGTTAGAGTTTGAATGCTTTTATTACTGTGTAAATCTAGCTCTACAAGATTATGAGCGACTAATAAGAGTTACACGCCAAAGCAGTTGTTTGCAAAGGGACATGCCATTACAACTTTCCTTTACACTGCCCATGATTATAAAGCCATGATGAATTAAATGTTTTTTTCTATTAGTATTAAACAATGAACATAGCTCTATAAAACTATCAGCAAATAATTACACGCCAAAGCAGTTGTTATAAAAAGAACATTGGGGGGCTTCGCCCCCCACGCCCTACCACCAAAGCTGTTGTTTGTAAAAGGACATGGGGGGCTTCGCCCCCCACGCCCTCCCGCCAAAGCAGTTGTTTGCCAAAGGACATGGGGGGCTTCGCCCCCCAACACTTCCCTATACTGCCCATGATTAAGAAGCCATGATAGTTTGAATGTTTTTTTTACTGTATAAATCTAGCTCTACATGATTATGAGAAACAAATAAAAGTTACACGCCAAAGCAGTTGTTTGCAAAGAGACATGGGGGGGCTTCGCCCCCCCCACACCCCCCCTTTGCACTGCCCTTGATTTTAAAGCCATGATGGTTTAAATGATTTTTCTATTAGTATTAAATGAACCTAGCTCTACACAGCTATCAGAAACTAATTACACACCAAAAGCAGTTGTTTTAAAAAGGACATGGGGGGGCTTCGCACCCCCACACTCTTCCCTTTAGACTGCCAATATATATAAAGCCATGATGGTTTACATGCTTTTTTACTAATAGTATTTGAATAAACCTAGCTCTACAAACCTATCAGCGACTAATTACACGCCAAAGCAGTTGTTTGTAAGAACATGGGGAGCTTCGCCCCCCACGCCCTCACGCCAAAGTGGCTGTTTGCAAAAGGACCTGGGGGGGCTTCACCCCCCCACACCCCCTTCTTTACACTGCCCATAATTATAAAGCAATGATGGTTTATATGCTTTTTTTCTTATAGTATTAAATAAACATAGCTTCGCCCCCCAAACCCTCCCGCCAAAGCAGGTGTTTGCAAAAGGACTTGGGGGGCTTCGCCCCCCATACCTACCCTTTACACTGCCCATGATTAAGAAGCCATGATAGTTTGAATGCTTTTTTCCTACTGTGTAAATCTAGCCCTACAAGATTATAAGCGACTAATAACAGTTACACGCCAAAGCAGTTATTTGCAAATAGACATGGAGGGGCTTCGCCCCCCACACCCCCCCTTTACACTGCCGTGATTAAGAAGCCATGATAGTTTGAATGCTTTTTTCTACTGTGTAAATCTAGCTCTACAAGATTATGAGCGACTAAAGACAGTTTCACGCCATTGCAGTTGTTTTGAAAGGGACATGGGGGGGCTTGGCCCCCCCACACCCCCCCTTTAAACTGTCCATGATTATAAAGCCATGATGGTTTAAATGTTTTCCTCTAATAGTATTAAATCAACTAACCTCTAAAAAAATATCAGCGACTAATTACACGGGAGAGCAGTTGTTTGTAGAAGGACATGGGGGAGCTTCGCCCCATACGCCCTCCCGCCAAAGCAGTTGTTGGTAAAAGGACATGGTGGGGGTTCGTCCCCCCACACCTTCGCCATTACACTGCCCATGATAAAGAAGACTTATTAGTTTGAATGCTTAATTTTACTGTGTACATCTAGCTCTACAAGATTATGAGCGACTTAAAACAGTTACACGCCAAAGCAGTTGTTTGCAAAGTGTCATGGAGGGCTTCGCTCCCCAAAATCCCCCCTTTCCACTACCCATAATTATAAAGCCATGATGGTTTAAATGTTTTTTTCTATTAGTATTAAATGAACCTAGCTCTACAAAACTATCAGCAACTAATTACAATCCAAAGCAGTTGTTTTAAAAAGGACATGGGGGGGGCTTCGCCCCCCCACACCCCCCCCTCTAAACTGCCCATGATTATAAAGCCATGATGGTTTACATGCTTTTTTACTAATAGTATTTAAATAAACCTAGCTCTACAAACCTATCAGCGACTAATTAAACGCCAAAGCAGTTGTTTGTAAAAAGAACATGGGGGGGCTTTGCCCCCACGCCCTCCAACCAACGCACTTGTTTGCAAAAGGACATGGGGAGGCTTCGCCCCCCACGCCCTCCCGCCAAAGCAGTTGTTTGCAAAAGGACATGGGGGGCTTCGCCCCCCACGCCCTCCCTCCAAAGCGGTTGTTTGCAAAACAACATAGGGGGGCTTCGCCTCCCATACCCTCCGGCCAAAGCGGTTGTTTGCAAAAGAACATGGGGGGGCTTTGCCCCCACGCCCTCCCGCCAAAGCAGTTGTTTGCAAAAGGACATGGGGGGGCTTCGCCCCCCACGCCCTTCCGCCAAAGCGGTTGCTTGCAAAAGAACATGGGGGGGGCTTCAAGCTATGATGATTTGAATTTTTTTCTACCGTGTAAACCAGCATTTGTTTTAATCATGCGACAATTTTACTTTGGAAAAATACCATTTGCATTTGTTTAATTTCTAAAATCACTACAGGTTACCGTTTAGGGTACTTAAAGAAAGAATAAGCGAACCATCTAACCCCGTGAGCGTAGTCACGGACATATTCATCACCCAGGAGGCGGGGGACAATAAAGTAGTCATTGAAATTGGATAAATCCACAGTAAACCTGGATCTGCCAGGGGCATATTTTCCGTCCAGGAAGGAT
This sequence comes from Flexamia atlantica, assembly GCA_035578135.1. Classification (NCBI taxonomy): domain Eukaryota; kingdom Metazoa; phylum Arthropoda; class Insecta; order Hemiptera; family Cicadellidae; genus Flexamia; species Flexamia atlantica. The sequence goes on from JAQJVK010000013.1 coordinate 9,883,808, forward strand.
AACAACCCCATTCGTAATCAGTCTCGTATATACAATTTTAGTGGCGCAGAGATCCGGGTTGTTGACTTTTGGATCCTCGCCTTTTGGACCGCCTTTTAGCGAATATCCCCTATAGGAAAGAAGCTGTTACCGTCGTACTCATGGTAAGACCTGAGCCCGAGACCATGATAACTTTTCGTTTTGGGGCCCCCAGAAGCAAAAAACACTATTCGTTCATTTTCATAAATATATATCTATACCTATAAAAGGCAAAGCCCTCACTCACTCACTCATTCACTCACTCACTCATCACTAATTCTCCAACTTCCCAATAACCCAGAAGGCTGAATTTGGTTCACTGTTTCTTTAGGCATTAAATAGGAAAACTAAATGGTTTTCATCCTGATCTGACCCTCGGACTCCGCCATGGACCCTCTCAAAGATCCCGTATTATCCTTATGGCAGAATACAAATGAAATGTTTACATTTAAACAGATGTAAAATGCAAGAAATTTAGTGTAATGTTAAACCAGCTGTCAGGAATAGAACATAAAATAAATCACTGACTAGAGATACTTATAAGACCTTTCTTCCCCGTAACAGCTGTTAATGAAAGAGCTAATTTAAACCATTTATTTTATCTACATCATTAGAAAACAATACTTTGCCTTTGTCTTTTAGAAAATTTCATTGATGGAATTATTACCATAGGTCTCACGGCAAGACCTAAGCGCGAGACCATGATAACTTTTCATTTTGGAGCTCCCAGAAGCAAAAAACACTATTCAAACTATATTTAAAGTTGAAAACACAGTAATTGTCCCTATAGAAAAATTCTATATCTCGGTTATTACTCAACATATCTTGATAAAACTTGGTATATGGTTTTTTTTTGGTTCAGATTCACCTGATATTGTTTTAAAACCACCACATTTTTGAATGACTGTTGCAATAGACCTGCATACTCATTCCCCATTTTATTCTTATGGAAGAAATGAAATAAGGTCCCGCACGTAGTCTGGAGGTCTGCTGCAACGGGGGTATTTTTATGTTCAAGATAGACCCTAAAAACCTTAGAATTTTTTTGACATTAAATCAAGGCAATTTCTACGTTTTACGTACATAAACTTTCATGAAACTGAAAACTGCTTTAGGATTCTCTAAGTACGCAAGGTCTGCTGCGACGGAGATTTTATATTCCTCCTTAAGGGCCACTATACAGTATACCATGCATGCGAGCAGATTTAACGATATTGGGCATAAGCCTTCCCAGGGCAGTTGCACCCTTGAGGCCTTTATCGGTGGGGCGATGAATCTGCTCATATGTATAGTACAGGAAGGCCAAATAGAAATACCTCCTGCGGGGGGCAGCAATAGAATAACTCCAGTCGCAGCAGACCTGCGGACTTTGAGGATTCCTGAAAACATCTTTCTGGTTAATGAAAGTCCACCGTTTTTATATTTGTCCAATACCACTTACCTATTATTGCTCAGCCCAAACTACAAGACTTAGAACCTTGGACCTTTGCATGGACGATCTTAAGGACGTAAGCATCCCCTAAGAACAGGGTTTTTAATTCAAAGTTTTAAGGGTTTTGGTGGGGTTGAAATTTATAAAAGTTTCCTACGCAAGTGGAATGGATGATCTTTTGTTTAATTTTCAATGTTCAGGAATAGAATAAACACAAGCAGGTGGTTCAGCTTCACATATGGATACGATTTTACAGTTGATTTATAATTTGGTTACTTTCGTAATGGTTTTATAGTTGTTTTGTTGATTTTTTAGGCGATATGTACTATGTTAAATATATCTTCTACAAGTATAAAAGAGGATGTTGGTGTATATATATATTTATATATTTATATATTTAGCACTGATAAACTCAGACACCGCTGGACCGATGACCACGAAACTTGGTAGATACATGTAATTTCATGGAGTATGTTTATACACCATCAGTTTCGTGATAACTTTCAGGGCTTAGCCCTGGGACCGTCTTAAAGGTGCCCATGTCAGGGATTTTGAAGGAAGTTGAGTTAGATTTGTTTACTAACAAAACATATGAAAGTAAAATTTAAAACAGGTGATGTAAATTAATGGTATTTCTTTCTGCTTTATAATTGTATTTGTTTACATGAAGATTTGTTACTTGGTGCCATGTGGTTAATGAATTAGACTTTTGCATTTTTCAAAGTGCAATAAACTATATAAAATGTTGGTATGTAGTATAACATAAATTAAATAACTGATTACTGAAGGACTTCAGTGATCACTGATCACCTGAAGGACTTCTTTTTTTGACAACTAACTGCTATATAAAGAGGAAGAGTGTACTACTGTAAAGAATCAGTTTTATCTACAGCACTTTAAAAAAATTGCCGGGACGGCTCATTCAATCTTTTTGTTCAATATAGAGTCTAAAAATGTGTCAGCCTTTTTTAATAATTGCTGGATTGGCATTGTAATTTTTGTTCAAGGTAGACCCTAAAACCCTAAGAAAATTATCTTTTACAGTGAATAAAATTTCAAGCCATGTTCTATGGTTCCTCTAACACGTGTACGCCTTCATGAAGGAAAGAAATAGTAGAAATCCTATATCTTTCCTTCATGAAGGCATACACGTGAAGACATGCACATACGCAGGTCTGCTGCGACGGGGGTGCATAATAAAGTTCTAATTAAGGGTAACATATGCGAGCAGATTCAAAGTGCTGTCGAAAAAGCCAAGGGTGCCGTTTTGTATAGACAGGCACTTTATACAGGAATAGAATACCCCCGTCGTAGTAGACCTGCTTACTAAGAGCGGATTTCTAAAAACCTTTTTTGCTTTATGGATGTACATTTGATATGTTCAAAGTAGATTTTACAACAAGAAAAATAAATGGGAAAGCAAAACTATATAGCTGATGGGTGATATTGTATGTTTAGTTTTAATCGTGAGCGAAGCCACGGGTTCTTCTAGTATATCTATATATATATCTATATATATATATATATATATATATATATATATATATATATATCTATGTGTCTTTAAGCACGATAACTCGCGTAAAAATGGTCCAATCTTAATGAAATTTGGCATGGATATGTAAAGTAGTAATTATTCGGACGAGTTCGTAATCCAGCCCAATCCGACTACCGGAAGGGGGGGTAAAGGGGGGTACACCCCCCCAAAAATGGGTTTTTTGAGTTTTTTACATGGAAAAATAAAAATAAACCAATTTTTGTTGGCACCATTGAATTTAGCTAAAAAAACAAACAATTTAGTATTTTGAATCACTGCTCTATGTCCATTGGTTACCGAGATATTGAAAGTGGTAAACACAGTACGTTGTCCCAATGTTAACCTTATGGGAAATAAGTAAAATTCTATATCCCGCTTATTTCTCAACACATCTTGATAAAACTTGGTAAGTGGCTTCTTTTAGTTCAGATCTACTAAATATTGAATTAAAACCACCCAGTTTTAATATACCCGTAGCAGCAAACCTGCATACTCATTCCCCATGTTATTCTTATGGAGCTTTCAAAAACCTGTAAATCTCGCTATGTTCGATTGAAATATGTTGTTTTGTACTGGAAATTCGCTGAGTATGCAGGTCTGCTGCAACGGGGGTATTTCGGTTTTACTAAGCTTCTACTTATTCTTTGCCTTGGCCTACGGAAGCTCCTAGAGCTCTTGCTCGGGTTCTTGATCCGCTTGCGTGGTGCGGAATAACTGGTCACGAGGACGGCGCCATTGATGAGCCGTCCATGGATCCGCGAACTAATTTTCTTATTTTTGAATCTGGCTATCCTGACTTTATTATTATAAAACTAATCATACTACTATATATGCAAAACTAATTATTATTTTTGTGAATTTCGTGCTTGATTATGTATAGTAAAATTATGTAGGAAACAAATCATTAATCTACTCATCTACAACTACAACATCCTACATTCTCAATTCAATGTCATACACATTTAATTTGTCTTAATATAACTGATCACATGCATCCTTCTTGGTACAAAAGTTTGATATTAATACGATTTGCGCTATAAAAATATATTTTTCATCGCAATTTTATACAAAAATTGCGTTTGCTGGGATAAAATTCACATTTGTTTCATCAATGTACTTTTATACATGCAATCGTATCTTTACTCATTGTTTTTTAATGTTTTATTAATTTTACCTAAAAGAAACAATCAATAAATATTTTATCTTAAATATATGGAATCAGCTGTAAGTAAAAGGAACATGACAATGTGTTTTTGTTGGTTCCATCTAGCGTCATTCATATAAACTATCTCGACTGCGGCAACAAAACAGAAATGATCTATCTGAATTTTTATATTTCTAGGCATTGTTTTTTCAATAATAAACATTTTAACATAGACTTAAAAAACTAACAATTGATAGGCATGTAGTATGTCATTTAAGTGTTTCGTGAAATACTTTTTTTCTAAATTCCACTGTAATTTTCCTTTTGTTTTGAAACAATCTTTATTTGTATCCCGTAGTTTACTAAAGTAAATTATTGCCCAATGTTAAACTTATGAAGATTTTTTGCAAGTTAAAATATTAAATTACTCAAAAAATACTAAACCAATATGCTTCATAATTTAATGGCATATTCCCTGTGCGATACTTAACGTTTGTGCGAAATTTGTAATTGATTAGTGTAGCGGTTTTTTAGTTACCGCGTTACGTACACACTCACACACACACTCACACAGTGACGGACAACGAATCTTCAACTCCGCTGATACATAGACTCGTTTACATATTTACCACCTGTGGCCTGGGAACAATAGTCACTAATAGCGGATAAATCCACAAAATACCTAGGTCTGCCGCGGGCATATTTTATATCTCCCGAGGATAAAATCCCCCTTCGGAGTCAGTCTCGCACATACGATTTTAATGGTGCATAGAACATGGTCGATATCCTTTTGGTGGCCACCTTGACATGGAGGAAGACCCGCGCTTGTCTTCGGCTTGACTTTCGGTTTCATGGCAAAGCTCCATAGTGGGATCGTGTGACCGTTATACGCGGTAGACTATCCGCCATCACCTTTTTGGTTTAATTAAGCTTCTGCTTCTTCTTCACCTTGACCCACGGTAGCTCCTAAGACTTCAGAGCTCCCGCTCGGCCACGAGGACGGCGTCCATGATGAGCCGTCCTTGGATCCGCGACCTATCATGTTTTTTCCATCTCTGGCTACTTCGACCTTATTACAAAACTATTTACACAACTATTTATGCGATATTAATTATTATTTCTGTAAATTTCATGCTTTCAGTGAAATCAAATTCTGCTCGAAAACATATTTATTTTTCGACAGTGAAGTAGTAATTGGCACTGGAGAAATACACAGTAAACTTGGATCCACCAAGGGCATATTTCCCGTCTCCCAAGGATAACACCCCCCTTCGGAGTCGGTGTCGCATATCCGATTTTAGTGGTGCAGAGATCCGTATTGATAACCTTTTGGATCCTCACCAGGACCCCGCGTAGGTCTGACCACCCGCCACCTTGACTTGGAAGAAAACCCCCGCTTGTCTTCGGCTTGCTCTCGGGTTCACGGTTCAGTACCCTTATCGGATTGTGTGACCGTTATACCCGCTAGACTCTCTGCTACCACCTTTCAGTTTAATTAACATTCTGATTCTTCTTCGCCTTGGCCCACGGAAGCTCGTAGAGTGGCACGGAATAACTGGTCATGAGGACGGCGTCCACAATGAACCGTCCTTGAATCCGCGACCTAATCCTCTTCTTTTCGATTCTTGCAACACCAACCTTATTATAAATCTAATTATACTTCTATATATGCAAAATTAATTATTATTTTTGTGAATTTCGTGTTTGATTATATGTAATCAAATTATGTAGGAAACAAATCATTAACTTACACATCTACATTATCTTACATTCTCTATTTAATTTAAGACACATTTTTCTTAATATAATATAACTGATTGCATCCTTCTTGGCACAAAAGTTTGTTATTAAAACAACGATTTGTGTCATCAAAATGTAATTTAATTTTTTTAATCGCAATTTTATAAAAAAAATTGCGTTTGCTGGGATAAAATTCACATTTGTTTCATCAGTGTACTATTATATATGCAATAGTATCTTTACTCATTGTTTTTTTAACGTTTTATTACTTTTACCTAAAAGAAACAAACAATAAATATTTTCCCTTAAATATATGGAATCAGCTGATAGTAAAAAGAACATGACAATGTGTTCCTGTTGGTTCCATCTAGCGTCATTCATATAAACTATCTCGACTACGGCAACAAAACAGAAATGATCGATCTGAATTTTTATATTTCTATGCTTTGTTTTTTTTTACTAATAAACATTTTAACGTGGTCTAAAAAAAATAACAATTGATAGGCATGTAGCATGTTATTCAAGTGCTTCTTGAAATAATTTTTTTTCTAAATTCCACTGTTATTTTCCTTTTATTTGGAAACAATTTTATTTGTATCCCGTAGTTTACTACAGTAAATTATTGCCCAATGTTAAACTTATGATGATTTTTTGCAAGTTAAAATATTAAATTACTCAAAAAATACTAAGCCGATATGCTTCATAATTTAATGGCATATTCCCTGTGAGATACTTAACGTTTGTGCGAAATTTGTAATTGATTAGTGTAGCGGTTTTTTAGTTACCGCGTTACGTACACACACACTCACACACTCACACAGTGACGGACAACGAATCTTGAACTCCGCTGATACATAGACTCGTTCACTTCGTTCACTCATCGATAAATAAAAATGTCTGAAAACTTTAATTTTATGCAAGTTTAAGAACCACAATTAATTCACCTGAAACTCAATACATCAAAGTAATTTATGACTAAAATGAAAGCCAATAACCTATAGAGTTCATTGAAACCCTAGCGATTTTTGAGTCTTCTTTGGAACTAAAGATATCCTTCAAGGAATATAAAATTATGCAAATAAAACAAATTTTTCTTGAGTAAAAGCTCATAAGTCACTTAAATTTTAGTCTGATTTTACTGAGGGTTAGCTTACTGGAAATAAGTTGATGGTTTACTGAGTGATTAAGACCAAAATGAACTTATTACCTTATTTAGAACCAGATATATAACTACTTGATTAAAACAAATTTCTGAAAATTTGATTTTTAAGTTACATTGAGCCTTACAGCTCATCTCTCACTTGAACGATGTTGATGATTAGTATCTCAAATGAAGGCCGGTATTTCACTGAGTATTTTGAGACTAAAACGAACTAGGACATGTCTTAATAATAAGAGATATAAGAAAAATAATCGAAGAAAATATTGAAAATATGAAGCGTCCATAAGATCAATTTCAAGGACCAAGCGTGCCAAAGGGATCAATTTTCATTTGGGCATATATTTTTAACGAATGAATATTTTCAAAAAATGATTTCAGCATTGTAAACAGCAAAAAATTCTAGTTTATAATGATGTCTCACAATACTACCTTTACATTTACAAAAAATAAAGTTGATATCTAATATGGCAAATCCAAGGTGGCGGCCGAAAATTATTTTCCTGTCAAAATAAAGGATTAACCACCCAAAAATGATAGGCATTGGTCCCGAGTTAATATTTAAAAGAATGCATGGAAAAAATTCAGTGAAGTAACTTTTTTTTAAAAATGACCCCTTTTTAATTTTTTATCGATAGTTTTTTTTTGGTCTGTCTGGGTTATGCTGCAATTTTTAAGTAAAAACAAGCAAAACCTTAATGTAAATGTTAGTAGCAACAAAATAACATGTGTCGACAATTCCCACGCGGGAGGGTTTTATATGGGTGGCCCATTTTCTATTAATTTAATTTGTTGCTATTTCATTTTTGAAGAATAAATTTGTATTTTTCTCATAAACTGTTGGTTGTATTGATTTTATAATGTTTTTTTTAATTCGGTATCCTAAAAAACATAGAAAACGACACCCCACTTGCTTGGATCCCATAAATACAAATTTTCTTAAAATCACTACCCCCCAAAATTTAACCCCCCCGAAAAGGTACTTCCACCCCCCTATCACTAGGGACTCTTCAGGTGTCAAAATTTAATGGTAAGTACTACGTTTCCTGCAAGTTTCATGAACATACCAATTTTTATGTTTTCTACTCGTCTTTTAGTTGAATTTTGCCTGTACTAAAAGCACCAGGACAACTCTCCTAAAAATTAAATGCTGAATGAAACGCTAAATGCTAAACGCTGAATGAAAGGTCAGGTTACAATCCGTGCCGGGCAACAATTTTTCCTTTTAATATAAAAAAATTCATTTATCTCAATCAATAAGTCAGTATTTTTTTGCGTTTTTAAGTTTTTTTTTTAAATTTTTGAAATTTGTTGAATTTTTTTAGAGTGTCCACCAATTAATATGGAAAACTGTACAAAACTACACTTCTAGCCATACAACAAAACCAATACAAGTGCTGATAAGTCTCGAATCAATTGTTAAGTTCGGCCGTCTGGGCAGCTTAATTACAGACTTGGAGTGGGAAATGAAATACTTTTGTCTACTTTTATGAAAAATATGTGCTATATACACTTTGTAGAAAAGGTAATCAAATCCCTAGAGTAAAAATTTAAGTTGTATGAGTCTTAAAATAATCGAATGATTGTCGTGTTTAAAGGTTGACTATAGTGCAAAGTCTGGTTTGGCAGGGGTAACCTTGAAACTGGAGAGATAATAGTTGACACCGTAGAAGCGAGGGTAAATGAACTTTAAAGCCCATATAATGACGCAACTTTTAATGCCAAAAATATTAGATTCGGTCAGTAAATACCAAAGTTATTAGCAATTGAAAATTTGCCTACCAAATTTCCTCAAAATTGTACAAATCCGTACATTTCGGCTTGTAGTAAACTTATAAAGGTAAAACCTTGGTATATTTTGATATATAATCCTTTAATTCGACTAGTTAAAGAGGAATATGCTGGGTTATAACTTTAATAAACGAAAATTCAACTATAAGAATCGCTATCAATGGTGCGAAGCCAGCCCAATCGAGTATGCCATAAGGAATTATTTGTGAAATCCATGTAAATTGTGTTATTGGGTAATGAATGTTATTTTTATAAACTAGACATTATTTTAGTCGACAATAATTAAAATTAGGGTCATATTATGCCCCTAATGGGGAAAAAATTTACTTTATACTTCATTTTTAATTGGTTTTCATACCCAAATTGACCGAATGGCGTAAATTGTCTTACAATACTTTCGATTGTAAGTAATTGATAAAGGTGAAAATTACTGACAATTTATACTCTTTGAGACTAGCTAATGGCGGTTTTATCACATTACTGATACTATTTAGGGTCGCAGAAATGATTATAATTTTTTTATTTGAAAAATACTTAACCGACTGGATTGAAATTTCACACAGAGGTAGATGTTGAACATGGGAAAATCATAGGCCTATTCACTTCCTTAAAATCCTCTCGGGCTACTCCCTGTGAACGCCCTCAGTTTCAATGTCCACATTTTATAAGTATGTAAACATTAAACACAGAAATGTAAACAGCTGTGGCTACTAATTTGACAGTTCTAAGAGCAGTGGCAAGATCAGCTGTTTCAAGCTATCTATCGTGAGCGAAGCCACGGGCAACTGCTAGTTTGTAAAAAAATATTTGTAAGCCTAGATTTTAAAATAGGCCTACTTATAATATAATTGGATTTCAATTTAATAATAAATACCTAATTTTTTTTAAGAGGGCCATGGCTTCACTTGGCCATGGTGTTGCAACACAGCAGAATTAGCTTATTGTGCACCCTCAGTCAACAGGGATAAAATAAATAAATAACTATTGAGATAAAATTTAATATTAGCCACACTTAAAAGACTATTTTTATTTTTATTCAAACAATAACTTTAATTCGTAATTTTTAAATGAGCAAATTTTCTTAAATAAATTAGATTAGGAATAAAAGTTGTAATGGTCTTGGGCTTAGGTTTTATCATAAAAAATTAATATTCAAATACATATAAATAGATTTCAGTTTTACCTATTAAGATAAAATTTAATTTTAACCAATTTTAACCAACGATATGTTTTTATTTTTAATCGAACAATAAATTTCATTGATAATTTTTAATTTATAATTATATACAATTACTGATAAATAGCAATTTTCTAATTCATAAATGAGGATTTATTTATTATATGTTAAACAAAATAAACTGAATGATCCATAAATTGATTGTTCAAATATTGTGTATAGTTGTGATAACTGACAGGAGACCGGGCGAACAGTAAAACGATCTAGTCTAGTCCCATTGCTGTAGCAGCCAACAGCAATTTCCCTTCCCCTGTCAAATCAGAAGAATCGTATAGGTTCCTGAAAATTCCACAGGATGCGCCACTAGTTAGTCATCATGACGTCCTCACAGTTTATGCATTTCATGTAAAAATTGTGGGGACGTGTGTGATGTCCCCATAAGCGATTAGGTCCACACAGTCTGGTCGTATGCATGTCCATGTCCCCACAGCTAATGTAGCCCAAACACACAAACACACACACACACACACACACACACACACACACACACACACACACACACACACACACACACACACACACACACACACACACACACACACACACACACACACACACACACACACACACACACAGACAGACAGACAGACAGACCGAATCGCCGTGGTTCGCCGAAAACCACTTTTTTGGATTCAGGGAGCACTAAAACGAATATATCCACTAACAACTCAAATTCGAAAATTTTCACGAAAACAATACTTTCTCCACATACTATGTATATGGGGGAGGAAGTAAAAAGTGGTTTTTGGCGTGGTGTCTGTCTGTCTGTGTGTGTGGATATGTGTGTGTGTGTGTGTGGATATAAACAAAGCTAGAGACGACACCAGTGGACCGATTTTAATGAAATTTGGCATGTAGGTATAAAGCCGTAGTATCTCCAGGTGTGTTTTCATTTTTTTGAATTTTTGATTTTTAAGGGTATTTACCCCATAAAAATCCATAAAAAATTACAAAAATCAAAATTTCTCAAAAACGGCTCTAACGATTTTGATAAAGATTTCATGGTTTTTAGTGCTTAAGATGACAAACAAAATGACACCACCCGCATGTCTGTAAATATTCAGGTTCAGAAGTTATGGGGGTTTAAGTGTTAAAAAATTCATATTTTTGAAATTTCACAAAATCTGTGACCTCTAAAGAAAATATATTGGCAACCATTAAATTTGAATTCAAAAACTAAATAATCTAGTATTTTGAATCATGAGTTTACGTCAGCTGGTTGCTGAGATAATTGATATTTTAGTTCGGCGGTAAACGCAGTACGTTGTCCAATGTTATTCTTATGGCAAATATTTAAAAATCGATATCTCCGTTATTTACTAACCGATTTTGATAACATTTGGTATATATTTGTGTGATAATTAACTGTTAATTTGTTTTATTTCACTAAATATATTTTCTGGTTTTAAATGACTTGAAGGGAGAAAGTATGTATCAGTTTCCTGATACCGTTTATTTAGTATATGATAGTAGAGGTAAAAATAAGAAAAAATATACATAAGCCTAGGTTCTAAAGTGCTTCGTTTTTTGTCTATGTGTCTGTTTGTAATTTTTGGTTATTTAATTATATCTCACGAACCTCTTAAAGTATTAACTTCAAACTTGGTGCATGGATTACCACTAGTAAGAAATATTTTTGTTAGAAGTAAATAAATTCTGCTTTTTACCATTTCAAAATGGCGACTGGTTTTTATCTTCAAAGCTAAAAAATATGCATTTTATAAATATTACACAGAACACAAAAACGTTGCGAAATATTGTATCCAATTAACGCTAATATTAAGATTAAAACGATCGGACAACTTATAATGAAGAAATTATAAATTTGCCTAAAAAAAACATGAGGCAGATTCAGACTGTACATCCCAACGAACCATAACTTTTATTCAGAATCGGTACAGTTTATTCGTTATTAGTAGTCCGATCATCATAATCTTAATATCGGACTTGATTGGATTATTTTTTGCAAAGTTTTTGTCATCTGTATAATCTTTCGAAAATTTGCTGTTTTTAAGATATTTAGCTCTAAAAACAAAACAAAAACGTTTTACTTTGTACCATTTTGTAATGGTTCAAAGTAGAAACTTGAACCAATAACTTTCAATGATAGTTATTGATAGTGGCCATCGAGGTACCAAGTTCGAAGATTATACGTAAAGAGGTTCGTGAGATATAATCAAATATATAAAAACACAAACAAGCACACAGACGGAAAACGAAGCACTTAAGGACCTATGTTTATATAAACTTTTTCCTTTATTTTACCTCTGCTATCATATACTAAAATACTGTACCATAATTTCCGGACACCCTGTATTAAAAAAAGCATATTTTTTTATCTTTATCTAGGGATTTTCTTTGTAAAATCCAATTATTATTATTATTGGATTTGCCAACTATTTTCATATACGACATAAAATATTTTGGAATGTCAAAGTCGACCTTTAATAACTATAAAAAGAAATAAACAGTATCAGGAAACTGACACATACTTTCTCCCTTAAAGTCATTTGAAACCAGAAAATATATATAGTGAAATGAAAAAAAATAAAAATCAATTATCACACAAATACTTACCAAATTTTATCAAAATCGGTTAGTAAATAATAGAGATATCGGTTTTTAAAAATTTGCCATAAGAATAAAATTGGACAACGTACTGCGATTACCGCCGAACTTAAATATAAATTATCTCCGCAACCAGTTGACGTAACTGATGATTCGAAATATTGGATTGTTAAGTTTTTCAAGTCAAATTTAATGGTTGCAGGTATATTTTCCTTAGAGGTTACGGATTTTGTGAAATTTGAAAAATTTGAATTTTTTAACACTTAAACCCCCATAACTTCTGAACCTGAATTTTCACAGACATACGGGTGGTGCAATTTTGTTTGTCATCTTAAGCATTAAAAACCATGAAATTTAAATCAAAATCGTTAGAGCCGTTTTTGAGAAATTTTGATTTTTGTCATATTTTATGGGTTTTTATGGGGTAAATACCCTTAAAGATCAAAAATTCAAAAAAAATGAAAAAAAATACCTGGAGATACCACGGCTTTATACCTACATGCCACATTTCATTAAAATCGGACCACTGGTGTCGTCTCTAGCTTTGTTTACATCCACACATACATCCACACACACACACACACACACACACACACACACAGATACCACCACTTTTTTGGATTCGGGAGCACTAAAACGAATATTTCCACTAACAACTTAAATTCGAAAATTTGGACGAAAACAATACTTTCTCGACATACTATGTATAGGGAGAAGAAAGTAAAAAATCACTGACAATTGACTATGGTTGAACGATTAAGTAGTTTACACTGTCAATGTTTTCATGAAAATGTGTTTTAAAAATTTAATCTATAATAAACTAATGAAAACTGGACTGATATCAATATTATTTTTTATGGTAATATGTAAGGGTTTACCTTATTTAAGGGCTTATCACTTTTTATTTTCGTTTTCCAATGCTACATAAAATTCAAATGAAGTCTTTTACTACACATGTGAAGATTACTGTTTATGTTACATCTTTCATATAACCATAGGTAATAACAAAAGTAATATTGAATCTTCGAGCGTTTTCTAGTTTTGTTTTTAGTTCCTAATATACTGTCGTATCGATGGTTCTGAAATCATCGTCTATATTGTTTCAATAACTATTTTTAATCGTTAGGAACATAGTATACATTCATTTACTGATTTCTTATATGGCAACTTTCCATCAACTGGCAAGTTGACTTATCAACACCCAAGTATCAGCTGAATTTGTTATTTTATTGTAAAATGATGTTTTAGTGCCTTTGAAGTATATTTTATATTCTAGACTTAAAACGGACCGAAGGAGGTGATTTACAATTTTTAAAAGCCAATTTTAATTTCTTTAGTATAACTCGCTGCAAGCTATACAATGCTACCTTTATTAGAATGCAATGCAACTACCCCCCCCCCCCCCCTGTTTTTCTTCTCTAATGCTTCTTTATTAGAGCTGAGAAAGTATTTAAATATCTTTATAAAAAAAGAAAGACGCCTGTGTAAAATTTATCAACAACGAAAACAATGGGGAATTAGTGGCATTCCAGTTACTGATTGACAAATCAATTCAATTGTTGAGTCATTTGCAGCTGGGCAGTGGATTCAGTTAGTTGTTTCATTTTCTTAAATTTCTTCTCTTACATGGAAAGTAAATAGTGACAGAATTATAAGGACGTTTTTGTTTTTTTCTCTAGGTGCTCTTCATTTTTAAGTAAGGGATATAACTTTATCTTAGATTTTTTCTCTGAAATTGGAAGTTAGATTCAAACAAGAAGTTCAAGATTATTAAAATGCCATAATATTACAACAGTAATAACAGTTTATGCAATATTGTTCTAAGCGATAGTAATTTATACAGCGATTTTTTCATGACTGCCACAAGTAATACCAGGAAGAAGGCGAGTGAAGCTATCACTCGCTCGAGAGGCTTACGTCCAAGTACAATCGTTGCATACACTAACTTAGATTTTCTACCGCCAACAATGTACTGCAAAAGTTCCTCCTACGTTAACAAAACTCATCACTTGCACTAATGACTCAATTTGTCGATTCACATTTGAGTTCAGGCACTTAAACATCTAAAGAAGGTACAATATACAACTAATGAATAACAGAGTAAAAATAAGCTTATAATTTAGTTGTTATTCGTGACGCTTGAATTGTAAGCTTTTCATGTTTTCTTGTGACCTGTCACAAGGTTTGAGTTGTAGAGCACATTTTTACGGCAATGCCACAGTGTTCTCTTTACGTTTTGGCTTCTTTTTTGCTCACTGCGCTTAGTAACACACTTATATTTTATAAAAGATCCTAATGCACCTGTGCTTTCTCCCGAGGTTAATAAAACGAAAAAAAATTAAGAGGTATTTGAGTTCTATTGGGTGGACTTTTATTGATGCTCTCTTTAAAATTTTCAATGGGATTGTGTTTGTGCAAGAATTTTTACTACACTCTCGTGTTTTACTGTGAATTATGATTTTTTATTCATGGCGTTTGGTGGAAAACTCTAATTCTATGTGCTTTATGTGCTTGTAGAATTTTCAACTGCGCTCTGCTTTTCTTGGGCATGTTTTTATGGGATTCTTGAGAATTTAACTCAAAATTTAGATTTTACCATTCACTAAGTGCGGTTCAATACTCAAATTGTATGTCTTTTAGTGTTCTATTTTGACTTTCTACTACGTTTGTGTTTTGGGACGCGCATTTTTACTACGTTCTTGATCATTTAACTCATACGTTAAGAATGATCGTTTACTGCGCATGGTTCCATACTAAAACTGTAAGTTTTTTATGCTCTCTTTTAATTTTCCTCTGTGTTTGTGTTTTGGGACATGTATTTTTAGAATTTTACTCAAAAGTTTTTATTTTAGCGAATTTACCCATATAGGGAAGGAGCTATTACCGTAGGCGGAATGGTAAAACTTAAGCACGGGACCACCGTAACTTTTCATTTTGATGCCCCCAGACCCCAAAAACACCGTTCGTTCATTTTCATACATAAATAAGGGTATATATACCTGTCTGTAGGCGCGATGACTTTCGTAAAAAAGGTCCGATCGCTATAAAATTTGGTACATACATCTAGAGTGACATTTATTACTTCGAGTTCAAAAACCAGCGCAATAAGTTAACTCTAAGGAGGGTTTTTTGACAAAATGAAGTTTATGTTTAGGATTTAATATCTTTATATTATTTTCTTGTCAATTTCTGTGTCAAAATTGGATTCAGCTTAAAAAATAAACAATTTAGCATTTTGAATTATTATTCTACGTCAATTCGTTGCTGAGATATTGAAAGTGCAAAACACAGTACGTTGTCCAATATTATTTTTAATTTTACCCTCCAAAAAAGTATAGCTACCCTGATTTAACAGATTAAAATAAATAAAATTCTGAACATATGATTAAATTTCCAGGTGATGAATATTTTATTTGTGTTTATTTTGAATAGTTAGAGTTCATTGATCAAGATTTTGCAGAAAATATATACTATATCAAAAAATACAAATTATTTTTAAATTTAATGAAGAACGTATGAGTATTTGGAGGGGGGTGTCTTGGTCTAAACTGCCTGAAAATGTAGCATAGTATATGGTTTATTTACAATAATGAGGACTGATAATGTGTATTATTGATATTGGCTGTAGATACAGGGGTGTTTAATTATAACACTATACATATTATTGAATTTATTTTTTTCATGAGATTAAGTTATTTGTTTGTTTTGAGTGTTTTGAATTCATTCTTTATATGTTTGTTGACATTTAAATACTATAAGAAGAATACATTTTTTAATTAACAGACTAAGAATTATATAAAATACAAAATCGTATGTGTTACAAATGAAAACCAATGTGGTCTCCTTGTTAATTTTCCTAATGTTTGAAGCTCATGAATGACTAAATATACGTTTTTAGTATATTATTTACCTAACATATTTAAACAATACTTTCCTTCAAATAAGTTGAGTGCTCACATATACAAAATAAATCCAATGGAAATTCGCTGAGTACGCAGGTCTGCTGTGACGGGGGTATTGTAATTTTCATTTGCCCGGTTCAATACTCAAACTGTACTTTGTTATGTTTTCTTTCAATTTTCCACTGTGTTTGTGATTTGGGACGAACATTTGACTGTGTTCCTTAGCATTTTGATCTAAGGTTTCGATTTTTCCTTTACTTGGCATGGTCCATTAGTTGAATTTTAAGCTTTGCTAAGTCTCCAAGAATTTCTATTGCGATTTTGTATTAGTGGTGTGCTTTTTTACTATAACCTTGGGGGCACCTGTTTTGGTGCTCAAATTGTAAGTTTGTCAATGATTTCTAATGAATTGTCATGAAATTTGCGATTAAGGGCACTCATTTTTACTACGATCATAAACTTTCCATTCCAAGTTACATTTTTCTGCTCACTGTGCTCAGTATTGTGCTTAAGTTACAAACCATCAAGATGCCATCGTCCGTTTTCCAATCTGCCTGTGTTTTATGGGGTGCATTTTGATAACATTTTCGCACATTTTACTCAAAGTTTTGATCTTTGCACGTGTTATTCGGCACAATACATAAATCATAGACCATTTTAGCGAATTTCCCTTATAGGGAAGAAGCTATTACTGTAGGTCTCATGGTAAGACCTAAGCCCCAGACCATGATAACTTTTCGTTTTGGAGCCACCAGAAGCAAAAAACACCATTCGTTTGAATATATATATATATATATATATATATATATGTGTGTGTGTGTGTGTGTGTGTGTGTGTGTGTGTGTGTGTGTGTGTGTGTGTGTGTGTGTGTGTGTGTGTGTGTGTGTGTTTGGGCCACATTAGCTGTGGGGACATGGACATGCATACGACCAGACTGTGTGGACCTAATCGCTTATGGGGACATCACACACGTCCCCACAAATTTTACATGAAATGCATAAACTGTGAGGACGTCATGATGACTAACTAGTGGCGCATCCTGTGGAATTTTCGGGAAACTATACGATTCTTCTGATTTGACAGAGGAAGGGAAATTGCTGTTGGCTGCTACAGCAATGGGACTAGACTAGATCGTTTTACTGTTCGCCCGATCTCCTATCAGTTATCACAACTATACACAATATTTGAACAATCAATTTATGGATCATTCAGTTTATTTGGTTTAACTCATAATAAATAAATCCTAATTTATGAATTAGAAAATAGCTATTGATCAGTAAATGTATCTAATTATAAATTAAAAATTATCAATGAAATTTATTGTTTGATCAAAAATAAAAACATATCTTTGGATAAAATTGGTCAAAATTAAATTTTATCTTAGTAGGTAAAACTGAAATCTATTTAAATGTATTTGAATATTAATTTTTTATGATAAAACCTAAGCCCCAGACCATTACAACTATTTATTCCTGATCTAATTTATTTATGAAAATTCGCTCACTTAAAAATTACCAATTAAAGTTATTGTTTGGATAATACCCCCGTTGCAGCAGACCTGCATACTCAGCGAATTTCAAATGCAAAACAACATATTTCAATCAAACATAGCAAGATTTGACATGTTTTGGTAAGCTCCATAAGAATAACATGGGGAATGAGTATGCAGGTTTGCTGCTACAGGTATATTAAAACTGGGTGGTTTTAATTCAATATTTAGTAGATCTGAACTAGAAGAAGCTATTGACCAAGTTTTAACAAGATATGTTGAGAAATAACCGAGATATAGAATTTTAATTATTTCCCATAAGGTTAACATTGGGACAACGTACTGTGTTTACCACTTTCAATATCTCGGTAACCAATGGACATAGAGCGGTGATTCAAGATACTAAATTGTTAGTTTTTTTTAAGCTGAATTCAATGGTGCCAACAAAAATTCAATAGATTTTATTTTTCTATGTAAAAAACTCAAAAAACCCCATTTTTGGGGGGTTTATCCCCCTTTACCCCCCCTTCCGGTGGTCCGATCGGGCTGGTTCACAAACTCGTCCGAGTGATTACCACTTTGTCCACTTTACACGTATGTACCAATTTTCATTAAGCTTGGACCATTTTTACGGCCGCTATCGTGCTAACAGACAAATATATATATCTATAGATATATATATATATATATATATATATATATATATATATATATATATATATAAATTCGAATGAACAGTGTTTTTTGCTTCTGGTGGCCCCAAAACGAAAAGTTATCATAGTCTCGGGCTTAGTTCTTACCATGAGACCTACGGTAATAGCTTCTTCCCTATAGGGGAAATTCGCTAAAAATAAAAATAGTCTTTTAAAAGTGGCTAATATTAAATTTTATCTCAATAGGTATTTATATGTTTTATCCCTGTTGACTGAGGGTGCAAAATAAGCTAATTCTGCTGCGTTGCAATACCATGGCCAAGTGAAGCCATGGCCCCCTTAAAAAAATAGATATTTATTATTAAATTGAAATCTAATTATATTATAAGTAGGCCTACTTGAAAATCTAGGCTTACAAATATTTTTTTATAAACTAGCAGTTGCCCGTGGCTTCGCTCACGATAGATAGCTTGAAACAGCTGATCTTGCCACTGCTCTTAGAACTGCCAAATTAGTAGCCACAGCTGTTACATTTTTGTGTTTCATGTTTAAATACCTATAAAATGTGGACATTGAAACTGAGGGCGTTCACAGGGAGTAGCCCGAGAGGATTTTAAGGAAGTGAATAGACCTATGATTTTCCCAGGTTCAACATCTACCTCTGTGTGAAATTTCAATCCAGTCGGTTAAGTATTTCTCAAATAAAAAAAAAATATAATCATTTCTGTGACCCTAAATAGTATCAGTAATGTGATAAAACCGCCATTAGCAAGTCTCAAAGAGTATAAATTGTCAGTAATTTTCACCTTTATCAATTACTTACAATTGAAAGTATCGTAAGACAATTTACGCCATTCGGTCAATTTGGGTATGAAAACCGATTAAAAATGAAGTATAAAGTAAATTTTTCCCCCATTAGAGGCGTAATATGACCCTAATTTTAATTATTGTCGACTAAAATAATGTCTAGTTTATAAAAATAACATTCATTACCCAATAACACAATTTACATGGATTTCACAAATAATTCCTTATGGCATACTCGATTGGGCTGGCTTCGCACCATTGATAGTGATTCTTATAGTTGAATTTTCGTTTGTTAAAGTTATAACCCAGCATATTCCTCTTTAACTAGTCGAATTAAAGGATTATATATCAAAATATACCAAGGTTTTTCCCTTTATAAGTTTACTACAAGCCGAAATGTACGGATCTGTACAATTTTGAGGAAATTTTGTAGGCAAATTTTCAATTGCTAATAACTTTGGTATTTACTGACCGAATCTAATATTTTTGGCCTTAAAAGTTGCGTCATTATATGGGCTTTAAGGTTCATTTACCCTCGCTTCTACGGTGTCAACTATTATCTCTCCAGATTCAAGGTTACCCCTGCCAAACCAGACTTTGCACTATAGTCAACCTTTAAACACGACAATCATTCGATTATTTTAAGACTCATACAACTTGAATTTTTACTCTAGGGTCTTGATTTCCTTTCCTACAAAGTTTATATAGCACATATTTTTCATAAAAGTAGACAAAAGTATTTCATTTCCCACTCCAAGTCTGTAATTAAGCTGCCCATACGGCCGGACTTAACAATTGATTCGAGACTTATCAGCACTTGTGTGGTTTTGTATTGGTGATATGTAAGCAGGGTAATTTTCCCCCAAAGGGTGACGTAAGGGCAATAAGTAGGCCTATGCAAAAAATCAAACAATGGCTTGACTACCTCATTTAGTTTAATGCTGCAATCCCATCATTTTATCAAACCTGGATTAGTAAAGAAAGATGAACTCACCATAATATACGCATAACTTTGAAATAACACTATCGCTAAATTTGAAAGCGGTATAAACTGCCAAGAAATGTAAAATATCCTCATTTTAAGAGGCAGAATCTACAAAATATTAAAGAACCAAAATTCTCTGCTACTAAACAGTATAACTTATGATTGTAAAAAATGTAATGTGTAAACAAAAGTGACTTTACTATGACAATATTCAATTAATTAAGGTCAACATATGACAATATTCAATGAATTTTCAATAATTTAACGAATCAATGAATTTAATGTTCGATTATTGTGTCATAGTGCCATGTGAGATTATTATGAGAGGTTTAAATAACAGATATTAAAATAATAAAGGGGAGCACTTGGCTTGGAAAGAGGTATTACTCTGAATCACTTTATGGAGGGTTTAAGGTTTTAAATTACTATGCATCATTTTTATTTTTTTATTTTTTTTTACTGTATTTTTAAGATAGGACATGTATGGCCTTTTAGAGAACAGATCTTATTAATATCAAAATGTTAAAAATGAATTCTAAACATTTACTTGTTGATAGGCATTTCCATTATTTCACTTCCACTATCACTCCACTTTTACGAAATTGCCCCTGGGTGGCCTTAGGCCCACTCCCGCACTAAACGTTCACAAACTTATACATATTTATCCTGGATCTTCTGCGGTGGACTGCCAGATCTTCTGTCTGCGTGGCTTCCTTCTTCCAAGCAGCTCCTCAGCTTAAACTAACCTCTCGACTTAAACTAACCTTAAAGCAACCAACTACCGACTGTCGATGTATATCGACTAATTTCCCAAACTGTGGGGACAAAAACACATTCACCAGGAAAAACACTCGTTTGTGTGAACACTTGCATTAACTCTGTGGACATGTGTTTTGACTCTTGCATTAACTGTGTGGACATGACCGTCTCTTACATTAGCTGTGGGGACGTCCCCTCAATTTTCAATCTTTTTTTAAACTGCTTTCTGCCAATAGAAAAGGAGTGTTTTTGCTTTTTTTTGAAATCTAGAGGTCAAATAGAACATATGATGTTTTTTATAGCAGTGTGCCTCGATGTCCCCATAGTTTGGTAAAAAGCACGAGTCCCCACAGTTATAGTAATGGTGTGTATGTGTGTGTGTGTGTGTGTGTGTGTCTGTAAGTACGATAACAGCCGTAAAAATGGTCCAATGTTTATGAAATTTGGTACAGACATGTAAAGTGGTAATCAATTGAACAAGTTCGTAAACCAGCCCAAACTAACTGCCGGAAGGGGGGGTAAAGGGGGCTAAACCCCCCAAAATGGGTTGTTTCGAGTTTTTTACATAGAAAAATAAAATGTATCGAATTTTTGTTGACACCATTGAATTCAGCTAAAAAAAACAAACAATTTAGTATTTTGAATCACTGCTTTATGTTATTTGGTTACAGAGATATTCAAACTGGTAAACACAGTACGTTGTCGCAATGTTAACCTTATGGGAAATAAGTAAAATTCTATATCTAGCTTATTTCTCAACATATCTTGATAAAACTTGGTAAATAGCTTCGTCTAGTTCAGATCTAATAAATATCAGGTAATAAAACCAACCAGTTTTAATTACCTGTAGCAGCAAACCTTCATACTCATTACCCATGTTATTCTTATGGAGCTTACCAAAACATGTCAAATCTCGCTATGTTGGATTGAAATATGTTGTTTTGCACTTGAAATTCGCTGAGTATGCAGGTCTGCTGCAACGGGGGTATTTATATATAAGTTTTCTATTTAGGAAATAAAAAAATAATGTCTCTGTAAAGATATGTACTCTAAGAAATATATTTCCTCTTAATACATACATTCCAGTATACAATATAGCCATTACACTTTGAAAATGTTTACTCTGTTCCTTCAGGTCTCATTAACTCGTCTAAGGCTTCTTCATCCGCTATTTGTATGACTTGAGAATGGTCTTCCTTCTGAGCATTTACCTTCCCATCTCTGTCTACCCATACATTAAGGTATCCAAAGTCACTTTTTAACTTGAAGGCCTTTTGGAGCAAAGCCCACCTCTTAGGAGTGAGTGCGGTCCTTATAATGATGGGATTTTCCGTTGATGATCCATGGGTTTGGACTAAATTAGCCACATCTTTGGTTGAAAAGACCTTTTTTGCCATCCATGCACTAAGCAGCTGGTCGCAATCCCGTCTTCGGGCGAATGTGACGGTGACTCCTGACCCTCCCTCCCACCGATGGCATTCCTTGATGGCGTCCTTCGTCAATTCTACCTCTAATGCCTTACCGATATCCACCACAGTCTTCCTCAGCAGTTCATGGGTTTCAGATGTAAACAAAGGTACTCCGATAATTTCCAGCTTATTTCTTTTAAAACTTTGCTCCTGATCATCTAGGCGTATTGATAGGTCCCTTATCTCTGATTTAAGTACCTTCGTTTGTTTTTCTTGTTCCTCTAGCGCCTGAATCTTTTCCTGCTGTTCTTCAGGTTTGGAACTTTGCTCTTGTCCACCTAGTCGTCTTGATAGGTCCCTGATCTCTGCCTGAAGAAGAGTCTCTATTTGTTTTACTTGTTCCTCTAGCGCCTGAATCTTCTGCTGCTGTTCTTCAGTTTTGGAACTTTGCTCTTGTCCCCCTAGTCGTCTTGATAGGTCCGTGATCTCTGCCTGAAGAAGAGTCTCTATTTGTTTTACTTCTTCCTCTAGCGCTTGAATCTTCTGCTGCTGTTCTTCAGTTTTGGAACTTTGCTCTTGTCCACCTAGTCGTCTTGATAGGTCCCTGAACTCTGCCTGAAGAAGAGTCTCTATTTGTTTTACTTGTTCCTCTAGCGCCTGAATCTTCTGCTGTTCTTCAGTTTTGGAACTTTGCTCACGTTCATCCAGTCGTCTTGATAGGTTCCTGAACTCTGCCTGAAGTGTCTCTATTTGTTTTACTTGTTCCTCTAGCGCCTGAATCTTCTGCTGTTCTTCAGTTTTGGAACTTTGCTCTTGTTCATCTAGTCGTCTTGATAGGTCCCTGGACTCTGCCTGAAGTACCTCTGTTTGTTTTGTTTCCTCCGAGTCCTCCTCGATTGTGGGGTTTTCAATTCTGGGGAGTAGTCCAAAAATATCCCGTCGATAACTAATTAAATCATTTTCATCCTCTTTAAGATTCTCATTTTTAATATTACTCAGTAAGTTTAACTTACCCACAAAACTATTGATGTTTTCTTTAAACGTTTCTTTGTTGGATCCCTGAAACTCTTGGTTCGACTCTCCGGAGTCCGTAAACCTTATGATGTTGTAATTATCATCAATTGATTTTACTACTAACTGGTCGTGAATTTGTTGATGGCCGTATATCAAAATATTCTGGTCTGCTCCTCCTACCAAAACCTCTTCACCATCGAAATATATTTTCCTTCTATTAACTGGGTCACATTGACTCTTTACGGAGTAGTTTATTTTACTTGTTTCAGTATTTTGACGACCCTTTATCTTGATATTTTCTTTGCATTTGCTATCATTATCTTCCTCCTGATCAAAATCAATCTCAAACAACGTTGTCAAAATTTCTCCTTCTTCTAGATGTTTTTCTGGAACAAGGTTTGAAAATGTTTGAAAATTTATTTGGTTAAAAGCAACTTTGAACATTCAGTTTTCGGTAAAATCAGTTATATTCGCGGGCACCAAATAGGGCGGGTGAGTGAATGCGCTGCTGGCGAAATTATTGTTTAATATTTGTTTGCATAGTTAGTTAACTTTAATGATCATATGTTATAGTAAACATAATTTACACGCAAAAGGTCATGAAAAACGAATACAAAGTTTTGACAGGACAAAGAAAATATTTAGTAATTTCAGCTGGTTTTAGCAGACTATTTGATGGGTTTACAGTTTTTGATGCCCGCCCTATTTCGTGCCCTCTACTCTAGTTTGGATATTCATAAAGCTTGAATTTTGTGACGTCTAAAGAAGAAGAGGGGTTTAGGTTAAGATGAAAAACTTACTCTTCCCTGTGCATGTGTTACAGTCTTCAACTGGTCAAAGTGGTCAGACATCTATCAAAACCCCTACGCTGCGGTCAGTAGTGTTACCGGTTAGGGGTTTTGCAATTGGGCACACGGGCAACGGTGACCTTACCTTCGATGATTTGCGACAAGTAAGTTACCCATTAGCTTGGAGCCCATAGCTTTTGCTGATGATGTTGCTTTATTCTTCAAAGAAAATAGTAGACCATGAAACAACTGGAAATTAATTATGTAACATTTTAACTGGGCGAATCGATAAAAAGTGACTGTTGCAGCACATAATTTTTTTTAATACTTTTAATACTTTTTCTTGAAGTGGTAACCTACACGGTTTTTTAAGACAAGTACAAATGAGCGATGAATGTAGGAAGACTGTGGCTCGATCTTGTAGCCTTGTTACTTGTTAGTGTTTAAGGTCAGCATGGTATTACCATATTACCATTTTAGACGCCGACCACGCAAGGGGTATTTAGAGGCGAATATGAGTGAAGGATGAGTGTAGGATGATTGTATCGCGATCTTGTAGTCTTGTTACAGACTAAGGCCAACATGTTTCTTAGACAGGACCTTAGCCCAATAGCCAATGGCTGCTCGAGAGATCCGAACCACAATTCCGCTTGGTTTACAGTTTTACGAACTGGTCTAATTATGAGGACAGTACTATGAACGTAGTACTCAATCCCCACTAAGGAACACCGCATCCACAGGCCATCACCAATAACTATCCACAATTCGTGACCTCCAAGTAGCTGGATTGCACGATACACCACTGTCCCGGAATAGACATTTCTGTTAGCCTAACAGCCAATGGCAATTGAGGGACCTACATTTTAACGTGGGATCTGAACTACAATTCTGCCTGGTTTACTGTTTTACGAACTAGTATAATTAAGAGGACGGTACTATGAACGTAGTACTCATTAATGTGGACATTAATCCCCACTAAGGAACACTCCATCCACAAGCCATCGCTCATAACTATCCACAATTTGTGACCTCCAAGTACTTACTTTGTACTTTGTTAGTCATCCAACTTGGCCGCATGCAGCGTTGGATCCATCTTCTTTGGTACCAAAGGGACACAATATTGGGAAATGTAGTATCTTTGGCGAAGTTGGGTTGGTTGGGTTTAAGCTGGTTTGGGTTAGGTTAGGTCAGTCCTTTGGTGGTTTGAGAAGTTTTGATAAAACAAGGAAAATGTTTCTGAAGTGAAAAAAGATTGGCTTTGTAAGAAAACTTTTAAGGCCACCCTTAAACTTCAACAAATTGTTTTCTGATTTAATTGAAACTGGGAGTTTGTGACAAATTTGTTGTCCTAAAAACGGTGTTTTTTTCAAAGAGAGCTAATTTATGTTGAATAGCAAAAGAGTTCTGAAATCTAGTGTTGTAACTATGGAGTTTATTTTGAGGTTCTAGATTGTTTTATTTAATATATGAAGCTATTTCGAGTAAATGTAAACTTGGCATCATCAGAATACCCAGGGTTTGGAAATATTCCCTACAAGAGGTCCGAGGGTGTAGCTTGAAAACACATCTGAGGGCCTTTTTCTGGCAAATCAAATTCGAGTCAAGTTTCTTCAGTCACCCCCCAGAGGACAATAGAGTAGGAGATATAGGACTCGAGTAAGCAGAGGTAGATAGTTTTTAGAAGTTGAAAGTTTTGAAGATTCCTCAAGCTGCGAAGGACAAAGATACCCTTCGCAAGCTTGGATTCAATTTTTTCCAACTGCTTACTCCAGTCCAGGGCATCGTGGAATCTCATCTTTAGAAAATCAACTGAGGTGGCAATCTAAGTTCCTCATCCCCAATGAAGAGGTTGGGCACTCGTAGCAATTTGCAATTCTTTTTTTGGTGTGTCTAAATGCTGATAAAATTAGTTTTATCTGCATTCAGTCTATGTTCATTTTGTTCAAAATATTGGGCCAGACAATTTATTTTGGTGAATGTTCATTCATCGAAGTTGTCATAGTTCTTGTGCTTGGTGACAACAGTTGTGTCGTCAGCAAACACAAAGATTTTTTTCTGGGATTGCCTTTGTCATTACAGTAATGTAAGCTATAAAAAGAACAGGACCATAATTGATCCCTGCGGAACTCCGCTTAGGATCAATTTTTTAGTTGACTAGACGGACAGTACTTTAGATTCTCTTTCCCAATCAATGTTGGTAACTTGTGATCTGTCGATCATGCAGGATAAAAGAACCGATCCTTTAATTACAAGTATCGAGAGTTTTTGAAAAAGAATGGCCGCAACGACACAATCAAAGGCCTTGCTGAGATCTGCAAAAGTTCCGATTACAGTCTACCTGGCCTCAAGCCATTTTGCTGATTACCCTCCAAATAGGAGACTGGTCATAGACAGCTTTCTCAATAAATTTTGATACTGTAGGCAACAGTGATTTCGGTCATCCCCCTTTTTGAAGACAGGCCAAACCTTGGCAATTTTGCATCCCTCGGGAAACCCCTCTTTCAGGATGGAGACAGTAATCAAGTGAAAAAGCGGCTTTATTATTTCCTGTTGACAGACCTTAAAAACTTTCATATTGAGACCGTCAATCCCAGTTGATGTTTTTGGTTTAAGCTTAGAGAACAGTTTTGCCAGTGTTTTTCATCTATAGGTCCAAAATACTCTAATTCTATATCCACCATCATCATCTGTGACAGGCCTCAGTTGTAAGTAATTATTGTCATTTAGTTCGGTTGCTATTTCAATAAAAAAAGACTGCTATTTTCAGTCTTCCTCAGTCACTCGTGCTGAGCGGTCGAGCCTCTGATAAGAGCTTCGCTTATCGCCAAACACGACTCTACACGCGAGTGTGCATTAAATTGTGAATATAATTGTTATTTTGTTTTAAAGTTAATTTTGCATAATGCCGGCTACTTTTGGCGTGTGCGCAGTTAGAATTAACGATCAGGATGATATGTTAAAGTGTGCCGGACAGTGTAATATGAACCTCCATTTGGACTGTGCTAATAAACGGTTTCCGGACGCAGTAAAAACTCGCGGGTCGAAAAAGAAGGATTGGTTCTGTGATGGATGTAGGCCTAAAACATCCACAGCCCCTGGCAACAGTGTGAAGTCGGTAGAACCGTCCACGGATACAAAGGAGATACAAAACATGTTGAACAGCTTTAAACATGAGGTTTTTGATGAATTAAGAAACCAATCTCTTAAATTCGACGAGTTTAAAACATCGCTCGAGTTCTTTTCTTCTAAAATGGACGAAGCTAGCAAGACCATGGAGGAATTAAAAAAACAAAATAAAGTAATTCTAGACGAAAACGAAAGCATTCGGTGAGAAAATGTAAAGTTAACACTAAAGGTCAACAATCTGGAATCCCAGGTCAGGGATTTAGAACAGTACTCACGTCGAGACAATATCGAAATCAGTGGACTGCCTAAAACCCCTAGCGAAGATGAGATGGAGCTTCTTAAGGATGTTGGACGAGCCATCGGCGTTGAGGTGAAGGCGAGCGAGGTTGTTGCGGTGCACCGCGTCCCTACCTACAGCCGGGCGCGCATCCCGCCTCTCATAGTGCGCTTCAATACACGGGACAGCAGGAACACCTGGTTGCAGGCTTATCGAGAAGACCCTAATGTCAAACGAAGTCAACAAAAACCTCCCAGGGAACTCAAGGATCTTTATAGGTGAGCACCTTACCCCAGCCAATAAGCTGATTCTTAAAGACTTAAAAGAAGGTGGCAAGACGCTTAAAGTTAAATACATCTGGTGTAGAGAAGGCAAATTCTACGCAAGGAAATCCGACGGCATGAGAAGTGTAAAAGTAAATAGCGTTCAAGAGCGAGAAAAAATAAACTGGTAGAGCTATATGTTGGCCCATCACTTAAAACACAACAAAGTATTATTTTCGCTATACAGTTATTTACACTGGCATGAAATTAAATGTTGCATTCTTATGAGCTTAAAGCTAAGTATTTTTTATAGCATGATTAGCCTTGAAATAATATTGCATGTATACCTACCAATTATTTATGTTTTAGTGGTTTTGCTAGCCTACAATTCACTGCATAGGAATGTTACGACTCTATGTTTTTTGCTTTTCTGTATATGCCTAGTATTAATTCAAGTGCGCATTATCAGGCTATACGTTTCGGAAATGCATCTCTACTACACTGGCATGGTTTTTGCCTTTATTAAAATAGCTATGCTTGTTATGATGGTTTATTTCTACGGTACATTCAAATCAGCTTCTTTTTAGGTTTAGCTACTCTCTTGGCCAGATTTTTTCCTACAGAATGTACTATTGTTATGTTAGTTTGTAAGACAAAAGTAAAACATGTTACGTAAATTATAGTCTGTAATTACAAATTATTTATTTTACTTCATTTACGAAAGTAATTTTTAAAAACGGTCATAGTAAAAAATTAATAAAGAATTAAAATATACAGATTTTGAAAATAGCTTTTTTGAGTACGAGGCCAATGGAGTGAGTTTATTGCATGTAAATATACGAATCCAAAGAAAAAACTTTAACTTATTTTTAGCAATCACAAAGAGTTTATTATGCAGTAATGATCCTCCAGCTTTTATTGTAATGAGTGAGATATGGATTTCAGAGACTGAAGTTGAGTTTTATAAGATTCCAGGCTTTAAAAGGTTTGCATGCTGTAATGAAACGTATAGGGCAGGTGGATCAATAATTTATGTAAGTGATAGAATAGAGCAGGCTACCCAGGTCCCGTGCCAGCTCTTATCAGCTGATTGTACCCATATCAAGTTCAAGGTCAGCGGCTTGCCTTTCTCACTTTTGGCAGTTTATAGATTGCATTTAACAAATGTCAAAACTTTTCTTTCTGAATTCTCACCCCTTCTCTTAACTCTAACAACTAATGCTTTAGTGGTTGGCGATGTAAACTTGGACATTCTACCTGAATCAAAGGAAACTGAAAAAGATAACTACCTCTCAATTTTAAATAACGATGGTTTTATGTCTTTAATAAATAGCCTGACTCGGATAACTGAAACATCAAAGTCCTGCATTGACCATATTTTTATTAGATTTAAAGACATAAACAATTTAAATTCAGCTCTCTTTGATATAGATTTATCTGACCACTTTGCTGTAGGTCTTACAATACAAATAATTTTAAAAAAGTGTTTTTTTCTTTTTCTAGAAGTAACGCTGAACGGTACACAATGCAAAACATTGATTACAACCTAGTTCGTCTGCAACTTCAATCAACAGATTGGGATTTTATTTTTGACAGAAATAATGTTGACACAAACTTTGCCAAATTTCACGATTTAATTAGTACTTGTTTAATTTCACATACGAAAGTCACTTTTACTAACAAATCGTTAGGAAAAGCCAAACTAATTATTCCTTGGATTGACAGTTCTTTACTAAAACGAATAGAAAAAAGAGATAAACTTTATAGACAATTAAAAAATAGGCCTTATGACTTAGTCTTTAAAACAACTATCTTAACTTTAAAAATAAACTAAAAATAGATTTGGGCATTAAACGTAACCAATATCTTACATCTCGATTTCATAACTGTAGCAATAATTCAGCAGCTAAGTGGCGTTTCATAAATGAGCTAACGACAGGTCAAAGACCGTCAATTAATAAAATTATTTTGAACAATAGTAATATTATTGAAGATCCAGGAGAAATAGCCAATGCGTTTAACACACATTTTTTAAACTTATAAATGGCTTACAATAACTACAGTAACGGCAATATTAATTTAAATCTCACTTATTTTTCTCCATCAAACTCTTGTTTCCTTAGTCCTGTACTAGAGGTGGAAACTGTTAATATAGTAAAATCTATGCAGAATAAAAAATCCTCTGGTTTTGATGGCTTCAACAGTTTCGCTTTAAAGGAAATTATACATGTTATAGCACAACCTTTAGCCAGCTTAATTAGTTTAAGTTTTGAAACTGGTACTTTTCCTAGTTTGTTAAAAAAAATCTGTCGTGCCAATTCATAAGAAAGGTAGCAGGGATTCCATCGATAACTACAGACCAGTCACTCTCCTGTCTGCCTTTCCAAAATTATTTGAGAAAGTAATAAGAGTAAGGTTGTTGAACTACCTGGAAATACATAAAATAATGTCCAAAAAACAGTTTGGCTTTAAAAAAGATTCTAGTACAGAAGATGCGGTTGGTAAGGTAATGGAAATCATCTACGCAAGTTTAAATTCAAATAAGAAAGTATCAGGTCTATTTATAGATTTCAAGAAGGCGTTTGACCTAGTTCGACATGACATTCTGATTGAAAAGCTGAAATTTGCTGGTATCCGTGAGGTCTCACTGAGCTGGTTCCAATCTTTTTTAGCCAACAGATCACAACAAGTTAAAGTTAAAAATGTCTTAAGTGATGTAAAAACTATCAATCTCAGAGTCCCTCAGGGATCGGTACTTTCTGCAGATCTTTTTTCAATTTTTATTAACGATCTTCTTTTGCAACCATTTTACGGCGAGATCATTGCCTTTGCAGATGACGTAGTTTTAATATATTCTTCCAATTTCCGGACATTTTTTCATTGTTACCTGCAAGAAGTGCCAGGCCCTTTGTAAGGGCCACCCCCCCTTACACTGGCCAAGCAGTGTAAGGGTTTGGGAAAAAATCACTAAACATTTATTTATTAACATTTTTTAACAAATCTTTTTTTCATTTGTTTCTAAATACTTCCATTATTCATAAATGACAAGAAAAAAGACAAATTTTAAGTTTCTGGTAAAAATAAATGTTGATAAATTTTTAAAAATTTTTGCATCATACTAATATTATATGTTTACACTAAAAAAACATATTTAGGTTTTACTCTGATGCAATTTTTATTAGTTTTATGTGAAACTACGTAAAAAAAAAAAAAAAAAAAAAAAACATGTATAAAACATCAATTTACTGTAATAGTTTATGAATTAACAACATAAAATGATAACCTTGCAACAATGCAGAGTTGAACAACGTCACTAGGCAACCAACTTAAAACAGTATTCGTATTCCATATTTACACAAGAAACATCATTCAACATTTTAAAAGATCCACAATAACAAAATACAAACTATATTTCAATTATAACCCTATAGGTAAAACAAAAACATAGCCTAAAAATTACACAAACGAAGTTGCATCACCGCCATATGAAATGCATGGTTATTTGTCTGCTACCAGCTGTTTGCATTTCAGTACGTCATTTCAGCTAACCATAAAGGCAGTTCAGGAGAAAAGTCACATGAAGCGAAAGATTTGACTTTAGAAAGGCATTTGGCACGAATTTCAGCCAGTAAAAACGAAAAAATATATTTTATATGTATAAAAATGTAAACGTCTCGCTACGAGATCCTGGCATTCTATGCAGTTAGAGACAGGATCTCGCTAAGAGATCCCGGCACTAGCGGTAGTTAGTGTGCGCGTCTCGCTTCGAGATCCTGGCACTAAAAGGGATAACTTTCCAGCTTTCTTTTGATTTATTGTCAGCATTATTTATTCTATTGTTACACAATTCTGCTTTTTCATTTTGAATCTATACAATCTCAAAGCTGTGTTTTATTCACTTTTATTTTGGGGAGTTTTACATTTTTTCCAATGGTCATGGCTGCTACTACATATTTACTTTAATTTATGTTGAAAATAATGACACAGAGCTCAAAATTGCTCTCTTTACTTGATACAATGGATATATTTGAGATTTTTAAGTTAATTGGCTTTAGGCTACTTCTTAAAAAGATTTCTACTCCTCCAAGTCTGGTTTTGTTTCTGGAAAAATGGTTTACAAGATGGTAGTTGCGTATTTTTATCGATTCAATTGAGTCATTTTGCAAACCATGCTCTTAGATTACCAGGCTGCAATGATCTTATGTCAGGTGATTCGTCATTTAGGAATATTTATATTTGGCCAATTTTCTCTGCAATACGTCTGATGTTTAGGTGGATAATCTTTAGCTTGTAACTCGGTCCCTTAGTACTATCCCGTTTTGGCCTAAGTCTAGTGTTATTAATCTTACTGCCGCTGTTCTGAACAAAGAATTTATGTAAGGATTCATTTTATATTCTTAGTTTTTTGGCTTCATATTACATCGTTCAGTTATATTTGCAGAATGCAGGAAATTTGCTAATAAGTCTCATAGGATATCTTTCTCTACCTTTTTAAGATGAAGTCCGTGCCTTGTACAACAGCTTCTATCATCGAGTTTATTGCTAGGTAAGACCACTTATGTTTCATGCATGCTGTTTTCACTAGGTAATTTTGCTTTTTTGTTAGACTATTTTCATGTGGCGAGTCCTACCTGAACGGTGTCTCCACCCATAGGAGTCTCCCAGGGCGCTCAGCTAAATCGTCCAGCCTGCTTCCCACCCCCCTAATTGAGTCCTCAACTACTTTGATAGTTCCCCCAACCACAACGGTGAAATCGCCCTCACCCAAATTACCTTCCGCCCGAATGTCCTCCACCCTATCACTGATCGCCGCCATCGGTGCTCCCGGTGGGGCACACGCTTCGACATCCCAATTCCCCACGCGCCCTCCCAACCCCAAACCATAGCCCCTCCCATGACTATCCCCCCATGCTGATTTTCCCAACCTTTCGCTTCTTTTGCCCAGTGTTTCTCCTTAGTGTCGCAGAATAACCCCCCACCTCCCCTCACCGCCCCCGATCTCTTCCTCCCACAAGGGGGGAGTCAGGTACATTTATCCGCCCCAAGCCCTCAGCCAGGCCCCCAGAAAGGAAATTGGCCCATACGAGTTGGAAATCGGCAAAGCCGAGTCCACTATCCTGCGACTTTTCTCTCCCAGTAGCTGGATTACAGGACACGCCACTGCCCCAGTTTAAATCAAAAAATCTGATACTGAAGGGAAAACTTCCCGGTAGGCCACTGTTGTAAAGTATTAGATTATTGAGTAACTAATAAACTCAGTGAACTACCCCCTTATATTGATAACTGAGCATGGGGTTCCAGCTTTTCATTTCCAGTCTGGGTGTTTCGTTGACCCTTTGTAGGTGGTCTCTTCCCACACACTTCCATTTATCAGCAACAACGCACAAGACACACCCCCTAGCACGCACCGGCCAAGGACATCCACTGAATGTAAAATTCTCTCGGTGCCACCACAAACCGACGACGACTTTCAGGGACTTAATGGATTCTGGCAAGTCATTTCAGAGGCGACAAGCAGTAACGACAAAACCCCGGTCATATATTGCCGATATATAACGAGGCATTCGACGTGTACTTCTGTTCATTCGGGGATACTTTTGTTCGGCTTCGATGGGTAGCCACGTTTCTTCCCTTTCGATTGGATACACAAAATCCAAGTAGTTCATGTCTGAGCGATACCAGTCAAGATTTCCATAAGTTACAGCCGACTGCAAGATGTATCTAATTCTTGTTTTTCGCCACATTACACTCTATTCATGCTCTGAAAGATCGTCATATAATGTCGGTGTGTAGCATCGACATTTCAAATTGTGTATTTTGGTCGGTGTACATTTTTTTATATTTACAATTTATCAAATTGTAATTGTACTCTTGCCTGTTGCTCTGTTGCTGCTCTTCCACCTCCCCATCTTCTCAGTCTTGACACACACTCGCTCCGACTTCTCGTCGGTAATATCCCGTTTCCAAGCAGTCCATGGTTGCGGCCAATGCAGACGAGCACCCAAAATAAAATGACCAGTGTGGGGTGGGGTTATACGTCACACATAGCATATCGACCCCCTGTTGACACGTGACTTTCTATAACACTCGAGAAGGGTCTATATAACAGGTCAAATTACAGGGAATGTTCATTGTTTTTAACCTTTTAAGAGCTAATTTAAATATCAATCAAGCTTAGAATTCCTTAACTTGGTCAGTCTACTTTCAGTGGGGGGGGGAAGGAGAAGGACGGGTGGGGGAGAAAGGGGGGATTGCATATTAATTAGCTAATATGCAGTCCCCATATTAGTTAATTAATATGTAGTCCCCCATATTAGTTAATTAATATGCAGTCCCCCATATTAAATAGCTAATACGCAGTCCCCCATATTGGTTAATTAGTATGGGGGACTCTCATTTAGTTATATGAGTCTCCGATTTAATTAAAATGGGAGTAAAAGAATTAACTCATCTGCATATTAATGCTAGGTTAGGTTACGTTATGTTAGGTTTGCGCGTCATTTTTTCACCGGAAGAAGGTCAATTACCTGTGACGTCATCGGCAGTACCTTCTGGCACCACCAGGCTGCCTCGGAAACAACTATTCCCCACTACTGCTCACATAGCTTAACCTAATTTACTTACTTTTGCCGAGAACTAGGAATACACCGGGCATCTTGGAGCTATCAACCATGAGCTCCTGATTGAGTCTATCGATATCACTCCTCATTCCACTCAACTGGTTGTCTTGAATTTCTTCAGGTCCTGATTCAGTGAATAAGTAGACTTTGTATTCTTCATTCTGATACAATACTAGTTTGTCGGGAGTACTTGAGTTGACGTAAAGCATAAAGTTCTGGTTGGTCGCAGATCCCACTAGTACCACCTCGTTCGAGAAGTAAATTGTCCTTTTAGCTTTCTCTGGATTGCATGGTGTTGTAGTTGTGAATTCAACGTATTTAGTCGCGGTGTATTTGCGACCGTTTATTTTGATATCCTCCATGCAGTTTTCGCCTTCGCCCTGGTAGTCGTAGTCTAACTCGTAAAAGGCGATGGGCGCCCCTTTAAAGTACATTACATCTGAAATCAATAAAAATAACAAAATTTTACGGGACCAAATATTGTAACAAGTAGATTATTTAATTTAAAATAATAAGTAATGCCGTGGAAAAGCTACACCACGTTTGTTAGTAAATCGTTATTAAAAATTAAGTTTGTCAAACGTTTAATGAATACGCAACTGAATTCCTTAGAGTAGGCCCACCTAGTCCTTGGTGTTTTTTATTTGAAGGATTTCAACCTGGCTCCTCCTTTCTGACCACACGGTGAGTTTTAAATGACGCCCCCCCCCCCCCCCGCTTAAAAAAATATCAATACCAGACTACCTCCAGACATGGTTGGAAAGAAAATACTTCATTTTGAGTGTTTGGCAATTGTCTGCCGCCATCTTGGATCCCCCATATTGGATATAAAATATTTTTTCATAGTTGAAGGTAGTGTTGTAATCCATTATTTAAATTAGATTTTAAGACAAGTTTCAATACCGCAATCCGTTTTTAAAAATAGTGACCCATTCTTAAGATATGTATTTTTAACTCACTTAGCATTATACATTTTAAAAGTAAGTTTATAATCTCAGAATAAAGCTAGATAACAACAAGTAGTCGACAGCAGTTATTGTTGAGACATTTTTACCTGATTCTGACAGACAGAGCGTTTCCGGGCGCCATCTTGAATTTTTTATGAGGTAATTAAAAAATTGCGATATCTCAGTAACGAAAAGTGAAATTACAAAATGGATCGTGGCATTCAATTCAGCATAAAAAATTATTTCAAAATGATAGGTCACAACACTACCCTTATATTTAAACAACTTAGTTCATTTGAAAATGGCGGATCCAATATGGCGTCCGAAAATTCTAATTCGCGAGAATCAGATGAAAATGGATCAACAATGACTGCTAGTGGTTACTTGAATATACATAATATTGCGATTTTACCATTATCATTTCGAATTCAGAAACAAGGTTAAATTTACACTAAAATTAATTAATGACTGTCCCATGTGCTTTGTTGGTAATACTTTTATGTTGCTTGACTCTCCCTTATACTAAAGTGGATATCAATAAGGAAAGGGATAACACAGCTTCAACATAGACTTACTTACCTCTATCGAAAGGAATGAAGTCCTTCTCCTCCACTTCATTACGTTCTAATAACTTTTCCATTTCAGTTCGTTCCTCCCGAGAAAAGCCATTCATGTACCGAGCATCGTAATTTCTGCATTCTTCATTCCCCTCGAAGCATACTATTACAACGTAGGGGTCGTTGACGTTAGCATATAAAAAAAATTGCTTATCACCCTTTGGAAATGATTTTAATTCTACCTCTTGGTCAGAAAAGTAAATTTTTCTCTTTCCATCTGTTGAACAGTCAGGGCCTACAGTGATATCTTTGTTCTCTTGAGTATCTGTTCCAGCGCGGCCTTTTAAAGTGAAATAATCAGTACAGAATCCTCCATGTCTCTTATACAGAGAGTATCCCACCTCATAGTATTCGATAGGTTTCCCACCAAAGTGTATTTCTGAGAAAACAAGTAGAAACTGGTCATTAAGATGTAAGGGAAATCAATAAATGAAAATTGAATGAAAGGAATTCAGTAGACCCCCTCTTAACCCACCCTAACGGGTCCGGACCTTGGTCAGATAACTTGAAAGGTCGGATAAAACGGACAATCCTCTAAAAACTTTAAAATAAAAGCTCTATTTATTTAGGGTTCTATTAACATTATTCTAAAGCCGTTCGTGGATTATTTAGAACAAAATACTACAATTTTCAGCCTACTTTCCTAAATAATTCTGTAGGAATCTTATTAATAACTCCAAAACACAGTCCGAACAAAACATTTCAATAAACTAAATATAAGATAAAGATTCAAAATATTTTAACCCGCAACAAACTGTATAGTCGAGCGTAACGGTTCCATCGGTGGGAATGGGAACGGAAATGCTTCAATTCCTAGAAAAGGGCGATTAAAACAAACTAATCTCAAAGAACAGGGCCGGTTAAAACGATCTTTAATATTTGACCAACAAGGGCGGATAATCCGACCGTCGGCTGAAACGAGGTCGGTTAAGAGGGGGTCTACTGTATTTAATTTATTTTGGAATAGGTTATTAATCCAGGTCATATCCTATGTCTTAAGACTATAACTGTTACAAATCAGCTTTGGATGGGGAGATATAAGTAGAGGAAATCGGCTGATCTCACCCCAGCAGGATTGCGTCCTCGCCACCCCCCCCCTGAATCCTAACCTAACTTAACTTTTTTCTTATACAAATGTGATTTACTAACTTGCAAATTAGATTAATTTATGATATAATTAGATTAATCGATTGAATATGTAAATCACCACCCCATTGTATTTTTCCTGCCACTCTGCTGAACCTAATTCTAAGAATTTTAAGCCTGATTGACAGGTCCATAAACTCTTAAAAGGCTTTTTTTCGCATTGGTTTGCACATTTTCTAAAGTTTATGAGAAAATCGTTCTAAATCGTCTAACTGACCATCTAGATCGGTATCAAGTCATCAACAAAAATCAACACGGTTTCCAAAGGGGTAAAT
Organism: Flexamia atlantica; assembly: GCA_035578135.1. Classification (NCBI taxonomy): domain Eukaryota; kingdom Metazoa; phylum Arthropoda; class Insecta; order Hemiptera; family Cicadellidae; genus Flexamia; species Flexamia atlantica. The sequence continues at coordinate 9,921,511 of JAQJVK010000013.1, forward strand.
CTACAATCAGCGCATTGTGTGATTTTTAAGATCGCTTACTCCAGGCTCTGGACAGATCACAGAAGACTATTGGTGTCTTCTGTGACTTGTCTAGAGCGTTTGATTGTGTAAACCACACGGTTCTCCTTATTAAACTGTTCACACATATGACTGGTGTGAACAGGCACATGACTGGTGTGACTGTTGAGGCACTTGACTGGTTTCAATCATTTTTGTCTGGTAGGCAGCAAAGGGTTTTGATTAACAATTCCTCTGGTTCTTTATCTGCTTCGTACAAGACCATAGAGCTTGGCGTACCCAAACGCTGTGTAATTTCTCCATTATTATTCATTTTGTACATAAACGATCTTAATGTTTCTGAGGTCAATCACAGTCACCCCAATATGTTTGCTGACGACGTGTCGGTTTTGGTAACTGGAAATGATCTTCAGGAATTGGAAAATAGGTCGACAGATATTTTATCTAAGTTTAAGATCTGGTTTGAGGACAATGGACTATTACTCAACATGACCAAAACGAGCTCTGTACATTTCAAACTCAATATAAGAGATTCCCCAGAGCTGGAAATACCTAATCTTCAGTCTTCTGACACTATCAAGTTTTTAGGAATTTCATTTGACCAAACCCTCTCATGGCAGACTCAAATATCAAATGTCTTATGTCGCACAAATTCTGTTCTGTATTCCATTAAGATTCTTCAACCAACCTGCAGCAAGGAGGTGCTTATTGATGGCTACTGTGAGAGTTTACAGCGTTATGGCATCGCTATTTGGGGGAATTCCCATTTGTTAGAAAAACTGCTTGGATGCCAAAAAAAATTTTGAGAGTTATATTTGGTCTTTGTCCTCGGCATCCTTGTAGGCAGATCTTCCAACAGAACAATATTCTAACAGTCTTTTCACTTTATATTCAGGATGTAAAGTTCAAAAATATGTCATCATTAAGTAAAGTTGGTGATTTTCATAGATTCAATACAAGACAGGGATCGATGCTGAGCTTTCCTCCCCATAGAGCAGCATCATTTGAGAAAAGCCCGGCTTATGCAGGAATTCGCTTTTTCAACAATTTGCCAGAAAACATAAGAACGATAAACTCATTGTCAGCTTTCAAACAGGCTCTTAAAGCTTGGCTTGTGACACAGGCATTCTATTCTTTATCTGAATTCCTTAGGAACTAGCTAAATTAATTTTGAGCTTCCCTATGTTGTATTTAAACAACATAATATCACTCATGTTGTCATTAAAACGATTGCCCAAATGTATCTTATATTAGAAAAGGATTTTGTTGTTTTTAGTATTAAGAGTGACAATTCACCAAATTTGTTGCATATTTTGTATACAAATATTATGTGAAATAAAGCATTTGAATTTGAATTCGAATTAACCTAAAGAATGACTTCTTGGGGTTCGGCCAATTATGTCAACTTTCGCGAAAGTTTTAGAAAGCAATGGAATGTTATCGACGTGTCTGTTGAAAATAGGCACAAAATGGTTCCAAACTGAATGTCACTTCCACTATACTGTTCGGTTTAGTTTGGTAACTAGTCTGCGATGCAATTATGGACAGCTGGGACTGTGATATAACCGACGAGGATTTGGCGAGAAAGTGCGTTAACGCTGAGAAGATGGAGGGGAATGAACAGCCGGAGATCGACTAAATCTGGATCATTACTATTTATTGTAATTGAAATTGAAAATGAATTGAAATTAAAATTCGTTCATTCCACATAAATATGAGTACATGCATACAATAATTCAATAAAAATCGTCTATTGAATTAGTTCCCCACATGAGCAAACGTTTGTGTGTGGGGAAAGAGTCATCAGTCATAATTATAGGCGGAATTACTTAATAATAAAATCTACAGTTAAGCTATTTTAAAAAGTGAGAGAAAATGCAAAAAACAGAAATACCGGAAATTAACAAAAAGAAAAAAGAAAAACAAATACATGCACATACTACTATACACTCCGACTTCAAAACGACTTCAAGTCATGGGTCATTCATTCATTCACTCTCATTCCGCAGGCACACAAAGCACACTCAACCAGTCACACGGACCCACTCACAGTCATCCATCACACACACATACGTAGACTCACACACGCACAGCTGTCGTTCCGTTTTCTTGGAACTGCACGTATGGAGAAGAAAATAAATCTTTCATGCGCTCGCATCCAACTTTCAATAGTCATTTATCTACAATTTGTTTAAACGTTCTGATGCTACAAGGTGAAGGATATTTAATACTGTTCGGAAGACAGGGAAAAACTAAGTTAGCGACATAATAATAAGATGTTGTATTTATTGTTTTATTCAATCTAGGAGCAATAATACCTGATTTAGCGGCAGATCTTGTTAAATATCTATGAGCCTAATAGTGAAATAAAGAGTCACGGTTATTAAGAATATATAAGGTACAATCTTACAGCACCTTACAATCTTAGGTACATCTTATGGTATACAAGAACCATCTTGATGATTATTTTAGTAAACTAGATGTGTATCAAGTGAAGTTATAGGCCCAGACTTAAATATTGACTTATTTGAAGATGACAAAATCCACTGTAGATATATTACTTTAATTAATAGCTTTGATCTAAAACCTTGTATTCACTAGAATGACAGAAACAACCTGCACATGTATTGATAATTTTTCAACAATCTTTGAAGTACAGTCACAAACAGAAATATAACTACACATTTCAGACCACTGATTGTTCAATAACCAATTGAAATAGGCCTACCAGAACGCTTGTAACCAACAGCCTACAGTTCAAGCACAGCTACCTGATGGAAATTATTCCTGTCAGGTACAGCGAAGAAGAAGAAAAAGGCGTCGTCCAGGATACTGAAAGACTAAGTTTGCAAGTAATAATAAAGAGCTTTTTTTCTTTAACCGAGGATAATTGTCATGTATTAACAATTTCCTTGCTTCTTGCTTGCTATGTACCAGCGGAAGACATCTTTCATAAGGTACCTTTCCAAATACCACTTACAATACATTCAGTCAGCACATAAAGAAGTGTTTATTTTGTGGGAGTCAACATGAATTTAACAAGGTCGCTTGTCCTGCTTTTGGAAAATCATGCGAAAAATATAAAAAGCCTAACCATTTTGCTAAATTTTATAAAAACAAAATAGCTAGCAACAATAGGTCTAAGCACGAACATAAATCAAGTACTCTAACCGTAGGTCTAATGTTCACTTTGTATTATATAGAACATTTATTATATAGTGTCATATAATATCAAGTTTTGCATTACTAATTCATAAAAATATTAAAAATAGATCGATTTATAAGAGAATTAGATTAATCGATAAGATATGCAAATGCGATTACGTAATCACCCCCATGACGTCATTTTCCGCCATCCTACAGAAGCCAGTCTAGGGATGTTCACCTTGATTGACAGGTCCATTAGCTATTAAAAGCCTTCCAACCTAAACAATGACGACTTCTTGGAATGGAGTTCTGGTAGGCCTATATCTACTGATATTGTACAATCGTCTGAAATATGTGTTTTTTCCTGTTTGACTTTACTTCAAAGTTTGTTGAAAAATTATCAATACATGTGCTGGTTGTTTCTGTAATCCTTGTGGGGCCATAGGTATTAGGACTCAGGTCAAATCTATTAATCAAGTTAATAGCTAATTAATCTAAGTATAAATAGCAAAGTTAAGATGGATTTTGAAATCTTAAAGTAAGTCATTATTAAAGTCTGGGCCTATTACTAAGTATTTGCTCTTAACATTTAACTTCACGACAAATCCATTCAAGTTTACTAAACTAAATTTTGAGTGGATAGCCATATTTTGCTCCCATATTGGATTTGCTTTATTAGATACAAAACTTTTTTTCAAAGGAAAGGTGGGGTTGTGGACCATTTTTTTCTATGTTTAAAAACTGGTTTCAATACTAAAGTACCTAATCTTACTTACTCTAGTTTGGTCTATGGTAGACTAGCTTAGCCTAACCTAACCTACTTTATCTAGCCCATACTTATCCCAACCGTAAAACAACTTAATCTGCGTGTAACGAAAATAAAACATACTTTCACCGAGAGTGATGGAAAATCCGGCAAAATCGTTCCTTGGGGTTTCTTCGTATTTCACAGTTATGCTCCCAGTCAGGTCTGTCTGCTCGCTCCAGATCTAACCAGCGAGATATTTGTTAGTAAAACTACTTACACATTTCTGATTTATGGATTACAAAATGAATAGGTAGTAAATGAATAGGGTAGTAAAGGAGTAGAACCTTCCAAGAAGGGAAGAATCTATGTTAAGGTCCTACAAATTTAGTTACCTGAACACCAATGTTATTTGGAGCAGGTGCCATTGTGCCAAATGCTATGTGAAACAACCCTTTTTTAACCACTCTTAACAGAAAATTTACTCTAGAGGTTAAAATACCTTATTCTAGAGGTCAGTGATCTACTGTCAACCGAAGACTTCGGTTCTAGAGATCACTGACGGAATAAGGTATTTTAACCTTCAAATTAATTCAAATAGTGATCGGAGGCAAAAAACATCAAATATAAAGAAAATTTACATTGTAAATTAAATGGTTTGATTGGATTTGGCGTAAAAACACAGGCTGTAAAGTTGGTCCCACATTACCACTTAATTTCAAATAAATAACTCAATCAATGTGTCATTACAGTGCGACAATGTCACAGTTTTCTTAAAAAAAAACCGTCACAATTGTTGCGTTGAACAATGGCCGACCGTATGTGGTAACCGATCATGTTACCACACTACCACAAGCTCAAGCTATGCTATACCGCAAAAGGGGGTTTCAAGGTTTTCGCAGAAGAACAGCAAGGACTTGCGACATATTTATTTGCATACAGACACCCAAGATCATTGATTATCTACTCACGCAAAAAAGTGAAGTGATGGCTGAATTAGGCAGAAATAGCTACAGTGTTATCCCAAAAATGACGCAGGCCAACTATTCCTAGCGGTACTTAGAATACGTATATGTTAGTTTATTTTTCTAAACTGCAGTAAAACTACAGTGTGACAAAGTTATTTTTCAGGTTCTCGGTAATTACAAAACTTACTATTTTAACCACACTCTACCTTATTATATGATAACAGGTGGTACTATCTATTGAGGACTATCAATACTTCGTATCGCTTGTGCATACGCTCTTGCGTCTGTAGCAGTCTACAGGTGTATTGTCAATGGTGTAATCACAGTCTAAGAAAAAATACAGTTCCGGCAGTTGATCACAAAAAGTGTCCCCAACCCTGGTTGCACGCAAGCACAATCACTACGTCTATAAGCAAATCACATGCGGTTTCACTATATACTGTCTAACGACAAATACGGTCTGGTTACTCAAATGAAAAAAGTGCCCTCCTAATGCGATCCTGGTGGCTGGCACATAAGTACAATAATTACAATTATATGGTATCTAATATTGTTTGTAACTGTGCTTGTGTGCCGCTTGGAATGCCAGTGTCGCCCTGCGGACAACGTAATGCATTACAACATATGGTAGGTGTCGGGACTGTATTTTTTCTTAGTCTGTGGTGTAATCTTCTCAAAAGTTACGGTTTTATGTATAGACTAGCTTCAATGCCCGTTGTGGTTAAATACAACGGTCTCTAGAAAAATAGTACATAGTACATGGGATTTTCTTGTGAAATGCCAGAAAGATAATTTGATTTTTTCAAAAATAAAATTGTTTGAAAAAAAACATGATCTCAGCTGTTAATGTATTTCCTATAGAAAACATGTTTTTTAAACTTTTCCACCATAAATCTTATAAAAGTTAAATCATCACAATTATTTGTAAATCTACAGGGAGAAAGCTTTCCAACGACCGCATATTAAAATCTCTCTGGTAGAACAGTAGATTCAGTTGTACAAAGTTTTGCAAAACGTCTCTAGCTCAGTATTTTCTCACCACTATAAATTCGGAAGTTGTTTAGCGTTTTTGCAAATAACTTTAAGATGCTGAAGAAATCGACCAAAGTGGAAGGTAATATTCTGAAAGAGAAAAAAATTTCCCAAAATACAATGAAATTCATTTCTTGAAAAAACTGATAACTGGCAGCCAAAACTTGGCTACAAAGGAACTTAAAACCCCTGGCTTTAGGTATTTTTTTATAGGAAGCATGTGGGTATTTGCACATTTTCTCCATAAATCTTGAAAAATAAAGTTTTTTTTATTATTTGCAAATCTAGAAGGAGAAAGTTTTGTATAGAACTGTAGTTGTAAAAAGTTAAAAAATATCTCTAACTCAATATTTTCTCACTACCTACTAATTCTGAGGTTGCTTAGCTTTTTTGCAAATAACTTTTAAACGGTGAAGAAATCGGCTAAAGTGGAAGTAATATTCTGAAAGAGAATAAAATTTCGTACAATTTGGTACTAAGCATTTTTTGAAAATACTGATAATAGGCAGCCAAAACCTGGTTACAAAAAGAAACTTTAAAAAAGCTGTTTTTAATCTATTTCTTTTAGAAAATTTGTGTTGTCACGTTTCCACCATAAATCTTTAAACAAATCTAACTTTCATTATTATTTGCAAATCTACATGGATGGAGGTTTCCAACGACCTGTTAATTATTAAACTCTGTTCGGTATAACTCTAGATTTAGTTGTACAAAGTTTAACAAAAATATCTCTAATTCAGTTTTTTATCACCACTATAAATTCGGAGGTTGCTTAGGTTTTTTGCAAATAACTTTCATATGGTGAAGAAATCGGCTAAAGTGGAAGGTAATATTCTGAAAGAGAATAAAGTTTCCTACAATTTGGTACTATGCATTTTTTGAAAATACTGATAATAGGCAGGCAAAACCTGGCTACAAAAAGAAACTTAAAAAAGCTGTTTTTTTAATCTATTTCTTATAGAAAACATGTGTTTTTATGTTTACACCATAAATCTTAAAAAAATCTAACTTTCATAATTATTTGCAAATCTACTTGGATGGAGGTTTCCAACGACCTGTTAATTATTAAAATCTGTTCGGTAGAACTCTAGATTTAGTTGTACAAAGTTTAACAAAAATATATCTAATTCAGTATTTTCTCACCACTATGAATTCGGAGGTTGCTTAGGTTTTTTGCAAATAACTTTTAAATGGTGCAGAAATCGGCTAAAGTGGAAGGTAATATTCGGAAAAAGAATACATTTTTCCTACAATTTGGTACTATGCATTTCTTGAAAATACTGATGATAATAGGCAGCCAAAACCTAGCTACAAAAAGAAACTTTAAAAAGCTGTTTTTTTAATCAATTTCTTATAGAAAACATGTGTTTTTATGTTTACACCATAAATCTTAAAAAAATCTAACTTTCATAATTATTTGCAACTCTACTTGGATGGAGGTTTCCAACGACCTGTTAATTATTAAAATCTGTTCGGTAGAACTCTAGATTTAGTTGTACAAAGTTTAACAAAAATATCCCTAATTCAGTATTTTCTCACCACTGCAAATTCGGAGGTTGCTTAGGTTTTTTGCAAATAACTTTTAAATGGTACAGAAATCGGCTAAAGTGGAAGGTATAATATTCTGAGATAGAATAAAATTTCCTACAATTTGGTACTATGCATTTTTTGAAAATACTGATAATAGGCAGCCAAAACCTACAAAGCTACAAAAATAAACATTAAAAAAGCTGTTTTTATAAAGCTTACTAAAACTACAGCTAAGCTAACTAACTTAACTTTAACTTCAAACTTAACTTAAAGCTAACTTCTAAAGCGTAACTTTTTAAAGCTGTTCTATTTCTTATAGAAAATTTGTGTTGTTACGTTTCCACCATAAATCTTTAAAAACATCTAACTTTCATAATTATTTGCAAATCTACATGGATGGAGGTTTCCAACGACCAGTTAATTATTAAAATCTGTCCAGTAGAACTCTAGATTTAGTTGTAAAAAGTTTAACAAAAATTACTTTAATTCAATATTTTCTCACCACTATAATTTCGGAGGTTGCTTAGGTTTTTTGCAAATAACTTTCAAATGGTGCTGAAATCGGCTAAAGTGGAAGGTATAATATTCTGAGATAGAATAAACTTTCCTACAATTTGGTACTATGCATTTTTTGAAAATACTGATAATAGGCAGCCAAAACCTACAAAGCTACAAAAATAAACATTAAAAAAGCTGTTTTTATAAAGCTTACTAAAACTACAGCTAAGCTAACTAACTTAACTTTAACTTCAAACTTAACTTAAAGCTAACTTCTAAAGCGTAACTTTTTAAAGCTGTTCTATTTCTTATAGAAAATTTGTGTTGTTACGTTTCCACCATAAATCTTTAAAAACATCTAACTTTCATAATTATTTGCAAATCTACATGGATGGAGGTTTCCAACGACCAGTTAATTATTAAAATCTGTCCAGTAGAACTCTAGATTTAGTTGTAAAAAGTTTAACAAAAATTACTTTAATTCAATATTTTCTCACCACTATAATTTCGGAGGTTGCTTAGGTTTTTTGCAAATAACTTTCAAATGGTGCTGAAATCGGCCAAAGTGGAAGGTGATATTCTGAAAGCGAATTAAATTTCCTACAACTGACGATTGTGCATTTCTTAAAAATACTCAATAAAGCCAACCAAAATTTGCCTCGAATTAAAAAATGTGAAAAATACCGTTTTCAATGTATTTCTTCCGGAAAATATGTGTTTTTTACTTTTTCACCATAAATGTCAACAAAAACAAACTTTCATAATTATTTGACAATCTACAGGGAGAGAGCTTTCCAATGACCCATTAATTGATAAAATCGGCCCGGTAGAACTGGAGATTTAGTTGTCTGAAGGTTGGACTAAACTGAATTATTATAAGAGTAGATGTGCTGAAAATATAACTTATTCGCTTACAAACAGATCAAATAATAAAACATTTAATTTTATTTGCCTGTCAAACTTTTAACGTATCAAAGACAGACATTAAATTTGTTCGTGTGCAATATATAGTACTTATTTTCATGATATCACTGAAACCACTCTTAAGGAAGACTAGAACAATCTGTGTTTATAGATTTAGGACAAGATTCTATAAAATTATATAAACTTACAAGCAAGAAAAATGCACCAACAGCAAGCATTTTGCAAAAACGACTGTGAACTGAACGTACAAACACTTGTCGGTTATGGTAATTATGATTGACGGTTGACAAATTAATTGATGTTTTCGTTCATCACTGCGATTCTGTCAAATTTCATGAACTGTAATTTCATGAAAATATTATCTAGATCTACTCCAGTATGAGTAAGAAAAGTTTAACTCGATGCTAAAAAAATCAACGTTATAAAAATTGTTTTGAAAATATTTTAAAATATTAAAGTTATCTCCTTTTTTAAAATCTGTTAAAAGGTTATAAATTATGTTGCTATGCATTATTGATACATTTCCATCAAATCCACAGTTTAAAGAATTCTATTCCACTCACCCACTTTAAGAAAAATTATATATTTTTTTTAAAAGAACGTACATTTACTCGAGAAAACTGAGTTTTCTTACCTGATTTAATACATTCCTCAATTTTTGACACCACCATCGTATTCTAAATTAATTTCAACTAATAAGAATAAATACATTTCCATGAACCTGGAGCTTTAAAATCACTATTTATATCTATTATAAGTTAAAAGTTGTCATTCTCATACGAAAAATAGAAAAACAAAGCTTGAAAAGAATTTTCATTCAGCTAAGGGGTTTTACAGCATATTTCCATTAAAAAAATGCTGTAAAAACTGCTCCTAGGCCTTAGCTTTCAAAAGATATGACAGAACTGTTTAGTATTTTACTTTGAACAGTTATTTGAGTTTAAAGTGCACAAAACGAGATTTACCCCCCCCCCCCCCGGGGGTAAATTACTCAAAACAGAAAAACAGCTTTTTGACACCTAAAATAGCCTTGTTTATATTTGATATGAATAATTCAAAGATATGGTACTTAGCAAGTCCGTTGGGGGGAAAATTAGGGCATCCCTAACTCCATTGGGGGGGGGGGGGGGGTAAATGCCCCAAATTTGATAATTTTGGCCCCAAAAAGTGTGGTAGATGAGCCCAAAAAGTAATTAAAATATTTAATATTCAAGAAAATAAAACACGAACATTTCAAGCTCTCTCCCATAGTTATAGTACAAAAAAATTCTAAAAAGGTGATTTTCTTAACACATTGCGTTGCCTTAAGACGTGTATTTTACATTCTATTTTTTTGCCTATACAAAAAAGTTTTGTGATGAATTTTAGGGTGTAGACGATTGGTATTGGACGATTCCTGAGCTCGGTACGGATTTAGTTATTGTGAGGTCTGCATGGTGCAGGCCGAAAGCCGCGTTTACACAATACAGCTTGTTTTATGAACTTAAGTTTGTAAAACATGTTTAATACAACTTTTGTTTTTTAAACTCGATCTTGTGTTTTAAAACATGTTGTACAGCAAAACTTTACAAAACAAAAATTTTCCTCGATCTTTCCGACACGGCTCGGAAACCTGCAACCTGTTGTAAAACACGATTTTTAGTTTTAAAACACGCTTGTTGTACAGCTTTTCAATAATTTTGCTTTCTTAAACATGTTCAAAACAATTATAATAATTGTTTTAACAACACAACTTTATAAAATAAATTGTATAGTGTAAACGCGGCTTAACCTCTGGGCCCCAGACGAGACGTAAGAAAACCAAATGAAATTGTAGCCTATCAAATCAAGACAAATGAATAGTTAGGTACTTATAACAAAAATAAGCACTTTAGTTTTTGTTTCAGGATTAAGTACTAAGTTTCTTTTGTATCTTTTAATACATTTTAAATTTGGTCTCCTTAATTTAAAAACTGTATTACTTAATAATAATCCTCAAAAATATTCTCAGCTAAAAATGTGGCCCACTTCCTTTTGTGGCCCGGGGCAATCTGCCCCCTTTGCCCCTCCCCCCTCTAGGCGGCCCTGCCGAGATCATCGTAACTTTTTGATTTGAGGTTCCCAGATGCCAAAAACACCATTCGTTCATTTTGGTCCGATCTGAATGAAATGTGGCAGAGACATGTAAAGTGATAATTACTCGGACGAGTTCTAAAACCTGACCAACCGGGTCACCGGAGTAAAAGGGGACAAACCACCAAAAAATGTGTTTTTTGAGTTGCTTACATATAAAAATGAAAATAATAAAATTCTTGATTGTACTATCAAATTTAGCTTAAAATAACAAATAACTAAGTATTTTGAATTGTTGCTCTATGACCATTAGTTATACCGAGATATCGCCAGTGGTATGCACAGTACGTTGTCCCGATGTTAACCTTATGGGAAATAAATAAAATTCACTTATTTCTCAAATAATTTGAATGAGATTTGGTATCTCATCTAGATGATATCTACTGGATTATTGCAAAAAATGTTCACACTTCCATGGCAGCAAACCTACTTACTAATAATAATAAACTTGCCGTAGGACAAATACACGTATTGCATAGCATGCATAAATTTTTTTGTATAAAATAACAAATTTCAATGTAATAAAAAAAACATTTCCCATGTTATACTTATGGAGAAAATCTGTGTATATTCATTTCAGGATTAAAGTTGTTTTAACTTGATTTGAGGCTCCATCTACGGTACATGATTTATTTAAGCATTTTAAATTCGCTGAGTATGCAGGTCTGCTGCAAAGGGGGTGTTGATACTTTTGTTTATTTTTCAACTGCGTTCGTATTATCTTAGGTGTGTTTTTTTGTATTGACTTACATTTAATTTCATCCAAATTTTAGACTGTTTTATTTATCAAGCTGGAAGCAGTTTTTATGTCACATAATATGTTGTTATGTTGAGCATGGGAATTTGTATTAGGTTTTAAGTAATGATCAACCTATATCATTTGACGGATTATTTTTGGTAACATGAAAAGTTATCTTTTTTATGGTTTCCAATATAAATCAACATCTTAAAAAAACTGTATTTCCTTGTTCGTTTTAAACTATTTAGTTTTATTTGTGAATTTGAAATCACAAAATTGCCGTAATCACCTTCGAACTTATAATCGATTCTAATATTTTTAGTTTTTATTCAGCCACTTTCAGTTGCGTTTGTGACTGTTTTTCCACTTGGATGTTAATAAATCAATACTTATAAATCTTATTTAACTTTTACACCAAATATGTATACTGTTTTAGCTTTAAAATGCCTAGCTTTACATGGTGAAAATGGTTGATGGTCCAGATGAACTATCAAAGCCAATTATCGTGTTTGGTATTTGAAAGACTAAATGTGTAAATGTTTCTAAACCTAATAAATTTTACTAAGCACTTTAGTTTAAATATTATTTTATTGAAGGGTTGCATCAAAGTTATTTAGGATTTAATTATATCAGACCACTTCAAGAAGAAAGTTCAAAATCCTTAACCTTATAAAGTACTTGTTCAATAATATCGAAGTGCCTCTAATTATTTATTATTGCAATAGGGATGTAGGCAAACCAAAACATAAAGAAAGGTGTTAGTGTGAGACTCTCCTTGTCTGAAAGTTTTCTAGAGATTTTTTTCGCAGCCCGTGCTCATTTTTCTTAGTATTTCTCTTTAATGTACTCAATTTTACTTAAATGTAATCCATTTTTGGTCTCGATCAAGCTTCAGATATCTGAGAAACATTTTTATAGTCTTTTATGACTCGAAAATGGTTGCATGGCATATTATCATTATTACCTATCATTATTTAATGTTTAACTCTATGAAGCAAGTTATAATGAGACGGTCTAAATTTCCTCAATGAAAACCAGTTTATGAACTATAAGTCTTAGTGTAAGAATAAAATTCAATACTTCATACTTAATTCAATACTTTTAAAACAAACTATCCTAGTTTGTATAATTAGTATGATATTTTCTACATATAATTAGTATGATATTTTCTGTACATATCACTATGAAAAACAGAGGAATAATCAAAACACTCAGATGCATTAAACAGAACTATTTATTGATTGATGTAATAATATTAAAGAGGTTGTTTTCAAAAATAAGGTTGATTTCCTTCGGCGGGTTAGCTGGTGTACTGAGTGGCCCTCGGAACGGAGTTTATTTTCCTCGGGCATCGTTGAATACGGTGATTCCTTCAAGTACTCTTAAAATCGTTCGAGTTCACTGGTACCTCCACCGTTCTGATTCAGGTAAACATTAGCAAGCAAGCAAGCGATCAAACACCGGCCAGGCTAGACTTCTTGTTATCCAGGGCATATCCGCGAGCAAAGGGGGGGAGGGATGGGTAATTCTAGAGGTCAAAGGTCAGGCTGCTCACCAGAGAATATCCGCGGGCAAGGGGGTTGGAGGATAAGGAAAGTCGCAGACGAATAACATTGGAGGGATGGGGAATCCCATGGGTCAAAGGTCAAAATTCCGCCTCAGGGGGGCCCATAGTAGTTACTTATTATCAAGACCTCAGATCAACATATTTTTTGTAATGTACTTTTTATCTAGAATCGGGAAGAAAAATCTTGTACGGGTATTTTTATCTCTAAATTCACCACACTTTAATATAAGAACTGTTCTCAGACTGTTGTAGTTATTTAAAATGATTATTATTGATTGTAAGGGATTACGATATCGTTCAATCTGGCATCCATACAATTTATACCATGTTATAAATGTTTCCTCCTCTTATGATGAAAACCCTTTTTATTTTCTTGTCACACATAATACCGGTATAAAATGATTATAGAACAAATTGGTGCAAAAAAGTAAAATCCTTCCAAAAAGCAATACAATTTTCACTACGGTTTTGAACATTACAGTGAACGCAAAACTCTAAAGGTGTAACATAACTCACTTGAAGCCTTATTGAAGGTTATTGCTCCCGTAAGAGCTTTGAAGAAAAGAAATATTTGTTTTCTTTCGCAAAAACAAGTTCGGTAACATGAATCTAAACATTCTGAAAGTATTTAGATATTACTTTTATCTACGACCATTGCAATAAGCACCAATTATGGTATTACAATAAACATTATAATGATATACATTAAGACACCAAAAACCAAGCAGTACTCTAATGACGACTTTAGAGTACTGGAGTCACTTTAGAGTACTGGTTCTAGACCAATGAGAGCTCGGCATTTGACGGAAGTAGTGTCATAATAACAATTACGCAATTCGCACATCAGCTGATTGTAGTATTACGATTCATGTTTGAGTTTACTTATCCCATCAGCTGATTGTTCCACAACGATTCATGGTTCTGTCTGCTAATTTGCCTAACCTCAAATTTTAGTCGACCTATTCCATCATTAGTAAAAGTCATGAGTTTTGTTTGACTTCGGGGGAGATTTTGTCATAAATTGTTGGTCGTAGATAAAATAGTGTATGCAACGATTGTATTATGCCTTTAAGCCACTCGTGAGATATTTAGAACATCTCACTCGTGGCTAAAAGGCATTCATTATACAATCGTTGCATAAACTACTATTTTCAGCGCAAATATATGAAATGTACAACCGATAATTTTTACTTTTTATTTTATTTTCATCAAATACTTTTGGAAAGTTATTGTAAATATAAGTAAATGAATTATCTTAAATACTCCTGAAATTAAATGCTAATATCATTTAATTTTTTCAATTTATTTACCAGCAGAAATAATTATGATTTATATAACTGGTAGGGGCTTCTGAATATATGCTTATATATTTTTTTCAACTGAAGAGCTGTAAAATTAGTCATGATTTCACGGCATGCCTTCTGAACTATCCGTCAATGCAATATGATTGATGTGTTGAGTTATGACCCAATATTGGGTATGATATTGGCTTTGGATCAAGGCTTTTGGTCTCATGATCCTTTAATGAGAAAATCGCTTAGATTTATTACATTAGCCTTAATCTGTTTTTACAAAGTAATATTTTGTTGAACATATATTAATTAGCTTCCCATGTTGCGTTTTGTGAGTCTCATAAATATTAAAAACTGCGTTATAATATAGTTTTTGATGTCATCAGATCACATAAGTAATGATTGTAACTATTAAATATATATGTTATTGAGTTATCTTCTCTTTAGTTACGGTAGTTTTTAAGTGCATTGTAAGTAAAACAGTCTTTGGGAGTATATAAAAACGTATTATTTAGTTTTTATTGTATACTGCTACAACGAAACCAAGTGCTTTTACAATGAGTTGGTGTAAATTGTTTATAAAAAACAAACCAAAAAATAATAAATGCAAAAAATATAAAAAATTCCATTTAGAAATAGTAAAATTGTTTCGCTGTCTAATTTCATACAATGATGCCAACATATTTCTTACTGAAATCAAGGGTGTGTCATAATCTGTAAAGTGCTGTAATTCATCAAACAATCTGTCAAGAAGTCAAATAATCGGTTAACTGAGGATGGAAGATAAAGTGTTCATGCTCTCTCTACACAACCTTAAATTTATTTATTATATTATTACGTCGATATCTTAGATAGAATTTGGAACTGATATATGTAATGAATTGAAGGTTAAAACAATTAAAAAACGGGTAACCACTACATAAACCGTAGAGGTCTCCGTGTGGAGCCACCTTGATATTCATTAAAACATTCATTCCAGGTAGGTCTTGAACAATGATATAACTTTTTAACAAAAAAATTTACGGAATTTCAATCTTTTTCCACTATAATTTGGATAAATGTTGGCCTGAAACTGAAAAAAATACGAAAATGTTCGTGAAAAACGGTTGTAATTATAACAGATATTCAACACCATGCAGCAACAACGGCTGTGTGGAATAGCTTTTGCTTACAAAGCGTGTAATCATGCTAAACAACGCTTGCCGACCGTCGCAGTGTCGGATTGGATAATGAAAAACTATTCAGAGAAAATAAAACATTTATAGTATATTAATAAATATACTATAAATGGTTAAAGGTTAAGTTTTCATATTCCCGACCATATGAAGTGCTTGATATATCTCACTTCAAACATATTGTCTTGAATAAATCATGATCCACTGTGCACTTTTGTCAAAAGGATATATATATATATATATATAAAAAAAAATATATATATATATATATAAAACATTCGGGGTGAGTAATTCTAAGTTGATTTTCTTGCAACAATAATAGCTTATTTATTCATTTTGAATTTTCCCCGAACTGGTATGACTAATAAATATGGTTTTAAATTACCTTTTCGTACCCAGTTCAATGGTTGAATTTGTATACTACTTTACGACGTCATATGTAGTATAAAAATGCAACCATTGAACTTGAGATGAAATGGTATTTTGAAACAATATTTTTAGCTTATTGACAAAAATTACGGTATGTAATTAAGCAATTATATGTGTATCAAGAGAATATATATTTTCTGAAATACTAAATGAAAACTGGCAAACAATTTGAAATTTTGGGTGTCGTATACAATAATTAGAAACCTTTTTTAACTTTATAACAAAATAATGTGACCTACGTTGTGACTTCTAAGTATGACATAGTAAGGAATTGACCAACCATCAAACATAATAAATATTTTTCGCTACAGTACTCTAAGAAATACTCTGTTTTTATTAAGTTTTTATTCGTCTGACAATTCATCAGTACATTGCTTACCACGCAAAAACAATGTTTAATATGCAAAAAAATACTCTTTTTTCGACATAAACGAATAAATATTCGTTATTGACATATCAGCTTTGTAACCAAAAGTATCGTTCAAAACTCAAAATGAAAGTTGTTTGCATATTCCCGATCATATGAAGTGCTTGATATATCTCACTTCAAACATATTGTCTTGAATAAATCATGATCCACTGTGCACTCTTGTCAAAAGTATATTATTTAAACATTAGGAAATCTTTTTCACCAATAATGTTCCGATATCAATAACACGTAGTCCGCGCCGCGTCCTAATCATAGGGTTAGTATAGTAGAGAATTCGCTACGTACTTGGTAGCCTAAAATATTAATATGTATATATTAGAGCATTTGCTGTAATAATAAATGTAATAAACCACATTTCCAGCGTATAAATCAGTAAGAAGATTGATTACTATTCCTCTTATTGGTAACTGTGCACTATTTCCTATAAGATAAAAAATGGATTACTCACAAACAACAACGGTTTTTTTTTATATTTGAAAGTTTTTTTTAATCATTAGACCTAGGTCAAAGTTGAAGCAGTTGAAACATCCAACAAATAATTGCATTGCAACAATCTGGTTGTAATTTCATAAACAGCAAGGGTTTGAGTACTAAAGCTTTAAATAGGAATCTATAATCTCAATAAACATTGATCAAAAGTATAATTGTGGTTAAATCATGCCTTTTTTTACTAAAATATCCAGTACCCAAAAAACATTTTAACAATATCGTAAAAAATAACTCCTGTTAGTTGATAATGAGTTGGTATGGATCTTTTCTCACATATCTGATTTAAAGTGTAATATAATAAAAAAATATACTTATAAGTATTCTAGCAAAAAAGCACATAAGGGAAAAGCACCAAAAATAATTTTTATAATTATTGAGTGGAAACACTAAGATACTCAAAACTTAGAAATGAAGTCAACAGAAGTAGTAAATCAACTTTCACCGTATCTTTCCGAAAATAACTTGATTCTCAATCCAACTAAAACCAACTATATGCTCATAAAAACCAGCCAGAAAAAAATCAGGAATAACACCCCTCTTGAACTGTACCTAGAAAATCAGGAAAATTTAATTCCATTGCAACAAAACGATTATACAACTTTTTTGGGAGCGATATTGGACGATGAGTTGAGATGGAACAAGCACATAGATTGCCTGGAGAAAAAGCTTACAAGAAGTCTCTTCATCATCAGAAACATTATTAGATTCAACAATACAGATCTTAATAGAATGGTTCATTACAGTCTGTTCGAAACCCACATAACTTTCTCTGTTGTGCTTTGGGTGGCGGGTAAGGGTAACTTAGAAAAATATTTATTTGTCAATAAAAGGCTATAAGATCTTTAGCCAAACTTGCACCTCAAGCTCACTGTAGAGAATTGTTTAAACAATTATCTTAACTGTACCGAACCTTTGAACCTTAGAGTCAATTTGTTATGTAAAATGGAATAGGATCCATGAAATCTTCGAAAACAATAGTAACAATAGACATAATTACAATACTAGGCACAAGACTTCCTTTGCACAACAACATAGGCTAGCAATTTTTAGAAAAAAACAGAATATCTAGCTGTTAAATTGTACCAGGCTTTGCCACTGTCGATAAAGAATGTAGCCCTCTTTTCTAAATTAAAATGTCATTTGAAATCATGTTTATTAAAGCATAGTTTTTACAATCTTGAAGAATACTGGGAGGCTTGTAAAACCTACCAATGAAACTCCCCGATGTTGGAGAGAGGTTCACCAGCTGAACATGACAGATCCTACGCCCCTGCGGGACACAGGATGCCGAACATAAGTCAAGTAAGTCAAGTCAAGGCAGGATAAATAGGGGTAGAGAGGGGCAGCTCCCTCTCCCCTTTCAACGCTTTAGTCATATGATAGAACATCATTACCAACTCTCTGTCTTAGATTATATTCAGAGTCAAATAACGTGGCCTAGATCGTACGTAAAGCCAATGCTAAATTTAACCTTAGAATGGATAGTTAAGGCCAAGTTATTTGTCTTGGACTATTCTATTATTTCTTTATTCTGTTCCTATTCGAATTTTTCTACGAATTTAATAAAATTTATATAATTCAACTTGCAATAATTTCTCATCCTGTACAAAAATTTATTCTAAAGACAAAAGAACTTTCAAGTTCAGTTCACTATACTATCCATGTGTCCTTCCCACATCTCTTTTTATATAATTGAGTACCTGAGAAAGAGAATGGGATATGCCACAAACACATTGTTTTGAGAAAAATTAAAAGAAGGTACTGTAACTAAATCAATATTTTCGTTTTTGTGGCATAGCCCCTTCTTTTACTCAAAGTAGTCTGAGTTTCTGATAAAGAGAAGGGCCATATGCGACAAGACCTAAAATATTTATTTCGTTACGTACCTTTTTTTCTCAAACCTAGGAGTTTTTGGCATATCCCCTTTCTCTTTCTCAGGCACTCCATCATCAGATAATTATTAAAGCAGAATGTTTTTTTTTATTACATTGTTAGATGTTAAAATATAAAATTACCAAGAAAAATATTTCATTAAATTATATTTCGAGTTTTGAAATAATAAGTCCGATAAAATACAGTTGTATATAACTTAATAAAACTTTAACGATGCCAAAACATCTTTATATTAAATAACAATCTTTTTAAGGCTGAATCTCATTATTTTACAAAAAGGCTATTTAAAAAATATTATTGTAAAGTACTTCTACATTCATCTAGATAATTAAAAACGATAGTATGTGACAAAACAATTTGTAACATAACAGTTGTTGAGAAAAGTGCATGCAGTGAATGAGCAGTACATTTAATATTCACTGACCGTAAATGGTTTGTCCAGTACATCGAATCCAATGAATCACTGTCCAAAAGATTTACTTACTTAACTTTTTAGATTGAAAAATACTGGTAACTGCAGTATGGTTTGCAAATCAGCTTATAAAAGTAGGTGCTTTAAATTAATTTCATCAAATTTACTTGATAACCGTATGATTGTAATTTTCTGCTTCTTAAATTGTTTTATAGTTATTTCGATTGTAACTTATTTAAAGTTGGTTGCTACTTATGTATGTAGGGCAAAGAAAATCAAATAGTCCCTAAAGTATTTATTTGAATACTTCATTCTAAAATATTCATGGAATGATTAGAATTCCCCCAATGACCAAAGATCTCGTTAAAGTTTCCTTTCGGTAGGAATAATGTGATGAAAAAAGTTTTATTGCTGGTGGTTGAAGAAAGTGGGGAAAATGGTTAGGTATTTTAATAAACCGAAACATTTTCTTTTACTTAATAGCATTACGCATTGAAAGAATTGATGTTTTTTGTATGACTCACCCATAGTAGTAGTAGTTTGTATTCAGTAGTATTTATTCATAAGGCGTATCTTGATGCAATCTTCATATTATACGTGTGCTATTAATATGTGAACATACTGTAAATGTACTATAAACTTTAATTTCAGTTCTGTTTACGACGAAACATATGAATTTTACTCAACAACATATGAGTATAGCAACATTATATTCATAAAGTTTACCATTGCCCTAAAGTCCCAGTTGGTAGATTTATAGAGCTTCATAACACGTTTTTTAATAAACTATTAATTGCCAATGTTTTTCATCGTGGCCGTGGGTTGGATGTGACATTCTATGTTATTATTGTAGATTTTTTTTTTTTTTTTTGGGTAGGAGGTGGAATGCGTTTACGCACACTGAGGGGCTCGTTGTCCCCTCAGTAGTGTCGGACTCCCACGAGCTCGATGTCCCGTGAACTACCGACTAAACCACCTCCCTCGGCACCGAGGACACTAGCCTGGAACTATTTCACACATTACTTCGGGCTAGGCCTTTGATATTACGCCGCTAGGGCAACCTCTGTGGGGAAATGCTGAGGATTAAGGCCGATCGAGGTCGACCTTTTTCGCCCGAAGAATGGCCTGGACGTAGTGCTTGACACAGTTCCAGTTGCCCTCTCCCTGGAGCATAGCTCCGACGATGTTGTTTGGGCTGACGATCACGCCGATCTCAGATGAAAGCGAGGCTCGGCGGACGTGCCAACGGTCGCACTGAAAGACGGTGTGCTCGGATGTATCTGGGATGCCGGGGCAATACAGACAGTCCGGGCTGGCGACTTTGCCCATCCGGTGCAGATAGGCTCGGAAGTACCCGTGTCCAGAAAGAAACTGGGTCACGTAGTAATCGACCTCGCCGTGCTGCCGCTCCACCCATGGTCGGACGGAAGGTATGAGCTGGAAGGTCCAACGTCCCCTCGGCTCGGCTTCCCAGTCGCGCTGCCAGGAGTCGAAGCTGCGATCGCGCTCTTCCCTGGCAGCTGTTTCCCGGCCCACTTCAGGCCTCCTCCGGTAAATCGCCTGCCTCTCCCTCGCGAGGAAGAGGACGGGGATGACTCCGGCGATCACCATCACAGCAGGCTCGGAGACTGTGCGGTAGGCCGAAGCGACCCGCAGAGCTCCTCGGCGCTGGACTCGGGCAAGCCGGTCTCGGAAGACTCGCTTCTCGAGTGCGTGAGCCCATACCTCCGCCCCGTACAGCAAGACTGACTGGACGGCAGTCATGAGCAGACGGCGCTTGCAGGAACGAGGACCGCCGACATTGGGCATAAGCCTACCAAGGGCAGCGACACCCTTAGCGGCTTTGTCGGCGGCGCGCTGGATCTGCTCGCCGAAAGACAGTCTGCTGTCGACCATGACTCCCAGGTACTTTGCAGCAGGCTTAGTCTCGAGTGTGACGTCACCTATCTGCACCGGGAACACGGTGTTTATCCTCTTTTTGGTGAGGACGACGATCTCCGTCTTACTGATAGCCAGGGACAAACCGTGATCTCGCATCCACCCGTTGACCTTGGCCATTACAACGCTGAGCCTCAGTTTTGCCTGCTCGACGTTCCTCGCAGCGATCAAGGCAGCGACGTCGTCAGCATAGCCAACGAGGCGGGTCTCATCGGGCATGTCTAGCCTCAGCAAGCTGTCGTAGGACACGTTCCAGAGATCTGGTCCGAGAATGGACCCCTGCGCAGCCCCGGAAGTGATGGGAATGCGCCGCTGACCTTCGGTCGTGTCGTACAACAGAACGCGGTCTGACAAATACGCTTCTATCATACGCAGGAGGTAGGAGGGAACTTGGAACGTATGCTCAAGCGCCCACAGTATATCGCTCCACCTGGCGGAGTTAAAAGCGTTCTTCACGTCGAGCGTGACGAGAAGGACCACGCGGCGCGACCAATGGTTGTGGTCCTCCGCCCTCCGCACTGCCTCAACTACCTCCTGAATAGCGTCGATGGTAGAGCGACCGGATCTGAAGCCGTACTGCTGCGGGGACAAGTCCCCCGCAGAGACGATGGCCTCGGTCAGCCTGACGCGCAGGAGCTTCTCAAGCACTTATTATAGATTAATGCACATTATTGTAGATTAATGTGTATTGAAAATATAAGGATTCGAAGTTAATTAAAATCACTTTCTTGAAAATATTTAGTTTCTAGACTAGTCGTTATTTTTAAAGCATTACGATTTTCAAAGTTTATTCATTATTTTAACGATGTTTGTATACGATTGTGCTTGATCATCTATACTGTTATTTGTATGTTTGAATAGTATATTTTTCTATGATATTTGTTACGTAGGCTAAATTTGTTTCTTTGTAATTAAATAAAAAAATACATTTTAGGGCGTGATCATAATATTAGCGTAGCTCTACACGCACGAATAAAACTCAATAAACACTGATACAGTAATTGCATCACTTTCACATTATGAGCCGAATGCACGTCTGAAACTTTATTTAATCCTTGGTTAATAAAAGTTAAATAATGACTACTTTTATCCCTTTTTAAAAAAAAAATCTTTAGTCCTTAAACAAGACTCTCGCGAATATAAAGTAATTATTACATCACAAACAGATGTTAGCATTAAGCTCAAATTACAATAATAAGTCCAATAAAACAAAGTTGCGTATAACTTAATAAAACTTCAAGTATGCCACAAACGAAATTTTATTTTACAAATAAAATTTATTTGATGGGTTTGGACCGCTTTCCCTTAAAAGCGTTTGTGTAACCCTCCTGAAGAATGTCATCGGCGTAAACACTACAAAAAAATTGTTTGATTAATTACATTCTAAACACATAATCATTGACAGAATAAATTAGTCATAACCTTAAATAAGCCGTAAACTGTATTTACTATTCCAACCAAAAAAAAACTCAACTCTTATTTGCCGAAGACTGGTTAGTATTTAATTTAGTCACGTATTTTCCAATGTAAATATGTAAATATTTTTTGTTCTTAATAATTTTACTTCGTAATGGAGAAGATGTAGCGAGTTCGTAAAGTAATAGAATTACAGAATCGTTTCCATGTGATGCTGTTGTAAATAAAAGAGCTCTCATTGATTCCCAGTGGGATGCCTTAACGTGAGTTCTACGTAAACGGCATGTTTACTTCTCTTATCCCTTTTTAATTATTCAGGTACTCCCTGAGTACAAGTTAAATACATAAAATGTTACTTTATATAGCTAAAAACTTTTTTAAACCCTCTTGAGCTTAATTTTAGTCGCTTATATGATGAAATTACTTTCAGCAATATGAATTACCAGACTTTAGTCCCTTATTTGGAGATTAAGCGGTAGTCGCCGGTAGATGGGCGTTTGGCGAGTTAACTCGCATTACATGAGCGATTCACATTGCATCGAACACCCTTGTTTTTGTAGTAAAACAACGTTAAAATTAGTTCAAAGCAAAAACGGTTCACGAGATAATCATTAGACAATGAGTCGATAATTTAGCAGTCCTGGTCGAGAATGGAAATAATTAAAAATACCAAAAGATCGTTTCATGTGGAAAAAGCTATTAGGAGTGTGAAAAATAGTTTCCTTGTTATACAAAATAAACCAGTTGCTTTGATGTTATATTTATTGATGTGTATTTCTTATGATTTTTCTTAACTTGTGCTCATACTTTTTAAATATAACACAATAATATAAAAAAAACACGCATCGAATGCAGGAGATCGGAAGGTATTTAAGTATTTTTTCACGTAACCTCCTTACCGCTATGTAACATTTCAGGATAAATTATATAACGGTTTCCCCGGATCTATCCCCTGTCCGGCTAAACGTGTTTTCAAATCAAGATTCAACACAATTTTCGGTAATTCAATTTAACGTTTCTGTGTTTATAAACTTGACAATTTGTTTGTTATTTGGTTTGAAATCAATAATATTGTTAACTGCGACATTTCCAAATGGAAATATCCAGCATTGGAAGGAAGCATTGGGCATTGGGTTTCATTTTTTTGGCTTTTGGCTTTTGAATAGCATGTCATAAATATTATAATAAGCCATTTATAGGGAACCAGCTGATAACCCCGGCTTTGCCCGGGAGATTATTTTTTCTTTTTGTATTCTAGTCGTTTCTTTTTGCTGTATTCTGTTAGTAACCATAGAAGCTAGAAATAACTACCATTAAAAATAATGGTAACCATAGCAACAATTCAAAGCACTCCCAAAATCCTTGACATAGGTCCCTTTCGGACGATCCTGGGCCTAAGCCCCTAAAGATATCAAAACCAAACTACCATAGTGCACATCGTGAGATTCCAAGCTTTAGTTTGACACCAAGATCAAGTGTCTACGATATGTAGTTTTGGCTGTAGTCCAGAATATTCCAACACACAACTCTCTTTTTATATATATATATATATATATATATATATATATTGATTTGTTTTCCCACTAAATTACCACAGGTGATTTAATATACACAAATTACCGTAGGTTATTTGTGTATACTATTAACTTATTTATTCATTATACAATTTTTGGAAAGCATATGCATTATCTTAATTAACAATAGCTTAAAATTAAAAATTCATTTTTAAAATAGGTAAGTAGTTTTAAATACTTTATTATAATAGTAAGAAATTTTAATGGGAATAATAGCTTCTCATGATGAATTGTTGCTCTTATTATGGCAAATATTTAAAAATTTTATAATAGTAAGAAATGTAAATGGGAATAATAGCTTCTCATGATGAATTGTTGCTCTTATTATGGCAAATATTTAAAAATATCAACATGGCATCAACTACAAATAAAAAATAAAGCCATTGATGCATTTGTTCTTATTCCTTTCTTTGAGTTTACTGTAAAAAATTACACATTCGTGGATTAATTAACAGAAAATGCGGTGGATAGAAAATATCGCCAACCAGCCTTTCGGTTCATTCAAAGTCAAAGTCAAAGTCAAAATCATTTTATTCAAGCAAATTATTATGTTAATTACAGGCTCCCATGCGCCTAACATGGCGCGCGCGGGAGAGGAAAAATTACAATATTAATTTACATTCATTTACATTATGACAGCCAGCAGTGAGCAATGAGTTTGGTCTTATCAGTCCATGTAGATCATATTTTCAATTTTGCATGGAATTAAAATTAATTAAAATAGAATTAATTAGCCTACCTATTTTCAATAGTTTATAAGGTAACAATATTTATATACTTATAAAAAACAACATATGTTAAATTAGAAAAAATTAACAATAACAAAAATAACATATATAAAATTTCTAATATTTAACAATAACCAAAGTTAACATAAATAAAATTTCTAAAAATGAAATAACAAAAATAACATAAAATTTCAAAAAAACTAACCACAGCAAGATAACAAGGTCAACATGGTTCCTGATGTATGCATATTTCAGGCAAGAACAAAGTTTTTAGCTTTAATCTTGAACTTTGGCTTGACCTAAAAATAAATATCGTTACCAGAGTAAGAAATTAGGCTATTAACTATTTTTGGACCACAATAACTTAATTGTTTTCTAAATTTTTTTTTGTAAAATTAGGTTCGTGCAAGGTTATACTCATTGCTCCTCTAATCACTCTGTTGAATTGTCTAAGCTGAAATAGGTCTAAATATTTGTGTATATATTTGTGTATTAACATGCTATATCTGTAGATCTGATCAAAAGTTAATATTTTTTTCTAAGAACAAATGACTTACCCAATCCATTTCTCTAATGCCATAAATATTTCTAACAGCATGCCTTTGGCTCATAACAATTGGTTGTAACAGACAATTGGTTGTACGTACCACCAAAATGACAGATTCCAAAACGCATTACACTCTCAAACCACGCTAAATACAATTATCTCAAATTGTTACCATCTAGATAGCTTATCATAAAATACAATGCATAATTTATTTTCCTAAGTTTTTTATTTAAATTAAATTCCACAACTTCAGTATTTTCACATACACACGTATATTTACATAAGTGACCATGGCAAAGGATATTCAAAAAAATGTCTTATCTCAACCTTATCTAAGTTACAATCAAAAAAAGCTAGGCCTATAAATTTTGATTTACTTACATTAATCAACAACTTGTTTTCAATAAGCCACTCTGACATTTTCTCTAAATCTGAATTTATGGCTATTTTAAGGCTCTCTCTATCTGGGGCGGAACAGACCAGGGCAGTGTCATCAGCATAAGCAAATATCGTTGCATTTAGTTGTAGATGTAACATGTCATTGATATACATTAAGAAAATTAAAGGACCAAGAATTCCTCCTTGAGCTGTTCCATATTGAAGCTGTACCACCTGGCTCAATACATTATTGATTTCACAGCTTGTTTTCTGTTAGAGGAAAAAGATGTCAACCATGCCAGTGCTGGACCTCCTATACCATACTTCTTAAACTTGTTAATTAATATTTTTATATCTGGAACATCAAAAGCTTTTTGAAAATCTAAATAAATTGGAAGAGTAAACCTTTTATCATCTACAGCTCTTGTTATGCAATCCAAATGCTTGAAAATTGCTAAATCAGTGACTGTTCACTTTTAATGGAAACTTTCTGAATATTTTGTGATTTTATGAATTGAGGTAATGGCCACAATTTCCCAATATGGTGGAGAAAATAATACGTTATATGAAAAAATCCTTAAGACATTTAACGATGTTTTTGATCCTTTAGACAATTATGAAAACTTTTATTGTAAATGTTATACCCTAGGAGACAATTGGGTATAATTTGTAGTGAATTTTGAAATAGTCCAAAGCCCTTGGAGGTATTTTATTGAAACACAACATATAAGGAGGAATCAATGTATTCAATGTATCAATTTAAGTTAAAATACACTTTTTGAAATTTATGACTTTGTCAACTTAAACTATTTCTACCAAATCGATTCTATTAAATAATTAGAGTAATTTTACTTTCGTTGCTGGACACCGATTTAATATACTACATGAATAATACTGGAACTCGTAATGTCTACGAGCGTATTATCATATCAGGTGCCAGTCATAGAATGCACGTAACAAATTTGATGAACAGCAACGATTTAAATCATCAGTACGGCAACATAACAAAATTAAAAAACTAACTTACCTTAACAAATATCAAACATAATACATTTCATTTTTTTATCTTAAAATAAATCAGAACCCTTAATGTAATTCAATAAACCAACGATTACTGAGATTAGAACATCTTAAATTAGATTACCTTCCTTTTAATGGTGTAAGATGCAAGCTTTGGCAGCATTTTTCTTAATGCCCCATTCCTTTAATAATATGGGGAAAATTATATTTAAGTAAACCCATATCTGGAATGTTTTTAAAAGAAAAATACCATATCGTACAAGTGTTTAAAATAACTCTAAGAATCCAAAAGCATAACCAATATTGGGCCATGATATTCTATAGAAAAATTAAAATTGGCCTCCATATTTAAAAACAGCGTTTGTCTTTTTAAAAAAAAGGCATAAAATAGTATCTTTTTTAAAGTTTGATACATAATTTATAGTAAAATAGCAAGCAATTCCTACAATATGGGTCAACACCCAGTGTATATTTCTTTATATAAATCTTGTTTCGATAAGAAAATTGCAAAACTCTCCTTTAAAGCAACGAAAAAAGCTTAACGTTTTTTTTTCAAGGGTGAAGTAATCACAGCAACAACAACAATGGAGGATTAGTGGTCCCAGTCCAGGCAATTGACGAATCAATTCAATTGTTGCATTTACTGCTGCGGAGTGCTTGATTTAATCGTCCCTTTGTTTTAGACTATTGCTATTAAGAGAGAAATACATAGGTGAAAAAAGTTAGTTTTAATTCTATGTATTATTTACTTTTTATAAATAATTTTCCTTAGAAATACTTTGTATGGTTAAATATTTGCAGTTTATAAAATAAAATCTGTCATTAAAATAGTTTAATGTCTTGAAGTACTTAATAATCAATAAACATTGACCAAATCAATGTAATTTTATATCATAGTTAAAATATATCCATCCCTGAAATCCTATTCCTAGGCTCCACTATAAAAAAGTTAATTTACTATTCATTTACTCGGTGCAGGACAAATATGTGTAAGAAAAATGTATTTTTATCCAGAAAGTTGAAAAAATTGCCTCTTCATTTATTTACCTTAAAACAATTGCTGTTTTAGTTTATGAGGAATATTTTGAACTTTATATATCCTTATTTTACCACTTATACTACTATCTGATGTTTCATGAATATCAGAACTTCATCAAAGTTTTTCTTCTATCCAGTAAAACATTTAATTTAACTAATAATTGTGTTAAATGAAAGTGAGTATGCAGGTTTGCTGCAATAACAAGGTAAATCTGGAGGGTTTAAGGTCATAATTAGGTAGACCTCAACAACATGAAGCCATATATGAAGTTTTATTTAAATATGTTGAGAAATAACTGAATTATCATATTAAATTATATCCCCATAAGAATATCATTAGAAAATGAATACGCAGGTTTGCTGCCATAAAAGTAAAAAAGAAGGGGATTTTAGGCTACTAACGATTGCCTCTCATCTAGTCGAAGCCACATACCAAATTTGATTCAAATATGTTAAAAAATAATCAAAGTATAAATTTGTATTTGTTTCTCCAAATTTAAGAATTTTTTGATACCTTACAACATTTTGGATTTTGACAAAAATAATCCCCATATAAAGTATACTTTAATTGATATTTCTTTGTTCTCCATTAAATTCTTAAACTTTTGGTAAAGTTGCAAGCCAAACGCACGAGCGGTTACAAAATGAAGGGCTGTCGAAAACGAAAAATTTTTTTGGTTCTTCAATTTTAAGGAAAATTTTGATTTTTAGACAACTTTTGCTCAGTCACACTCATTATTTTTGCATAAAATAGCTATGAAATATCTTTTAAACTTAATATTCTATCTAGCTATGAAGGTTTCATCAAAATATTTTGTCAACCTTTCAATCTAGACGTCAAAATGTTCAATAGGTACACTGAAAACCAAAAAATCCCTATTTTCCCTAATTCATGGAAAACGATTGAGTTTAAGACCTATGTTTACCAGACATTTTTTTCTCATTTTGACCCAAGGAACCATATCCTGAAGTTTGTCATGGTTATCGTGGAACACCCTGTATACAGTATGTTCATTTTTTTGTGCACACCATTGGGATCTCGTAAACTATAAGAGATACAAGAAAGGTTAAATTAGCAAAGTAATGCGTAATAAAAAGACAAATAAAATGGTGGTAAGCAATTTAAAATATTCGACCAAACTCGTTCGCTACGCTCAAAAAACCATTTTGGCCCCAAAACTAAAATTGCCCATAACTCCCTTATTTTTTAAGGTAAAAGACTGTAAGTGGGGTCAAATTTACACGAAATTTTACGTAGAATCTAAATATCCAGTCAAAAATGTGATACCATTTATGGTTTTCTGAGAATAATGTTCAAGTCCAGAATTTTAAATGCCCACATGTAAAATTTTATTTTTTATTGGAAAGATATGTTTCTCCTGATTACAAAAATACCATACATGTGATATTTTCCTCTTCAAATGTGTTTTTAATCTGAGAAAATATTTTTTGTAAATCAAAATGGGTTATAATGCACTGGATTTATCATAAAAATGATAACTATGAAAACAGCTGATGTTTTCTAAACAGCTGACTGACTCGGAACAGCTGATTGGCAGCAAAATGCTATTTTACGGATAAATAAACATCTTCATTAAAAAACAACTGATTTATTTGTAAATTATCTTTTTACTGTTAATCAGCTGTTTCTAGTCAATCAGCTGTTAAATATTAACCAGCTGTTCCCCTTTTCCTTATTTATGTTATGAATCCAATTCATCATAGCCCATCATCATGTACAATAATGAATTAACTTGAACATACCATTAATTTAAAATGTTTAATAGATTTTAACGTATTAAATTTATAATAACAAGAAGAGAAAGGGAACAGCTGATGAATAGATAACAGCTGGTTGACTAGAAACAGCTGATTAACAGTAAAAGGATAGTTTACAAATAAATCAGTTGTTTTAAATGAAGGTGCTTCCGTGAAACAGCTTTTTGCTGCCAATCAGCTGTTTCGTGTCAATCAGCTGTTTCGAGTCAATCAGCTGTTTGGTACAAATCAGCTGATTTCATAGTTATCATTTTTATGATAAATCCAGTGCATTATAACCCATTTTAATTTACAAAAAAAATATTTTCTCAGATTAAAAACACATTTAAAGAGGAAAGTATCACATGTGTGGTATTTTTGTAATCAGGAGAAAAATATTTTTTCAATGAAAAATGAAATTTTACATGTTACCATTTAAAATTCTGAACTTGAGCATTATTCTCAGAAAACCATAAATGGTATCACATTTTTGACTGGATATTTAGATTCTACGTAAAATTTAGTGTAAATTTGACCCCACTTACAGTCTTATACCTTAAAAAATAAGGGAGTTACGGGCAATTTTAGTTTTGGGGCTAAAATGGTTTTTCGAGCGTAGCGAACGAGTTTGGTCGAATATTTTAAATTGCTCACCACCATTTTATTTGTCTTTTTACTACGCATTACTTTGCTAATTTAACCTTTCTTGTATCTCTTATAGTTTACGAGATCCCAATGGTGTGCACAAAAAAATGAACACACTGTATATATACATATGTGTGTGTGTGTGTGTGTGTGTGTGTGTGTGTGTGTGTTTTCTTGTATTTGGTCGATAGTGACCTCAGTCGCCGACCTAGAGACCGTGCTGTGACATCTTCAAAAACAGTGACATCTTACACACGATGTCACTAAGTTTTCGGTTCATTTTACATCATTTATGACCTCCTGCGACTTTTTAGCGATTGTTGTCACTATTGAGTATTCTTAGATTGTGTATAATTTTACTGAGATTGCTCGTTTATGGCATCGCCAAAAGTTCTCGTGCAGTAGCGCCCCTAGTGGGATGTGGACAAACCTCGGGCAGCGTACGCGCCGTTTTCCAGCGGCTCCGTCGCTCGGTGATCGCGCGCTTGCTTGTGTTATGATGTCACTATTTTTAAGGTACCTCGGCACAATCCGACCGTTGGTAGATGTTTAAATCTTACCCGAAAGGAAGTATTTGGAGCTATTTTAAGGATATCTTTTATGAAATGTATAAAATAGCTGCCCAGCACAAATAAAATGTTGTACTGTACTATAGAAATGCTCTAAGTACTTTGAGTGCAACTTGATTAACAAAATTAAAAGGGTTGTTGGTAACAGTGGTTTATTTTTAACCATAAAAAATTAATATAAAACGAACAAACTATTTTCTGAAAATCGTTTCTGACAATGGATGATCGGAAGAAAGAAAATACAAATACCCATATTTTTAACTGTTGAATGCATGCGATGATGAAACTACTTCTATAGGAAATCCCTTAATCCTCAGGCAAAGCAACAAAATTATAATTTAATTAGTAGTAAGAAATATTGCTTTTTTAAGAGGCTCGCAGCCTCGATTTACCTTGTGTTTTCCCAATGTAATGATTGTTTGGTTATGGAACAAAAGTATTATAATATTAGAATTTATTCTTTTGGTTACGGAACAAAATATATTATTATTTACTGATAATATACAGGGTGTTTCTTTTTAACGCAACCCATTTTTAAGATTGAATAATGCACGTATAAATATGAAATGAGTAATGTTTTATTGCTCTTTACATTTTATTCAGTCTATTATTTAAGTTTTATCACATTTAGTTTACATTATGTGCTCAAACAGTCCGCCGTTGGCATTTGTATGAAGTTATGTTCTTTTCATCAAATTCCAAAACACGTGTTGCAAGGTACCTCTTTGAATTTGAAGGTACATACAATAAATACATTAAATACAATTCCTGGATATCACCACATAGACTTCACGTCTGCGTGTGGGGACTGTGGGGAGAGTCTTTGCTGTCATACTTTTTCCAAATTCACTTGGCGTCTGTTAAGAACAACGTTTTGAACACACTAAGCACTAAAAAAAATATTGACTTAAAATCTAAAAGAAAAATAAGTAGACAATCAAAATTAATAAAAATATTATTTTTTAATGAATCAACCAAAAAGATCGAAGCCGTAAGAAAAAGAAAAATGAGTGAAGTTTAAAAAATTTACTAAATCTTATAATTTGAGTGGGTCAGTGCTTCCACTGCCCCATCGTCCAGGCCCTGCAGCCACCGCACGATACCAAAGTTGTCCGTCATATTGGAAAATGTTAGCCATTTACAAGAAAATGGATTTAATATTTTTTAATTTCTTAAAAAAGTAGGCGAGGTCCCCGATTTCGAGTTTCCTCTAAATGCAATAGTTTCTTAGATACCAATAATGGCACAGTTAAGTCAAACACACTATATACTATTTATAATTATAAAAGAGAAATACTATACTATAAAAAAGAAAACTGGGCCTTCTTGGGCAGGCCCCTCCATATTACTATACTAAGAAATATTATACAATACATAATTATAACGGCGTTTGGCAAGACTCAGGATAACGAGAGAGGGCTCAAAATAAAGGTCTTAATACCATCTTTCTATATATCCAGGGCGAGTCTTCAAAGCCGTCCGCAACAGGTGGTAGACGAACATACAAAGACTAAACAAAACCTTTCCAAATAATTCATACCCGAGGAACAACGTACATATAGTTTTAACCTTTTTAAAATACAAGGGTATTCCAAAACCGGAGGTCATGGTTTCGAATCTCAGAACTTTTAGATGTAAACATATGTCACGTTTTTCAACATTTTAAAGCTCTAAAAAAGAGAAAAATTTGGTGAAAAAAGAATTCACTTATCTTTATTCGTTTCAAAACGGTGGCCGTTTTTGTGAAAAATATTGGTATTTACGGAACACTCTTTATCTCGAGAACCGTGAAACACATTTTTGCTATGTTATAAAATTATTAATCCTTGTAAACTCATTGTAGCGAATTTTACCTATGGGGAAGAAGCTATTACCGTAGTAGTCATGGTAAGACCTAAGCCCAAGACCATGATAACCTTTTGTTTTTGGGCCCCCAGAGGCAAAAAACACCATTCGTTCGAATTTATATACATACATATATATATATATATATATATATATATATATTTATATATTTATTTATAAAAACTAACGAATAGTGTTTTTTGCTTCTGGGAGCCCCAAAACAAAAAATTATCATGGTCTTGGGCTTAGGTTTTACCATGAGACCTATGGTGATAGCTTCTTTCCTATAGGGGAAATTAGGTAAGACAAAAAAACTCACAAATACAAGGTCACTGTCTGATACAAGGTTACTATGTGAACCCGTGCGAATTCGCAAGATTTAATTAAATTATAAATGATTGGCTGCCTTCTATGCGCACATATATGTCGTCAATCTACTGTAAAAAGAGGTTTTCGGAACGATGTAGCGTGCTGAAAGTGTCTCTAATAGCCACTCATTAGGATGCGTATTGCAGCATTTTAAGCGATGTTCGTTGTGCAATTCCTTCAAACTGAAAATATGGTAAAAGCAACAGGTCAGCCATTGGGCCGAGGTAAAATTGAAGAATATGTACTCTTCTAAGTGGCTTATCTTTCGGGTAAATAATTGAGTCACGCTCACACTTGGTGGTTCGCTATCGTTTGCTCTAAACATAATAGCAACATCATTAGAAGTTATGTCCTTGTATCAGCCCTAATATTCTTTTCGATCTCAGACAATGTGCATTCCGAGTTGTGTATGCTGCTCATCAGGAGTATTTTTCAGAACGCAACTCTTTACTTTGAAAATTTGCGCTCAGGGATTAACTTTAACCAAGTGTTCAGTCAAGCTGTGCATGAGCTCATTGCTGCAAGAGCCGTTGGCTTTGTTTAGCATTCTTTCTTGATAACCAATTTTGACGTCCGTTATAGATAAAGAGCATATAATGAAAGTTCTCCTCACAAATGTAAGGTGCTATAATTGAGTGATAAATTGTTGCGTACACTTTATACATGAAAAACCCTCCGCCATTGTTTTCTTCAATTTAATAGCTCTTTTGCTTACCGTTGCGAGCACAGAGTTCTTGGAATTAAGTTTTCTTTGCAGTTTCTGCTCAGTCTATCGGTACCAGTAATAAGGCTTTGAATGTAGTCGCATTGTCGAGATGTAAGTAGATTTAAGTTTTCCTTATGGCAGCTGTATGAAAATCTTGTCTCTTCCTCTTTTTTCTCCTTGAAAATGAAGCGCGCCACATTTCTGACATGGTAATGCCATCCCGCCAAGTGAATGTTGCTGAATCCTTGGATTTGTTAGTGTAATTTTGTCATTGTAATTTTCCACTAATTGTTCCAGCTCTGCGTATGAAGCTTCTGTTTGCACACCTTCCCGCGTTGTCCCGCCGTGCGCGAACATCTTGCCGTACATTGCCCCGCCTTGACCGACAGCTATGAAACTTCTTCGTCGACTCGTTCTTATCATGTTTGAAAGAATATAAAGTGTCCGATCACAAAAAATTGTCGTCGACTTCTTCCTTTTTAAATAAAAAATAACAGCAGGGCTGAGTTTTAAAAACTACTTTGATTTCTAATTTTTTTTTGGTCAGTGATCTATATAGGCTATTTTAAATCCCACACAGCTGATCAGATGTTTGTTTACATTTTCACTTTGTCAAAACCCAGTTTACTTTATAATCAGTTTTTTACACTTTTTTCGAGTTATAATGCTTAACTAAAATCCTAAAGACGTTTGACAAATCTGCACATAGAGACGCGTGTTTTGATGTATAATATGTTGGGGTAAGTCTTCAAATAAAAAAGCCTTATCGTGAACAAAGATTCCATGTAGCGTATTAATAATATAGAAGATTTACTTATGTACCTTCAAAATAATATACATTTCTTTATTGAACAAAAATAAATATAACAGTGCTATTTGTGTTCAAGGTGGTGGACCAAAAATTATTATAAAAACATAATTTAACTTTAAGGTTTTTAGGATGAATTTTAGACTCATTAGATCGAATATTGTACTTTTCGCAACTTATTTCATTTGATCTTAAAAAAATGAAAATGTAGCCATGAAATGACCATGAATATATTTTACATTTTGTATGTGAAATGACGGTTTTAGGAAAGACATTTTAAAGTTGTGTTATATAGGTCAGAGCGAGTGGCGTACGTCACATTGTAAATATTAACACCTGTGTGACCTTGGTGCGATCTGCCACAAACCTGGTGGAACTAGGTTGAATATTTCATTTCAAATCATACAACATTTTCAATATAAAAATCAAGATTATAATTTTTTAATTTAAAATCTTACCCTTATAAGAACATTGAATTTTTATTTGAATTAATGAATCACTTTTACAATATTGGTCCAGTCAATCTACTCGATGACCTTAAAAAATTGCAAGGAGACGTTTTTTGATGAAAGTTTACTAAATAAAATGTATATTTTAATATATCCAAAGTTGACCAAAATTGGACCATGGGAACCTGAATATAATCAAGTTTAAAAATTGCGGCTTTACCCACCATGTGAAAAGTTTTGGAAAATGTCAGTCAACTGCATTTTTATCAATGCTTTGTCGAGGTATTGACTTTGGACCGCCGTCAATTATTGTTTGGTGATTGGTTCTTAATTTTGACAGGGTATTCATTTTTGGCTACCATTGTGGATCCACCATATTCTATATAAATATTTTTTCAAGTATGGAGATGGTGGTGTAGCACATCATTATAGACTAGATTTGTATTCTAATCACAATGCTAAAATCCGTTTTCAAAAATTTGGTTTTGTTAAAAAGATATGCCCAAATTGCCAAATCTATGCCATGCACATAGAGATATATAAATACTAAAAAATTAGTCAAAGATACCAAAATGAATCCAACTCAAAAAATCGCAACATTTTTCTACTCCAACATTGCAACATCAATACAGTTTAAAAACATTCATAAGATCTTGGAAATTAGTTAACCCATCAAAACAGTACGAGCCCAACCATAGAGAGGAGATCTTTCAATAACTATCAGCTAAACAATAACGTATGAATAATTTGGCATTGGCAGAATGTTTGTTTTGGTTTTCATTGAGAATGTGCTAAAATAGAATGAATTACTTTACTGTTCCTTGTTTCATTGTAATTAAGTAACTTACAAACGCTATCCTAATCATCATATAAGAAGTATGGTGTCTGGCGTCGCATGTTTTTCTGAATTTTTACTTTCAGTTTTCTTTAATTTCCATTAATACATACTCCTTAAACCTGCAGTAATGGCGCATTTTTGTGATACCACTACTGGTGCGGGGGTCTGTAGGTCCCCCATTTTAAAATTTTTGTATAATAAGTTGTAAACATCTTTTTTTGGAATTTCCCCTATAGGGAAGAAGCTGTTACCGTAGTACTCATGGTAAGACCTAAGCCCGAGACCATGATAACTTTTCGATTTGGTGCCCCCAGAAGCAAAAAAACACAATTCGTTCATTTTCATATTTATCTATATTTGCATAGCTATGTGACTTTAATCATGATAAGTCGCGCAAAAGTGGTCCGATCTTTCTGAAATTTGGCATGGACGTGTAA
The DNA here is from genome assembly GCA_035578135.1 of Flexamia atlantica. Taxonomy (NCBI): domain Eukaryota; kingdom Metazoa; phylum Arthropoda; class Insecta; order Hemiptera; family Cicadellidae; genus Flexamia; species Flexamia atlantica. The sequence continues at coordinate 9,957,974 of JAQJVK010000013.1, forward strand.
AGTAGTAATTATTCGGACGAGTTCGCATACCAGCCCGATCGGACTACCGGGAAGGGGGGTAAAGGTGGTGAACCTCCAAAAATGGGTTTTTTGAGTTTTTTACACAGAATAATAAAAGTAATCCAATTTTTGTTAGCATCGTTGAATTCAGCTAAAAAAAACAACCAATTTAGTGTTTTGATATACATTTGATGCATTTGATACATTTGTTTTGATGTCCATTGGTTACCGAGATATTGAAAGTGGTAAATACAGTACGTTGTTCCAATGTTATCCTTATGGGAAATAGGTAAAATTCTTTAACTCGCTTATTTCTCAACATATCTTGATAAAACTTGGTAAATGGCTTCTTCTAGTTCAGATCTATTAAAAATTGAATTAAAACCCCCCAGTTTTAATGTACCAGTGGCAGCAATCCTGCATACTCATCCCCCACGTTATTCTTATGGAATTTACAAATACATGTCAAATATTGCTATGTTTGATTGAAATATTTTGTTTTGCATTTTGAATTCGATGAGTATGCAGGTCTGCTGCAACGGGGGTATTAATGTTACACCTCAGTACTTGTTGTGTAAATAAATTATGAGTGGCAACTGTTAGCCGTATAAAAGCACGGATAAAGCGCTAAATATACCAACACACAACTCTCTTTATATATATATATATATATTGGCCAAACGATCACGCCACTTAGGGTCAGAATGACCAACCACCGATTTGACGTCCACCACTAAAACCCAAACAGGCCGATATCAGCGCACACTATCTCTCATAACAAAAACAAATTGGAAGACTGTTACACAATTAAAGGCATTTACCATGTTGAGCCTAATGTTTACAAGGAGACAAATACACACAATTTGAGAAATGTAGAGATAGCTCATCACATGATATTAAAAACGAGACAACCTGATTGCCTCAATATACGCTGACTCTCTGGACGGTTTTAAGGCAATCAAACAAATCAACATTTGGAGGATATGATTTCAAAATTTATCATGTGATTTTTCTTATATTTACATAATAGTTTATTTTATTTTAACCTTATCCAGCTTTGTTTTGAAAACGATGTAATTATTCGAAATATTAACAACTTATTTGAGCTGGAAAATGTTTTTGTTTTAATTCTTTTAGTTTTTAAATAATATAGATATAATTTTTTTAATATAGATATATTTTTTTAATATATATATATATATATATATATATATATATATATCTGTGACTGTTAGCACGATAGCGGGCGTAAAAATGGTCTGATCTTTATGAAATTTGGTGGAGACATGTAAAGTGGTAATCAATTGGACGAGTTCTTAAACCAGCCTGATCGGATCATCAAAAGGGGGGGGGGGGGGTAAAGGGGGATAAACCCCCCCAAAAATGGGTTTTCTGCGTATTTCACATAAAAATTTCAAGTGATCCAGTTTTGGATTACAACATTGAATTGCTTGAAAAAAAAAACAATTAATTTAGTATTTTGAATCATATCTCGTATGTCCATTGGTTACCGATATATTGAAAGTGGTAAACACAGTACGTTGTCCCAATGTTAACCTTATGGGAAATAAGTAAAACTAGGAATACCCGAGCCAATGCGCTGCATGTTTTTTGTATTATGTAATTTTACTTCTTAAACAACCTTCTACTTCTTATTTAGTTAGTTTTATACTTAGTTTTGTTACTTCCTAGTTAATATAAAAAACATTTTACGAAATTTTTACTAAAAAATCAAGAAATGAAAAAACGACATTTTAGGAAATTTTTACTAAAAAAATCAACAAATGAAACAACGGTAACTGTGAATAGATTAATTTATTTATTTACCTTGACTAATCATTTAGTATTTCTTGGAAAACTACGTTCGTAAAAATCTCCATTTGATAGTTTTCCTTGGCTTGGGCTTTCTTTTAGATAAATTTGTATCCCTGCACAAGATGTTGACCTGCTTAAGGCTACGTAAAGTTGTCCATGAGTAAACACTGGTCTTGGCAGGTAAATGGCGACTTTATTTAGGGATTTATTTAGGGATTTTACAATGTGTTTTGGTAGCCCACTTATAGTTTTTACCAAAGTTTTTGAAATGTCTCGATCCATCAGTTTTACCAGTAAACATTTCTTGCATATATTGATTTTATCTGACATTAGGCAAGTTAACTTAACCACCGTGACAACAGGATGTGTATATTCTTCTTGTGTTTTCTTCACTTGCAAAATAAGTCGCATAACAGTGCTGGCAAACATTATTTATTTCTCCAAGTGTGTGATTATCTGGATTCCGTATTGTTAGACCGGGCCTTTCTTCTCCCATTCTTCTCAAACGCATAAGCTCTCTTATTAAATGCCTCCTCCTCCTGTTTTCAAAGTTTCTGCTCGAGGCATTTTTTGCTTCGAACAATAATTCCAACGAAAGGAATCAAACTAATATATTTACATTAAGTGTTTACATCGGTATATAACCTCCTAAATATTAAAAACATCAATATTTACTTTTATAAAAGCTGCTGAGTTTCTTCTTATAATCAGCTGTTTTTTGTGTTTAAATCTATTGCATGTTAATCTTACTGAGAAAAATCTACCTTTGAGAGCGCCTCGCGCCCTTAGGGGTAGGAGTTTTCAAAATCTAAAACCTTAATGGGAAACTACGAAATGAGACGAATTTTTTGACACATCAAACGCTGAAATTGGTCCACAAAAAAGGGAGGAGTAGTGTTCACAAAAAACGGCTTCACGTATAATAGATCAGGAGGATTCTATATATCGTTTATTTCTCAACATATCTTGATAATACCCCCGTTGCAGCAGACCTGCATACTCAGCGAATTTCAAAAGCAAAACAACATATTTCAATCCAACATAGCGAGATTTGACAGGTTTTGGTAAGCTCCATAAGAATAACATGGGGAATGAGTATGCAGGTTTGCTGCTACGGGTATATTAAATCTGGGTGGTTTTAATTCAATATTCAATAGATCTGAACTACAAGAAGCTATTTACCAAGTTTTATTACGATATGTTGAGAAATAACCAAGATGTAGAATTTTACTTATTTCCCATAAGGTTAACATTGGGACAACGTACTGTGTTTACCACTTTCAATATCTCGGTAACCAATGGACATAGAGCAATGGTTCAAGATACTAAATTTTTGTTTTTTTATTGAGCTGAATTCAATGGTGCCAACTAAAATTCGATAAATTTTATTTTCCTATGTAAAAACTCAAAACACCCATTTTTGGGGGGGTTTATCCCCCTTTACCCCCCCTTCCGGTGGTCCGATCGGGCTGGTTTACGAACTTGTCCAATTGATTACCACTTTACATGTCTGTGCCAAATTTCATTAAGATCGGACCATTTTTACGGCCGCTATCGTGCTCACAGACACACACACACACACACACACACACACACACACACACACACACACACACACACACACACACACACATATATATATATATATATATATATATATATATATATATATATAAATTCGAACGAATGGTGTTTTCTGCTTCTGGTGGCCCCAAAAACGAAAAGTTACCATGGTCTCGGGCTTAGGTCTTACCATGAGACCTACGGTAATAGCTTCTTTCCTATAGGGGAAATTCGCTAAAACTTGGTAAATGGCTTCTTCTAGTTCAGATCTACTAAATATTGAATTTAAACCGCCAGTTTTAATTTACTTGTAGCAGCAAACCTGTATACTCATTCCCCGTGTTATTCTTATGGAGCTTACAAAAACATGTAAAATTTCGCTATGTTGAATTGAAATATGTTGTTTTGCATTTTAAATTCGCTGAGTGTGCAGGTCTGCCGCAACGGGGGTATTTAATTTGATATACAACTAACCAAAATATGCTGACGTTACTTTAATTTTCGAAAGCAGGTTAATTGGGTGCTCAGCCGCAAATAATGCTTTGCCATTGCTTAAAAGGTGGTTTGTCCAGAATTTACTCTTTTTAAACATATTGAACACTAAATTAATAGGATAGGAACACTAAATTAGGGGATACAAACGATTTTCATTTACCAAGTTTATTATTTTGTAATCCGGAGGCTAAACAACTGAAAATACCAAGTTAGTTATCCATTTAAGTGTCTACCCCATTGATAATGACTGTTCGTGTAATACTTTTGATGAAGTAACTTCTCATAAGTACATGGACATTGTATTTAGTAACTGTAAGAAAGGGAACAAATCATATGTTTTTATTTACTTCTTAACTAAGAAAATATGTTTTTTTTAGATGGTTTCATCTGTTCTAAAACCCCCTAAAATATCCTTCAAAAACTGATTATTAAAGTTGCATTTAACTAAGGCGTTCACTAACCCAGAGTCAGCTTTTAAGCATAAAACAGTTATTCATAAAAATCCTATTCATAAAAGTCAAGGACATATTTTTACCAACGTGACTCATCCTTGCATAATATTCCCAAAATATTTTGCATTCCTACGATTCAGTTAACAACAACTTATTATGCGGTCAACTCTTCCTACATACCTTGCATTTTGTATCGTAATTTAATGTCCAATCCACAATTGAATGATATTTTTTATCCTCCTTAAATTTTCATTTAAAGTGGTGTAAATAAATGGTTATCGCAGTTAAAAATTTCTAGTTCTCAGCTTATTATCACAGCATTTTTCAGGTGGAGCTGTCCTTACTATATCTTCCACTGCAATAATTAGCCCTGCAATTCCACCCCCCTCACTAATAGATGATACTAAAGTATTTCCCTCAATTGAAATCGCAAGACCTCCTATACATCCTACGCATGACTACAGTTTCCTCCTCTTACAATAAACTGTTTCAGCAAACTGACACATAATTTATGCCTTAGATCAAGAAAATCTACAATAAAATAAAATAAATTAAAGATTTCCAACAAATATATACCAAATCGGTTAGCAATTAACGGGGATATTTGCCACAATAATACCAAAGGACTACATACTGCGTTTACCACCAAACTAAAATATCGATTTTCTCCGCAAGAAGTTGACGTAGACGAACAATTCAAAATAATAGTTTTTTCCAAGCCAAATTTAATGGTTGCAAGTATGTTTTCTTTAGAAGTTACAGATTTTGTGAAATTCGAGAAACATTTTTTTTTTACTTAAACCCCCTTTACAGGCATATGAGTGGTGTTATTTTATTTGTCATCTTAAGGACTAAAAATCATAAAATTTTTATCAAAATCGTTAGAGCCGTTTTTTGAGAAATTTGGATTTTTTTGTTATGGGTTTTTATGGGGTAAATACCCTTAAAAATCTAAAATTAAAAAAATGAAAAAAACCCTGGAGATATCATGGCTTTTTACCTAAATGCCAAATATCATGAAAATTGGATCACGGGCTTAGTAATCAATCAAAAATTATTCTTAAGGACTAATATGCTCTATTACAGATATCATTAATAACCAATCTTGATCTTTTAATAGCCCTGAAATACAATTTAAATCATACAACCGTTTGCAATGGTCTTATAAGATTCCAGTGGACAAGAGCCCAAATTCCCAGCCTATTCTGTAAATAGTCCCCATTTGGGACGGGTGTAGCTAGCCGCTGTCAAATACAATTCCTCTATTAATTTTTTTTTAATTTCATCAAATCAAGAAAAGCTTTAAGTTTGGTAAAACCTACACAATGTATTATTAGTACAGACCCAATAAGATAGTCTGCCTAATGTTTTTGCTTAAAGTTTTTTGTAGTTAATATTAAACTTTCACCTCAATCGTGTTAAATAATAAAATTTAAAAACTAATGTTTATCATTCGTTAAAAATTTACCTGTCAAGGAACAAATTCAATTAACGCGCGCATTAATCCTAGGAAAAAAAGAGAAGTAAAACGTTAGCTGTAATATTAAAAGAGTAATTTTGAAACACATTTACTGTGTTAACTCCCCATTATTTTACAGTATGGTTTTCTTTAGAGACTTTGAATTAAAAAAGTTAAATATTTTAAAAGATGTTTTAATATTATAACATTTTTTATCAGAATCTGTCAAAATAAAATGTTAATATCATATCAGGTAAATAGTTCCAAATACAGTTATGATGCAATTATTTAAAATGAAATATAACATTTCCCATAAGAAAAATTATCTACAATCCTCGTTCCATTGTTTGCCAGTATAAAATGAAAAAATCTCAAATAGCGTCTTGTGGTCGTCGGAAGACTCCTGTGCCGAGAGCTGCCCAGTTCAAGCCGGGCAAAACAGCTAAGCACAACGTGACAAGGCGCTCAGTTCACACAACCGGCACTACCACCGGGAAGTGACATCGCGTACACACCGGCACAAATAAGCTCAATTGTGACATGCTGTCACTATCTTTTATTGCAATTTAAAGCATTAAAAAGGTGAATTGATAATCTAACTAAATATTGGTTGTAAACTAGCTTTGCCGTATTCATGGCATATCCAACTTCGAAGATGTCACTATCGACCCTGTGTCAGAATCAGGTGGAAACCTGTATGTGTGTGTGTGTGTGTGTGTGTGTGTGTGTGTATGTGTGTGTGTGTGTGTGTGTGTGTGTGTCTGTGAGCCCAATAGCGGCCGTAAAAATGGTCTAATCTTAATGAAATTTGGTACATACATGTAAAGTACTAATTCCTCGGACGAGTTCGTAAACCAGCCCGATCAGCCCACTGTAAGGGGTGTAAGGGGGGGGTTTTAAGTTTTTTACATAGATATATAACATTTATCGAATTTTTGTTGCCACCATTGACTTCAGCTTAAAAAAAAACAAACAATTTCGTATTTTGTATCACTGCTCTATGTCCATTGGTTACCGAGATATTGAAAGTGGTAAACACAGTACGTTGTCCCAATGTTAACCTTATAGGAAATAAGTAAAATTTTATCTCAGTTATTTCTCAACATATCTTGATAAAACTTGGTAAATAGCTTCTTATAATTCAGATCCACTAAATATTGAATTAAAGCCACCCAGTTTTAATATATCTTGCCAGTCCTGGCCTACATTAACTAAATAATGAACTAAGCATTGGTGAGAAATAACTGAAAAGAGTAGGTCACAAGACTGCTCAAACAAAAGGTTTAATAAACAAAGCACAAATATCAAAGTAAACCAAATTTCAAATGAAACAGGAAAATCAAATGAGAACAAAATTAAAATAGAATTAAATTTATAGTGTTTGCCCTGACAAACCTGAGCTTAAAATGTCAATGGATTGAATTTACATTATTAATTAACTTGTAAATTATTATTACATGCATTACATATTAAATAAGTGACTTGATAACTTCAAATTGAAAAATGAGATAATACATTCTTATAAAATATGTTTACATAATATTGAATATTTACAGTACCTTCTTATAAATAATAAATAAGGAATCCACTAATTACCCACAACACACCCTCCTTGCTCACTCACACATCACACACACCCTTCTTCTCTCCTCTCGACCCGAGGCCTCCTTCTCCCACTCCTCTTCTTTCTTCCTCCCGCCGAGCAGATAATTGCCTCCTCATTGGCTGTCATCCCCGATAGGGAGTGTCTTAAAGGTTGTTGAAACAGTTTTTAGAAGCATTCCCCACCGGGCACATCTTGCTCGCGTCAGCTGGGAAAGGACGAATGAAAGACGATCGGTCAGACAGACAGACGGACAAGTTATAGTTTCATGAGAGGGACAATTGAGTCTATGATTTATTAAGTTTTGAGTTTGGAAAATGATTAAGTTTTAGTCACGTAGTTACAATCTTAGTTACCCATGTTATTCTTATGGAGCTTACCAAAACATGTAAAATCTCGCTATGTGTGATTGAAATATGTTGTTCTGTATTTGATTTCGCTGAGTAAGCAGGTATGCTGCAACGGGGGTATTTTATTTCTACTACGGGTTTTATAAATTTTTTAAGACTGTCAGGAACTTTCAACTCACATAGGGAAATATCAAAAGACGTGTATTCTCTAGCAGCTTTTAAAATAGGATATAGAGTTTTTTCATTAATATTTTCCCTAAAAATAAAAAAAATCATAAACTAGCTATTGTCCCGGCTTTGCACAGGGAAAATAAGTGCTGCAATCAGTGGTAGACAATGGAAATTTTACAGCTCGTTCAAACTTTTGGACGTAACCACAGTGAATTTTGAGTTTTATCTAATTTCGACGGGTAGTGCCATACTCCCGAAAACTTTGCATATTATTGTGTTTAAGTAGTTCTCTTCTTTGAAAATCTTAAATGTATTGGAAAATCAACGTAAGAATGGACTTAATTTGACACCTCAAACTTTATAATCCATCCAGTCGTTTTGAAGTTATGCTGTGAAAGTACCCCGTGTATTACACAAAAAATATTACATACGTTTTTTGCACATTTTTCCAGGTCACTTATACATCAAGCTAGAAATGTGTACTCCTCGTCAATTTGTAAAGTGCTATAATCCATCAAATAAGTCAAGATGTTAAGTGATCTGTCAAGCAGAGATGGTAGGATCTTAGCGTTTATGTTGCCTCCTTCTAGTCTGACTTTTACAATGAGTAATGTATGAGTTAAACATAAACAACTGTCGATCGAAAAAAGTTGACCGACTTAACTAACAAATTAAAGCAAAACTATAAAACCAATTGGCAAGAGACCAATGCAGTTAATAGAATCGTTTACGTTTATTCTTATCCATGCAAACACTGTGGCAGTTTTATTAAAAAAGTAAAAGTTGTAGTAAAAGTAGGTCCAAAGAAAACATGCAGCTGTTCGCCAGCCCCATTGATTATTCTACATAAATTCTGGAATAATTGCTAGAAATACGACCAACAGAGGTGTTTAACTTGTACATTATTGTAAGTTTCACTTTTTCAGAAAGATGATTTATTATTTATAATTTGTATCAAAGACTGAACTCCAAGCTATTGACCAGTCAACAACATACGTTTTGAATAGTTAATTCATTCGATTTCTTCTTGTGAGTGTTCGTTTACGTGTTATGTGTTGCTTCCGTACTCTTAAAACTTTACCCAGCTTGCTAGTATAAAACATTTTTCAAAACAATAATAAAAATTTTTAAAATTAAGATTAAACTAGCCTATAGTTAATTATATAATTTCATCGTGCTATAGAATTTTTGCATTTGATAATGAAACCTAACCAAGGTAAAGTATTCAAAAATAAATTATATTTCTTTAGTTAATTGATATTATTTTTAATAACTGAAAAAACAATTACTAAAACCTTTTCCCTGAAAACGAAACTGAATATTTCATATACTTTTAAAATTGTTATCAAATTTAACTGATTGCTAATTACATTTAGAAAACCGTGAAGTAAATTGTGCTCCAATAACTTTCCCTTTAAACTCAGTAAAACATTATTTTTAATGTAGTACGATAGTGCAATTCCGTTTTTAGTTAGAATAGGTATTGTTCTAACTAAGTGTGTCGTATTGTTTTATTTACAGAGCTGTAATAATGTTTAACAAAGCTTGTTTATGCTGGCTGGTCTCAGATAATTGAAGAATATTTTTAGTAAATATGCCATCGTCAATGAAATAATTTTGTTGGGCAATCAATTAACGTATAATGTATTTAATTTTTTTCTCAGTAATTAAAATTCAAAATAAAATTATTTCATTTTTCATTATATGTGTACTGAATAGTATTAATGCATACTTTTAAAAATAGCATAAACAAGTAAATATATTAATAGAGCACAATAAACATAGTTTCTCTATCTGTTAAGTTTACTCACCACTTTTCGGTCACAAAAAAAAAAAAAAAAAAAAAAAAAAAAACTGTGAAACTACTCGCTACCTTAAGCTCAAATATTCTTATTATTCTATTGATTTAATATTCTGAAATTAAAGGTTTTATTAGTAAATAAAAATGTCCAATTTTTTAAAGTATGTTTTGCCAGTTAACTTGATAGAACCAAATTTATAGCATTATTGTTCACTATTAACGCTTATTTCCTCATCTTTATGAAAAACACTATTTACAACTCGGAACAAAAGTGTTTTGTTTTTCTTCTTTATTAATTATCCTCTTTAGTTGTAACACAACTGCGCACCAACGTCAGCCACTTGCTCCTTGAGATAAAAACTACTGATTATTTGGTAGATCCAAAGAGGATTATACCCATTATACAAAAATTAAGTACGCAATTGTCTCAACACAGCAATTTGCCTATAAATATTTTAATTTAAAAAAACAAACAAATTTTTAATATTCCACGATCAAAGGATTTTTTGGATAGCGCTTATTGGCATCATCTATATATTTAAAGCCGTAAGGAAAAAACCTTGGGACAGTTCGTCTGAGACTTCTACTGGGCCGATTTACATGAGGGTTGTACCAAAACAAAGGGTTTCGGTCCTATATTAGCAGGTTTTATCTGTAATTTGAAAATGTTCACGTTAACTGGGTTAAACGTGGAAAATAAACTTTTCTTATGAGGATTTAACATGGGGAAAAAGTACTTTTTTTCAAACCTTGGGACAGTTCGTCTGAGACTTCCACTGGACCGTTTTAGATGCGGGTTGTCAGTCCTATATTAGCAGGTTTTATTCGTATTTTGAAAAACATTATGTTGAATGGGTCAAAAATGAAAAATAAACTTTTATTATGGAGATTAAACATGGGGAAGAAAGTCAACTTTTTCAATCCTTCAGACAGTTCGTCTGAGACTTCCACTGGGCCGATTTACATCCAGTTTGTACCAAATAAAAGCTCAACTTATCTATATTTGCAGGTTTTATTTACTTTTACATTATCTTGCTTTTTTTAATTAAAAAAAATCTAAATTTCTTAACATTTGCAATAATCTTATTTAACAGTTCTTCAATCAGCTGTGCTTTCATCATTTAGGTACACTTTTGCCACCACACTGCATATAAAACACTGACGTTTTAACCGGCTTCCGGTAAAAAGTAAACGTCCTGTCTTTCAGCGGTTTCCGAAGTTGTGACACTTTGTCAATCACTATGTTTAACTTGCTTTGAATTAAACTGTTTAAGTAAAATATTTTCGTGTATAAATATAGTGTGAGTAGTTTTAATTCCTGATTCATTTATTTATTTCACTGAGAAAAAAATAACATCAACCAGTGAGAAAAGGATTGTGTCCATTGTAGGCGGTGGAAATTGCCTGTTCCGTGCATTTTTTATTTAATGTTTTGGAATCAAGACCAGCATGAACTTATAAGAAGTAAAGTTGTGTGCTACATATTGATTCGCTGGTAACAATATGAACATTTTAATGTTGGGGATACTTCCTATATAGTACCAATAACATGCAAAAATGATTACCATAATCGAATGACCCTATAGATGGTGAATAATGCTGTCATGCAGCACTGCACGTATTCCTTCCTATCTGTATTAATATCCCAGAAAAGTAGATTATGAGTATAAAATATTAGTTAATTTCACTGATGGCTGAAACCATTTTTTCTTTTTGAAATTTGCTGAAAGAAAAATACTTGGCAGAAACACCAGTTTAAAAAGGATATTTCATAAATATTTCGCACCAACTGCCCTGCGCTCCACTCACTACGACACCACGAAAATGGATGAGCCGTGTCCGTCGAGTATCGACGGGCAACAACTAGTCTATATATTTAAAGCCGAAAGGAAAAAACCTTGGGACAGTCCGTCTGAGACTTCTACTGGGCCAATTTAAATGAGGGTTGTACCAAAACAAAGGGTTTCGGTCCTATATTAGCAGGTTTTATTTGTATTTTGAAAATGTTTACGTTAACTGGGTTAAAAATGAAAAATAAACTTTTCTTATGGAGATTTAACATGGGGAAAAAGTCCTCTTTTTCAAACCTTGGGACAGTTCGTCTGAGACTTCTAGTGGGCCGATTTATATGCGGGTTTACCAAAACAAAGGTTTTCGGTCCTATATTAGCAGGTTTTTTTCTTATTTTAAAAAAATTACGTTAACTGGGTCAAAAATAAAAAATATACTTTTCTTATGGAAATTTAACATGGGGAAGAAAGTCAACTTTTTCAGTTCTTCAGACAGTTCGTCTGAGACTTCCACTGGACCGATTTACATGCAGTTTGTACTAAAAGCTCAACTTATCTTTATTTGCATGTTTCATTTACTTTTAAATTATCTTGCTTTCTAAATTGAAAAAATCTAAATTTCCAAACCCTTGCAAAAATTCTATTTAACAGTTCTTCAATCAGCTGATTTGAACGGCTCGAGCTATTCTGTCTAACAACAGAAGAAGAGCAAACGCTCAAGAAGCATTTGGTTTATTATGGCCAGTACCCAAAAACATGTACAATATTACATATTGTCCTTTAAATCGGCAGGAAAAGTAATACAATTATATATTATTTTAACCAAACAAGTTTATAGTTAGTGACTTATGAAAACAAGTTTTTAATGTTAAATTTTTTTTGGCTATATTAAAAGTTACTTAATTATGTTAAACAGCTGATTGTAACCATTATTGGTCCAGGTCCAAGTGATTCCTACAATGTCAAATAAAAAGGCGGGTTAGTTTAAATGGTTTACATTCACAGTAAATACAATTTTTAACATAATAAGAAAGTATAAGTAATTTTAAAATTTGCAGAGGGTCTGACTAAAATTTAGCCAAGATAATTATATAATACGGTAGCAGTTTACCTTAATAAACTCATATTAACCCCGATTATAATTTTTTCAGTAATAATGCACTGGTTTTAATTCGACGTGTGCTCCAAATCCTGTGTTTGTTAAGGAAATTATCGTAGCAAATAGATTTGTTCCTCAGCAAGTAGTCAGTTGTTCCGATATTAATTCATTACTTTCACGCCTCGATGACACGCCACTTTGGCTATATCAGCACCGCGTCGGTCTGTCAACTAGAAGAGCCAGGTTCGAATCTGCATGGCGCCGCAATACTTTTTGAAACATCGTTGTTACAAATGGCGTCACTAAGGTCTGCTTTTTTACTAATACTGATATTTATTATAGGTCAACTAAGTTTTATAGGAATTGCAATGTCTATAGGCATTTGAAAATTCTCGAAAGACTTATTTCTTGAACAGTTTATAAACCATTTAATCCAATACAAATTTATAGTTTTAGGCCTACTTATTTCTGATGTTTTTAAGCCTAATATATCGCTTTCATTAGGCTATAAGGTCTAGGTCTAAGTAAACAGGCTCCACGTTTAGACCTAAGGTTAGACCTAAGGTTAAGCCTTAAGTTTATCCTAAAGAGCATCTGTGTATGTGTAGGAAAGACGCAACATTATTGTTTCTAAGGCATAGCCTACTTTGACAGAAGTTCAAACTAAAAACATAGTATTTTCTGTGATTCTTTTCTTACTATTGGCATTTGGGTTTATGGAACTTTAAACATAGAACCACCCAAAGATATTTAGTAAAAATGTTAATGGTTAGGCCTATAGCATATAAAATGCTGTGCTTTCTTCATTTACTGTTCTGGCCACAGTATTAGGCTGGTAAGTGAGTGCGCTGCTGGCATTAAAAATATGATGTTTGGCTAGTGTTTTACTAATCTGACGTTATAGTCGGTTATGCTCTTTTTTACGTTCTGCTGAATCAGCTGATCATTGAAATATGTCAATGTGATGGTTAAAATGTGCTTTTATCTGTTGAAAATATGTTCAACTACTTAAATGTGTAGAGGAGTGGATTTGTCTCTAGCATTAAGTCATTTACATAGCTGAAGTTACCATTTTTCGCCACTCGCCTAATGCTGGGGGCCAGAACTGTAGGTACACTTTTAACACCAAACTGCATGAAACACTGACGTTTCAACCTGATTCCGGTAAAAAAGTTAACGTTTTGTCTTTCAGCGGTTTCCGAAATTGTGACGCTGAGTTAATCACAGTTTGTATTTAACTTGCGTGGAATTCAAGTGCAAAGTAAAATATTTTTGTGTAGAAATGTATTTTTAGTCCTAATTCATTTATGTGTTTCATTGGAAAAAAACATCATCCAGGGAGGAAAAAATTGTGCCCATTGTAGGCGATGGAAATTGCCTGTTCCGTGCAGTTTCATGTGTAATGGTCTTGGAAATCAAGACCAGCAAAAGAATTATAAGAAGTATAGTTGTGTGCTACATATTGGAGCACTGGGAACGATATGGACATTTCATTGTTGGGGTCAATTCCTATATAGAGTTCTAATAACGTGAAAAATGACCCGTGTCCGTCGAGTATCGACGGGCAACAACTAGTTATAATAAATCTTTTTAAAATACTTTCCATAAGTATATTAAATTATATTTTCATCATACTGACTCAGAAACATCTGTTTTCTGATACTTGTTGATGGCTTGAAAGTAACCTATTGCCGTACTAGTTCGAGAAAAAGTTTTCCGTACTGCTTAAATTTTACCGGACTGCGATTATAGGAAACGGAAGTACAAAAATGTGCTGATTTGCAGAAAACCGACGTTCAACGTTATATTGGTTACTTTTTAGAGGAATGTAGTGGGAACACTGGCAGCAATAGCAAATGTTTGTTTTGTTTGTTATAGGTTAGGTTTGAAGGATTGAGAAACATATTGGTTTATGTTGGACTACATTTGGACTAAGTTATGATTGAAAGTATTTTTTCTCAGTAGTATGATGAAAAATATCGTTCGTTACACGGCCGCTAAGTTTACCGTAGTCACATGTATTCGTTCGGGAAAGCAGTCCTTTCCGGTCTAGTAACGTAATATATTATCATGAGCCTATGGAAACTATTAAATGTTGGTTATGTAGCTAATTTACAATTCATCTCAGATATATGAACCATTTTTTATTTGAGGACTTCGAAATGCTTGCTTTCGGTGAATGTTTGAAAGTAAATATAACCCGTTAATGCACACTTATTAAATATTTTAAGTATAACCGATGATTTATATATATTATTGTAACTGAATTCAGGAAGTTTTCAAAAATGTTATTAGTTAGTATTCGCATTTCTAAATGACCATATTCTTTACTGTGATCTTGAAACCTTAAACATTCTTACCTGATACAGGAAGCTGGTAGGTCACCCAAATCGTTGGGTGACCCAAATCCACCCATAACGGTTGTTAATTGGTGGAGTAAGGAGTAGAGAGAAACCTTGGAAACGATTTAGTAGTATGAATAGATGCGTCTTAACCAGCTTCCTGCCGCAAATGACTTCAATTTCCACCCTATTCTCACCAGCTTTGTTTTGCTTCTTTGATAAATCAAGGCAGTAAGTTTTCGTCATCGCACATTCTTCCCAAAAATTGTATACCGTGCATTTTAATATATTTTTAAAAATAAAATAAAGTAGGGGAAATATTATGTGCGAATCGGTTCTAGCTAAAATACTACTTTTCTCTGTAAATGTCATGCCTGATATAATGGACATCATACGAATCCTGAGGTCAATATAATGACACAAACCAAAGGTAAAGAAGTATCTAATTTCAAAATAGCTACTTAGGTTGCATTAAAAAAGTACTCATATGACCGATACCGTGCAAAAGCAGTTCTGAAATTATTAAAACCAATTCTTCAACATTAACTGGCACACACCACCATCCATATCCACCCCAACCATTTTGGATGGGGATGCCCATAATTAGTAACAAGTCAAGAGGCTTCACAGGTACAACCAACGTGTACAAATATCCCAATTAAATCTGTAGCACTTTTCAATAATGAAAGCCTTCTCAAAATACAGCAAATATGTATCGGCTTATCAAAGCTAATTTGTGTAAGTGGAGATGAAGTCTGCTTCAGGTGTGAACTACTTTGACGTACTTAACGATCCCTTCATCACAAACGATTTCTTGATTGGGGTTCACATTTTGAATACGAGGAAACTTCCATCAAAATTACGGTTGTGATGTTTGGTGGGAGGATTCAGAAATCCAACCGTGACTTTATTGTGCCAAGAATAAACTTAAAATGGCTTGAAACGTTTTTGTGGGCTTACAAGATTATATATTGTAGAGTAATATCTAATAACCTGAAATATGAATACCTTTAAAGGCAAACGTATCACAAAAATAACTTTTTTATCCTACATATTTAGGTATACTTTTAAAACATGCAACTGCAATTGTTTACAGTTTGTTAATATTCCGTAACCAACATGGTAACTCATAAAGCCCATGCTATTTTTATTTAATATTAATAAAATTTTCGATATTTCTCATAAACCACTTTAAATTATATTGGGATTGTGCACATCAACAGGAAGTTACCTCTCTGGCGGTGAGCTCAGATTTTACCCACGCTTGACGCAGGCTGGCAAGAAAAAAAGTACTAAGAAAATCGTACTTGCCTATCTTTATTGAGATACGCAGCTGAGTAAAAAACCAATTTTGTATGTTTATAACAAACGGTTTGTTTAAAGAGATACGGAACAGTTTGATAAGCTTAAAATATCATTGTGTTTAAATTTGTTCTCTTTATACCCAAAACTATATAAGTCTTAGCAATAAATACCGTCACCCTGAAATTATAAAAATCTATAAGCTCTTAAAATTGTATATCGATACATTGTTGGTTTACCGCTTTATTTGTTATGGTTATTCTGTAAAAATGATAGAGACAAAACGACTGCAAACTGATAAAACCATCGAGACAAGAACATTCGTGATCGATCCTTGCATATACAGCCCTCTGACCTATAACTCCAGTACACAAACAAGCCCACTGCATTTGAGTCGACTGTACTTGACTACTAAACGACCAGTGTTCAAGTAAATATTAGCTGCTCTATGAATATCATCAGAAAGTGCAGTCGTTAGTAGTAACATGATCCTGATTAGTTAGATCAATTGTTCAAGAGTTAACTTTATTTGGCTAGTTACAATTCAATGTACAGTATACATTTGAATCAGAATTTTCATAACAAAATAATATAACAAATTTAGATATCGGACCTGTTGTGAAACTTTGTAATACAAAAGTTATGTGATTTTTGAGAACCGTTATTTGTTAGTATAAACAAAATACACACTTTATAATTCATGAAAATACTAACACAGGGAACCAATCAATGTCAGGGATTGAACATATAAATACAAAGATATTGAGCATGCTAAATTGCATAACAAACTTTTAATGTGCATTCTAATTAATCGTTGTGCAATACTATATTCATTAATTATTTTGCTTTGCTGGAATTTATTACCTTCACAATTATTAAAATCAATAAATTATCAATAGCAAATTATCATCAACTATCAACTAGTTTTTATCAATTATCAATAAATTATCAACACGTAAAATAAAATTATCTATATTAATGACACATTCATCATTAATTTAACATTAAAAACGCAAATGACTTTGTAAGCAAAATGCTTATTCCCAGTTAAGCTTCAAAAGGTAATGTTGATATCAGCGCGCTCAGCCAAACAATACATTGTGAAGTTTTTGTGTACGAACCGTGTAAATATGGTAAACACCACGCGTGTACAATGCCTTGCAGCGAGGCGGCAAAATATTCCGTAAACAAAGCCTTGTTATAAAGTACAATGAAGAGAATATGATGTTGGATACATACGGATGTTTTTGCAATTTAGCATTCATATTGATGAAATGTTTACGTGCAAGTCTGGAATGGTATATTTTGGACCAAAAAATCTATAATTGAAAATAAAACAAACAAATTATAAAAAAATAAACCAAAACTTACGAAGAAAGTTACATTTATTGAACATTATTGGACCAAGTGAAAATCATTAAGGCTAATGTAGCTTTTGGCTTGTTCTACTCACAGAAAGATACCTAAAATAGCTTTCATGTTTAGTGTAAGGTAAATAATAAAACATTATATTAGTTTTAGAAGATTGGATGATTTGATTAGGTTATTGGTTTTTTTGTACTTGAAACCATAAATATATCAGTAGTTCAATCACGGTAGACTAGATGAAATGAAGCAATGATATAAAGTAAACACTATGCCGCAATAAAATTTATAATAAAACTAAACACATCAATAGTATATTTTTCAATCATACAATATTTAAATTGCTAACTACCAATATTCTTCCATAAGCTGCAGGCTTACTTTCGAATATGTTTTACAGCAAATTCAAATTAATCGCTGGTAGTTAAATACAACCACAAAAAAATGAACAACTGCAGATACAATATGCTGAAAATATGCTTAAAAATACAAAACATTAAAGGAGAAAAATGGATTAGGCGATTTTTATTTTTATAAGAGATTAGTTCAATGATATAAGGGGAAATTGTAGGAAAGTGAGGGTTTGCCGTTTGAAGGAGGGGGAACCACAACTGCTGCTGACGTCTCGAATGGAACAGCCTTTTTCAGTTTATTGTTCGAGTCACATAACACAGCCCAGTCCCCCCATAAGGCCAATGTTAATTTTAACATCGGACTTACGGACGGAAAGCACCACGTCATTGGACTCAAATTAAGATAAAATTTGACTTTCCGAGAGATGTGGTTTTTATGAATAAAATTCATTTGGCGTATTAATATTACAGTTACGGTGTATTATAAAGTTGGGTTATCAGCTATATTTAGTATAATTCAAACTTATACTATTTATCTCAAGATTCTTATTAATCTCAGGGAGAGTTCTTTGCCATAGCCCAATTCACTTATAGGCTATTTTATAATTTCCTAAAATGTATGTTTAAGGTCGCAGCTTCAGCCAGAGCCCGAGCAACGCCTCCGTATGTTATTGTTTATCCAGCCGCAGCATCAATCAATTAAGATGCAACAGCAATTGCTGGACGTGTTTAGTGTAGATCAAGACCGCAGCATCAGTTAAGATGCAAGAGCAAGTGCCTTTTGTGCTTGTATTGTGAGTGCCACTACTTGTGTTTTCAATTCGGCGGCAGCATAATTAATTAAGATGCAACAGCAAGTGCCGAAAGCGTAGAGTAAAGGAAGCGGCGCCGTCGGACAGTCACGGCTAAGAAACCTTCATGGATAAGAAAATGTAAGTGTCACTAATTGTGTGTTTAATTCGACCGCAGAATCAGTAAAGGTGCAACAGCAGTTGCCGACAGCGTAGAGTAAGGAAGCCGCGCCGACGGACAGTCACGGCTAAGCAAACTTCGTGTGTTGGTATCACTGATCATCTAAATTCTGTTTACTCACCTAATTCGCACAACCTTTGAAAATCTACAATTTGTATGCAAGAAATAAAGAAAACGGGCATGGGATGGATTGATTTGTTATTTCTGCTTGTGAAATATAATAAAGACAATGCTCTTTACTTGGCTTTAAGCCTCAAGTAACTTTTACAAATATGCAAAATTAATCAAATACAAATATTACAATGGAAATTAATCGGGACACGGGGTACTCTGCCCCTACCGTTCCTAAAATTACTATTTCGCCAATTTCCTTTTGGGAGATGCAATTGCAGACCTCTCAGAGAGAGTGAGACGAAATCTGTCTGAAAACGCCGGCCACAGGAGCTAGGCTTCAATAGCACCGCAATCAGCTGGGGATGGTCACATGACCAACCGGCAGAGTCTCTACATAATTCGACGATGACAGTGTTACCAAAATTTAATGTATATATATATATATATATATATATATATATATATATATATATATATATATAGAGAGAGAGAGAGAGAGAGAGAGAGAGTTTTGTCTGTAAACTGCTTAGAATAATGAAATTATTGGTTATATTTGCGTTTTGAAAGTCAGAGAACCCGAATCAAGCCTTATCTCTATTTCTGTCTGTCTGTCGGTTGGTAACAGTCAACATTACACGTTAGAATACTTTTCACGCGTCTTACATAAGAAAGTAAAACTTAACATGCAAAAATCTATTTATGGCGAAAATGGTTTGAATTACCTTGCTTCTGTCGAGTAATCCTGTTTTATATCACACTACCACGGTGGGTTCACACTACACCTCTTATGGGTTCATTATCAAGTTTTCATTATTAATCTAGCGGTCAGCTTCAAATGAGGATAAGGTTGTCAAACGGTTTAAAATGTTTCAAAAATACAAAATGAAAAAGAAACATTGAGCACGGAACACAAAAAACACTTAACTGGCCTGTATTTAAAACAGATTACAGGCGCGTGTAGATCTGGCGGGTGATCACTTTTTCCGCCCTTATAGAGCTTATTATAGAGAGAGGATCTTAAGGAGCTTATTATTCAGATGATCTTGATAATCTTAATATTTGAATGATAGTGAACGTCTTTCTTAAAGTTTGACTCAAGGAATATTGAGAGACGAAAAATTTCACATCAGTTTTTTTTTTCATCACAAAAGCTAATAAATAGCTTAAGCACTAGATGAAATATTTGGTTTTGCTCTAATAATAAAATCGCATTTCTTATTTCAGTTATTAGTAAAGGTTAGCCAAAACTGCCTCAGAATTGGATGGCTCTTCCGAGAAAATCGTATTATACAGTGCTTATTTTCATTGTATTAATACACGCACTAGTTTAAGGACTATAAGTGTTTGTTATCTGTATATATGTATATGACTAGCTGATCAACACGGTTTTACCCGTAGAAAAATAGAAAAACTTCCTTGGACTCATGATTTAATGTCAAGGTTGTCATGACAACTACATGAGGTTCCCTATACTTTAACATTGAACCTTTGATGTATCATAGGACGCAGCCCTGAAGGAATTTTTAAAAATTCGTTCTTAGTGGGTACCTATGCCCTGAGAGGGACGTTCATGCAAAGTTTCAAGGTTCTAGGTCAAGTAGTTTGGGCTGTGCGATGATGGGGGAGTAGTATTTTACAAATATATAGTAGATTTATTTTCATTGTATTAATATACGCCCTAGTTGAAGGATTATAAGTGTTTGTTATCTGTATATATCTATATGGAGTTTATTGAGAAATAAACTATTTATTTATATTTATTTATGTTTTGTGCCTAGTTAAGTTTGGCTGACCTGAATACATTAATGAGTTACCTAGAAATAAAATTTGTGTAGCTAAAAAATACAACGCTAACTAAGTATTTTGATTAGGATTTTTGCGGACATTTGCCATCACTGATTAGTAAAAAACAAGTTTCACGACGTTTTGGGATCTGGAATCTGATCCCGTCTTCAGGTGGAAGAAAACCTAGAACATAACAAGATTAGTAACACATAGCCAGGAAAACCTGGACAAAAACACAGCTAAAACAGAGAACTGTAAAAGCAGTAACGAAAACACTAAGCTGAAAAGAAAAACAATAACACAAAATAACACAGGAATCACAAGTATCAAGAATCACCAGACAGGGGAGAGCACGTCCACACCCAATCAGAGCTGAGCTGAGATTAGTGGGAGGATAGCAAATGGCGGCGGCGACGGAAATGGCGGCGGCTTAGTGATTTCGTGACTGCTTTTACAGTTCTCTGTTTTAGCTGTGTTTTTGTCCAGGTTTTCCTGGCTATGTGTTACTAATCTTGTTATGTTCTAGGTTTTCTTCCACCTGAAGACGGGATCAGGTTTCAGATCCCGAAACGTCGTGAAACTTGTTTTTTACTAATCACTGATGGCAAATGTCCGCAAAAATCCTAATCAGAATATAAAATCACCATCACCAACAATGAATTTCAAGCTAACTAAGTGTACAGTAATCTAGATGAGAGTTGCTCTACCTTGATGTTGACGATGTTTAAAATTTAATCAGCTTTTACAATTGTTTCGTTGGTAAAACCTTCCTCAGATGCAACCACGAATAAATATAAATCTTTAGTCATTACAGCGTTGTCAAAAATGTGAAACAAAACTGGAATATCGAACCAAAATATATACATATTTTGGCTAATTTAATATAATATAATTTGTTTAATTTACTTTAATTTGGGTAAACATATACAAGAGGCTAATTTAAAATTAAGAGGCTAACTATGAACAGTATCATTATTCTATTATCTTGATTTTTTCATTTTGAAAATTTGTTTTTTATGATACGTACTGTTTCGTAAACATATCCGGAAAAACTGTATGATTTATAATATGAAAACAGCGACTAAAGCCATTCATGTTGGTTAAACCAGGATTTAAACCCGATTAAGCCAAAACTAGAGCACAATCGCATATCCTCTGTGTTATTCGGAAATTTTATTCTCGTTCCACCTATCTCTGCTAAAGATCAAATGATGTACTATTATAATTATTATATAAATATAATAAATACAAAAAATGCAGAGTAAAACTATCAACATTATGTAAAATATGGGGTTTTGTTCATTTTTGTTCATTATTAATATAGTTAACTAAAATTAAATAACGATAAAATATAAGCATGATTTTCTTTAATTTAGTTTCCAACGACTAAAAAGAGTTTATAGCAGCCTTTTATGAATTATCCTGACAATAAATAACGTAATTTTTAATATTTTTAAATAAAACTTTGGAAAAATAATATTTGTTTACTGCTGAATGAAGTGGGCTGTAAAATTTAAATACGTTTAATTTAATTTATTGAACTTAAATAATTTAAGTTTAAATGTATTATATTTTTAATAGATTAATAGTTAATAATATAAACTAATAATTAAATAGTTTATATTATAAATTATTATTATAATTTATAATTAGTGAAATATAAGTATACTTCATTAAATATGTTAACTAAACATACATAATGATACTCAAAACGGTCAGGTAAAAACATCTAGAGTTTAATTTACCAAGACGTGATAAATATAAATAAATATTAGCTAGTAGTACTATAAATATAATCAGCTTGTACCTTGTACGGGGGATAAATATTTTTATTTTTGGTATAGAATAAAATAGAATCATCAATTAATTGCCTATAGTCTATTAGGTTTTTAGATTTATGTAGGATAAGAATACGTTGATGTGATGATAAAACAACTGCATATTTAAATCGACTGAGACTACTATTTAAAACGTTATCTGACTTAATTTTACCACGATCTATATTTTAAGATGGATCTTTTCCGTTATACGTATACTACCATTCCAAATTTACCCTTCTAGCTTGATTTTTGACCGAGCACCATAAACTAGGTCATATAATAGTTATTAATAGTTTTTAAGAGGAGATTCCTTGTAAGAATATTTTACCTGCGGTTTCGTTATCTTATCTACCGTTATCTTTGTTTAGACGCGATAAGCCAGCCTCTGGCCGAATAAAGGCCCCAGTTGCAGTTGGTTAGGTTATGTTAGGTTTGGTTAGGTTAGGTTAGGTTAGGTTAGGTTAGGTAAGGCTAGGTTAGGTTATAATAGGTTAGGTTAGGTGAGTTTAGGTTAGGTTACCTAACCTAACCTATCCTAGCCAACTTACAAAAATCAAGCTTGAAAAACAAACCCGAAACAGTGGTATACGTATAACGGAAAACATAATCATAACCGTAAGCAAGTTTAAGCTAATGATTCATCATTATTTTTATCTTGTTTAGAAGAAATATGATATAGTTTTTCAGTGTTATTACTTATGACCAAAATTAAACTTTAAATTGTACCAGAATGTAATTGAATAGCAAGCTGCAATCATTCCGGTCCAATATTCTTGTAGTGTTCTGCGCTTCATCGAGCCTTTTCAATCGCCTTGGGTCAGAGGGTTTCAAAGTCCTCAAAGATCAGTCATGATCGTAGTTATCTGCAAGTTCATGCTACTGAAAACTAGAGATCCATAAGAGATATTTAGATCTACGTAATCTAAAGATATCTTAGATTATTTTGTTATAATTTAAAAAAATTGCAGTCCTCAGATTTAATATTTGTTTTTTTGTTTTCTCCCCGTTATGTTACGTGTTAAAAAATATATGATAGTTAAGTTTAGTTATTTTAATAAGTGCAGTTTCTTTTTTTAAGTAAAAGTGGAAGCATCATTAGTCTTGAAGTGTCTCAGACTTATGCACAGGTCCAAGAGGTTATGTAAGAGTTTTATTTCACATAAGAAATTTATCAGTATTCATAGCGTGTAAAAAAAGAACTGAAACTAACATATTTAATTGAATTCTGTCTATATGAACGGACCACGTAATATGTGAGACAATACAAAATAAGTGATAAAAGAACTAACAATAGTTTTTTTGTCGTATCAGGACATATTTCGGGGGGCTTCATACCCCAGGGCTTCATACTCCATCTTCCGCTGATCAAATAAGCTTTAATTGACACTCAAAAAACTTTAATTGAATTTATAATTTCGTTATAAATTAATTATTGTCGCTTTGATTTTAACTTTAATTTATAAAACTTCAATTTTCTCTCTCTAGTAAGTGAATATAGTATATAGTTTTTTGAACACTTTTTATTTTCATCTAATATTTTTTATGAATATTTCTTTTTTAACACTGCAAAAGGTCCAATGTATTCAAAACATAAAAAACGTTTTATTAGAGTTGGAGAGAAGTATTTGAGGACCCAATGTAAACAGCGATCTCATTTTGATCAACAACGTTTTTGTTCATTTGAAATTCAGACGAAACTCGCTTTATTCAAATTCGTCACTCAAACTGAGAGTTGTCAGTAATTTTCTTGTTTATTTGTTCTTCATTGTATACCCATATAACGTAAAATTAATAGTAAGATACTTTCTCATTATATCCAAACCTGTATTACATGCGTCCAATATCACTCCTTATTTTATGCTTATATTGAAAGAGTATAATCATGTATTAACCTGTAATTTCAAGGTGTTTCATTAATAAATTAAATACTATCAAAAGGCTTAATCAATATATTAGACAATTAATTAAATGTTAAAAAAATATAATTGTAGGAAAATTTCATATTTGTATAGAGAAGTTTCATATATGTATAAAGAAAATATTTGCGATGATGTGACTGAGTGGATGGCTGAACATAAAATAATGTCTTTACAACTAAAGAGCTCAACCGTTATCTTCAACACTTTGTTTACAGCTGCCATAAACCAATACTGCCAACATTGTTACAACATCCATTGTTACAAAATTGCTGCAACATTGCTACATTATTGTTACAACATGTTTACAACCACCATAAATCAATACTGCCACAATACTTGCAACATCACTAATATCAGACTCTGTAGACCATATAATATAAGGGACATGTCAATATTTTTTGAGGCCATCATATTTTAAGACTGAATTCTTTTCGGTGAATAATTAAATGGTGATTGATGGAGATGATTAATTTATGGTAGTTAATTAATCATCGATTACTTGATAATGTAATTTCTTATATTAAAATGTCTCGGAATAAACTAGTAGGCCTCTGTTCAGTAATATGTAGTACCCATTTTAATTTTTTTTATTCTTGTTCATTGTTCTAATTGAATATATACTTTTCTCAGAGTAAAAAATCAACTTTGACAAAATATAGCATAAACGCTTTAAATCAACTGCATAAGCAAAAGCAATCATATAAATCATCGTCATATAATAATCCATGGTGAAACCTAATTATTCATCGATCATTTTTTACAATTATTGTTTTATTCCTAACCTACACTTTACACTCATACCTCATTAACTCAGTCACTACTTTATTTTATCATGGATCCGATCCTAATATTTTTCTCATCCAGTCACCACCAAAAAACATTTAAAAGAGGCAAAGTAGGACAAGTGCAACAAACAACCCTAGGATACTTCTGCATACTTCCATTCATATTCATTGAACTGCGATTTAAATGCCATCGCAGGTTGAAGAGTTTATCAATCAAACTTTTTTCTGATTTGATTATATTACAGTTTAAAACCAAGCAAATTCTAGGTTTTTTTTAAATACATGAGTTTTGTATATAACATTTTCATCCTTTTCATCGCAAAATGTTCAAATCGATCGATGACGATTTATTTTCCCTACAATAAATTTCAAGCTAACTGGAATTTTATTTATAATAAATAACGTGTCAGACCATCTGAAATACCACTCAAAGAGAACAGCTATTGACTCTTGGAAAACCCAGTTCTTAGTTTTTACACTTTAACAAAGAACCAAATTAGATGGTTCATATACCTCAGTAATCTTAACATGTTAATCATATTCATGCAAAAAAAGTACAACTCTTACAACAGATACGAACCATTAAAGGTCAGGCGAGAATGTTGTCAATCGGGTTTTGTTTTTAGCAGATCATCGATGAAATATATTTGATTATATTCTCTAATTAAATTATTAAATCCGAATTAACTTGCAAATTAACGTTACTTTAATTTTTTTCTTTTTAACAACTAATAATAATACATCGGAATATAAAGTAATATATCAAAAAATTAGTTTAGGAATTCATAACAATAAAATTTTTACTTTTCTTTTTAGTGATCTCTAAAAACCTCAAAAAGAATATAGTCTTATTTGTAAAAGTTTATCAAAACTCCTAAGAATGACCGCTAAAGCCTTGACGCTTTGAAAAATAAATAAATAAATATCTTAAAAATCGGTCTGTTATTCCATAAAGAGTCAACTTTTATCTAAAAAATAATTAAATACTTTACGATTATAAAAAAAATTAACAACCAAACAAACTAAACCTTTTTATAGGCCAGTAGGAATAAGTCTAAAATCGGAAATCATTGCCAACAAATATTTTTTTTTGCGTTAAATGTTTTATTTTTGGCCCCAATCCTAATATCCTAGGTTTTCTCCTTCGTCGGACTTGTGCTTAAGTGGTGCTTTATGGTACTTCTTACAAATGTCAACATACATATCAAAGCTGTACATCATGCATACATTACTAAATTTTAAATTTAAGGAAACTAAATTCCCTACATTTTGATTGCTATTGGAGCTCTGTAGCTTTGATGGATCTGTAGATATGGTCCTTGAAACATAAGAAAAAATTAATTCATTTAATTAACATAGGTCAATTCGATTAAATTGAGAAATTTTGGAAATTTCAGAAGCCACCGGGGCAGAGGTCTAAATAGTTGGGGCGAAATGAAAAGCTTAACAATATTTACCATAAAAATTTAAATATTTATCCATCATAGCAAGATATATGACATGTTTTTAAGCTTCTTAAGAATAACATGGGGAACAAATATGCAGGTTTGCTGCAACAGGTCTGTTTAAACTGGTTTGTTTTATTCTAATATATAGTAGATCTGAACTGTAAGAAGCCAAGTTGGAATACCAAGTTTTATTGAGATAAGTTGAGAAATAAGAAAGGCATTGAATTTTACTTATTCCCCATTAGGTTAAGGTACTGGGTGACGTACAGTGTTTACCACTTACAAGCTCGGGAATCAATGGACATAGATCAATGATTTAAGATACTAAATTGGTTGATTTTTCGAGCTGAATTCAAATATGCTAACAAAAATAATTAGACTATTTTAATTTTTCTATATGAAAAACTCAAAAAACCCACTTAGGCGGATTTATTCCCCTTTACCCCCCCTTCCGGTGGTCCAATCGGGCTGATTTACGTACAAGTCCGAGATTTCACCACTTAACATTTCTGTACTAAGTTTCATTAAGATCGAACCATATTTACAGCTGCTATCGTGTTAAAAGACAGACATATATATATATATCAGTTCGAACGAATGGTGTTTTTTGCTTCTGGGGGCCCCAAAATGAAACGTTAACATGGTCTCTGGCTTAGGTCATATGAGACCTACGGTAATAGCTTGTTGCTCGAAGGCATTTCGCTAGAAAGTGTCACTCTCTTTGCAGGATTACACTTAATGCAATTTCCATTCAACACACTGAAATTGCAACACTCTTGACAGATAGCTGGTCAGGTAAATAGCTGTTATGATACTTCGATGGTACTTTGGTATTATACGGAGGCCACTGTTTTTTGAAAGATCGTTTTGCTGAACACCAAAAATAACTACATCATTGGGAAGAACGTACTTAAATCGACTTACTGTCCAAATTAGACTGAGTTATGATGAACGGTGTTTGGGTTCCGCCTCCCAGAAGGCAGCAATGGCAGCGAGAATTGAGTTGAACACGTCGTCACCGCCGCTATCACCAACACCCAATTGCCACCCTTATACACCGCGCTGCGGCGGCTATGTTATGTTAGGTTATCACAAATATGTTAGTAGGACATTCCTTGATATGTTACGAATCAAACGATACCAGATGAGTCATACTTGGGACCGCCAAATCCCCTCCAAGTAGGCACAAGTCTGGTCGTTGACCGGAGCGCGCGCATCTCCTGTCAAAGGATTTTTGCGGGTGAAAATATGACTCATTTGGTATCGTTCGATTCGTAACGAAATGAGGAAAGTCCTATTAACATATTTATGATAACCTAACTTAACATAGCCGCCGCAGCGCGCTGTATGAGGGTTGCCTCCGTATAATACCAAAGTACCGATTTGATTTCTATTACGGTCATGATATCCTTTAAACTCAATGTCAAAATTTAATTTTCAAATTCACTGTTTCACAAAGTTAGATTTTTACTGGCCATTGTACTTGTACATAAAAATTTTTTGAGCTTTGATTAAGTTATTCTCATGCTTTGAAGAGACGGTTTTGAGATATTTATCCAATCCATGTATCTACCTACCACACACATATTGTTTATAATAGACAATTCATATTATGACAGCACGCTTTTTTTAACACCCTACCTTTCTTTGAATAGAATTGTTTATTTTACGTTAGTTCGTGTATTTGTAAATTGAAATTGGTTTTAACTGAAATTTAAGAGAAGACATATATATTATTATATATCTAAAATCTCGTAAAAATGTTAACTTCTCTTCCTTATTTGAAGTAACTTTGTGTTATTAGCACTTATGCTATGTTGTTTTGAAAACATAGAATGGTGTTTTCATAAAGAAAACTTGTAAAATGTTTTGTTACAATATGCAAAAAATGATTTGATAAGATAAAGCTAGTACTTCATTTCGGCAGATAAAACTGTAACATTGAGAAGAATAATTTTTATTAAAACAAAAAGACAAGAAGTAAAGATACTTTTAACATTAAACTCATCGGAGAGCTTGTAAAATGGAAATTTAAATTGTCTTACTAAAATTATTAAAAAAGGGTGTCCTTAATAATGTTTGTTCCATTACGATGAACATGTAATATAATATGATTACGGAATCATTTCTTAGATTAGCTTTATAATGATGTAAAACGTATTAGTCCAAGGATTCCATCTATGTATGTTTAATAATTACAATTTAATTTTAATTCTTTTAATATAATCAAAGGCATCTTTTTACCCTTTGAAATAAAACATTGAAATAGCTTCATCAAGCTCTATTGAACTAACCAAAATATTTTCTTAATTTATTCACAAAACAAAACTTTATTCCAGGAACAACATTTCTCTACGAGAGATAGTCAAGCAATATCTAAACTGACCACACTGCCCAATGGTTCAGACATCACCGTTCAATGCAATGTAATACAAAACAATGTTTTGATTTTATAAATTAAAGATCTGAAATTATAACATTATTATTAAAGCACTTATTTAAAACCTCGTAATTATTATTATTTTGAAATTTAAATATTTTTTAAATAGATTGGCAAACTTATTTATATTCGTTCAAAGGAAAAGGCGATTATACAACTAATGTTTTCATTATGGAGGTGTTTTTAGTTTTAGGTGCTTTAGCGTGTAAAATATCCTTAGGGATTCGATTGGTTCTAATTCAGGGGTTTGACCTAAGACAGGGATTGATATCTCTCATTAATGTATTAAGGAAAACAGAAACCTACGGCTTTTTATGTTTCAAGTAAATACTCTGTATCCAAAATTTTCGCTTTTATTCAATAACGATATTTTTGTTAATGGTATTATGGGAAAACATTGTCAACAATCAGAAAACAATCTAAGACTCTAATCCCTTGATTTTCTAGGTTTCGTATCTCCCTGTAAAAAAAATAATTTGTGATTTTTAGACAACCGTAAATTTCAAGATACAAATACTCATCTTCAAGCAACCCAAAACCTTTTACTCATTGAATCAATGCAATTTATAAAACATATGCAAAAATAAGGTAGACTTTAAATAGAAACTTATGTATGAATACTACTTTCAAAAACGAATATATATTATGTCAGCCTTCGTTGGTGATGTGCCCCAACATTTCAATTTAGAACTGTAAAGTAAGCAAAACAATTAATTTGTTGAATTTTGTTTTAAATAAAGTAGGTATTGCACTCATAATTGAACTCTTTAAATCTTCCTTGCCTTTTTTCGTGGAATTTAATGGGAAATACAGCTGCATTGTCCCAACAAAATCTATATTTTTTATAAATCACAAGACCCAACCCAGTAAGGGACAGTTAACCCAACTAACCACAAATCTGGTCGAACAACAATCGAATTTATTCACTAACCAATTTATCTGGGAGTATTTGTCTACCCAATGCTGTAGTTACTGATTACTTAACCATATTTCTGCAAACAAAGGTTCGGAAGTTGCAGGGGTATGCGTTTTCAAAAGATAAACGTTGTCGAATATCCCAGCATTATATTTAGTTAAAATTTGTCTTGAAAGCAAATTTATCATTATCAGTTATGGTATCATTATGGTATCAGTATGGTACCATTATCACTATCACTTTACGACAATTATTTGTGAAGAAATGTACTTTTCATTAGACTATCAATGGAATAGGTGCTTAGTCTAATAAATAAATTCTAATAGAAAATGAAAAAATTTCCAAAGTGTATTAAAAGCTTATTTGGATACAACCTAGCAATGTGGTAATATATTTGTTTTCATTGAAAGGTTAAATTCAGAAAAGCAAACTTTGTTTCTTCCGCTTTGTTACTTTTTGAAAAGAGGGTGGCTGCCTCTTTTTCACCTTGCCTTTGCCCCGCCCACATAGACTACAGACTATTGATCTGTGCATGGACATTGTCCAGCAAAGATAGGTGTGAGCCGGTACAGTACAGGGATGACCAGTACTGCTAAAAATATGCGTCAAGATTAAGTTTCGAACCTGCGACGCTTCGTGGCCACAGCTCCAAGACCGAGTGCGCTACCAACTGTGCCACCGACTCACTAACAAACATTATCTGTCTCTTTCCAGAAACAAACATTATCTGTAGCTTCCGACCCCTTTGTTATATTATTAAATGACACCATAAGAGTGTCTGTATAAATTTAGGTTTAACAATAAGCATAATTTTAATATTAATTATGAAATCTAATAATGGGATAAAGGAGAAATAAAGTGTTTTATATCAGATACCATTTATTAAGTCCATTAAAATAAGTTTAGAGTTGACCATATATGACGAAGTTCCTCACAACTCGCTCTAAAACGGTAAATAAATCGGTGACTGGATAATCGCTGATAGATAAACTCCTCGTCTTATAACCTGAAGGTTGCGAGTTCGAATCCTAACAAGGATCAAAACCAAGCCCAGCTGCCCTTCGTGATTGGAATATGAATTAACAAAAGCTATCCAACAAAAGGTCACCGTTACTAAGTCCCCGGATTTGGACCGTTCCCGATCAAAACGTTAATCAATGCCAATGGCGTTGGAACGAACAAAATAAAACAAAATAATGAATAAAATCATGCAAACCTATAACCGTGTTTACGTTTCCAGTAAAGTTCTCCTCAGTTTCATCGCTGCTTACCTTAGCGCAAGTCGAGTGGCCAGTGGGGTTTCCAATACTGCTTTAAACAAAGGGATAAACTGAAACTGTATTTACTGCAAACACAAGATTTATTTGACGAGCTGAAACAATTTTCACATATTTTTGTTTTCTTGAATACATAAAGTGGCAATCTTGGTCACCAAGGGCAAAGACATTTATTATCAACCTAAAGATTACTCGAATGTTTGGTCAGAATTATAAAGGTTGTTTTATAACGGGGAAGTAAAGATATAGATAAAGATATAAATGCTAGAGATATGAAGACTGGGACGGTGGCGTGTCCTGTAATCCTGCTACTTGGAGGTCACGAATTGTTGATAGTTATGAGCGATGGCTTGTGGACGCGTTGTTCCATAGTGAGGATTAACGTCCGCACCATTGTGTACTCGTTCATGTGACCATCCTCATAGTTAGACCAATTCGTAAATTGTAAACCGAGGCGAAATTGTGATTCGTATCCCACGTCAAAATGTAGGTCTCTTAGTTGCCATGGGCTATTGTGCTATTAATTATCAGTACTGTCTAAGGAACATGTCGGCCTTAGTCAGAAACAAGGCTACAAGATCGCGCCGGAATCACCTTACACTCATCCTTCACTCATATTCCGGTTAAAATACGCAGCCAGTGCTGCGCCCCGGTCCTAAGAGGTACATACATTAGATACATTAGCTGGAATGGCGACCTACCCAGGCAGGTATTTTAAGCAAAGTATGAATAACAGATGAGTGAAGGATGATCGTGGCGTGATCTTGTAGTTTTGTTACTGACTAAGGCCGACATATTCCTTAGACAGGACTGTTAATTAATAGCCCAACAGCCAACGGCAACTAAGGGACCTACATTTTAACGTGGGATCCGAACCACGATTTCGCCTCGGTTAACAATTTACGAACTTGTCTAATTATGAGGATGGTCCCATGAACGAGTACTCAATAGTGCGGACGTTGATCCCCACTAGGAAACACCGCGTTCACAAGCCATCACTCATAACTATCCACAATTCGTAACCTCCAAGTACCTGGATTGCAGGACTCGCCACTATCCCAGGTACTAAAAGGTATAAACCAAATATAACATTATAAGAGGTAATAAAAATGTTTGGTGTTTTTGGTGACTGTAAATTTGTTTTGCCTTAAATAATTTTACGGTTCAAAACTCTTCTCTTAACATATACATTACTTAGGGTTTTATCGTAGATTCTAAAATAAATACTGATCACGTTTATTTACATCATTATAAACCATCATCAATTTGTTTGATACCTAAAATAAAAATAAAATTAAAAAATCTACGTTTTACCTTTTCAATCACTTATTTGCGTTATTTAGTCAATAGATCGATTTCAAGCTCTAAAGCATAAAACAGACCAAGGACGTCTAAATATCCAGTGGCTGCAACGAATAGAATCTAAATATTTGCAAGCCAAATACGATTGAATGATTTACTGATCAAACATCTTTTAAAACTACGAAGCTTTTTTTAGCTTTTCTTCACAGTAATCATTTATTTGCTCCAGGAGGTACAAAAAAAAACTAATAGGTGGGCTTTGAACATGCATCCCCTTAAAAAGCTAAAATCAGGTGATTATAAAAATTCAAGAGTGGCATTTTTGTCAGTTTTAAGCTCTTATTAAAAATATAACCATTTTTTTTAATAATTGGCAGACAAAAAAGTGTTAAATTAAATTTTAGATGTAAAGACAAACCGTATTCAATTGTATTAGGCCATTTTCAATATTTATTTGTCAAACACAACGCAGCTTTATGTTCTTGAAGAAGCACCTTTAAAATTAGCATGAATATTGTAAAACTCTGAGTAAAAATATAAATTAACCATAATATTTTTTGGGTGGTTTGTTGGGGATGAACAAAATAAAACGAATTTGAACAAGTCTGTTGTGATCTATATGAATTAATAAGTAAAAGAGTTGTCTGTTCATCGACGTGATTGAAAAACCTTATGTTTTATTATTTTACATGTCCGCACAAAACAATAAATTTTAATATTCAAAAACTTTTACCACATATTGCAGCAGTGTACTTATCCAGCATTAAAAAGAATAATAAAGAAAAATTGACTTGGTGGATCTTACTTACATCTTCCTTCTTACATCCAAAGAGCCGTCCCGATTAGTTCATTAGACAAGGTAAGGGACCAGTCATGTGTTGTCACTGTGGAATGAGTATGAACTGTAAAGATAAACCTGTATTTCCAGGCTTTGCATATCCAGGTCACAGCTGCAACGAACAGCTGCAGGACCTGTTTGTTCGAGTTACTTTAGGGATTATTACTTTAAACCACAAGAGCATTTTAGACCGTGCCATTTTTCTAATGTTTATAGAAGCACTAAAAATAGTTGTTGGTCTGCATTTTGCATTTAACAAAGCTATGATTTAGTGGTTTAATTTTTTTCACATAATGGTGTGTACAGTAAAAAACTTTTTTAATGCCATTAATATTAGTTGCACTATTAATTTGTACACCTGTTTGATTGTACTCTACGAACAAAATCAAACTCTTTATTCAGGTCTCATACTATGTCAGGTATTATCACAAAATATTAAATCAAGTGAGGAAATTTAAAATCAAAGTAAAATATTTTTTATCAGAATGGTTTTTACGATAAGGACTCTTTTGTGAATATAAAAAAATCCTTAAACCTAGTTATTATGATTTATATGCAGTAGTAATTCATATTGTAATCCTTTATTATTCTTAACTTTGACCTGCCTGATTCCCCCTCAGGAATATGGACGGAATACTCCAGTACGTAAGTAAGCTAGCATATACAAAAATATGTATCAATAAAAATTTAAAGCTTCTTTTCCTTACATCCATATTTATAATTTACTTGAAATTGTGAACTACAAGAGATTAGATTTATTTGGCGATAACATTAGTTTTAACGATTTTTATTTTTTCTTAGATTTGTTTCATGTTTTTACTTAAAAGAATACTCGATAAATTACTTAACTCGCATTTGATATGTTGGTAAAATATAATTATTAGAGGTAAACCTTGTAGATTTTTAACTCAAATTAGGTTATTATTTGATTAGCAAAATGAAATAAAATATTCGAATTAATTAGGAATGTTACATATTAATCTACCTCGTCTTGTTAGAATAGAGAAAAGACATTTGTAAATTAACTTCAATGCTAGGGTGGACAGGACAGACCGAGAAAGAGTTTAAAGTAATCAGCAGTAACAACAATGGGGATTAGTGGTCCTCACACCAGCGGATTGATGAACCAATTCAATTGTTGTTACATTTGCTCCCTTAATCATGATTTAGCAGTCCCTTTGCTTTAACTATTGTTATATATACTATCTGTACTTCAACAGTTTAGATAAACTGACAAAAATAAAACCGTCGACATACTAAATATGAACAATACTATAATTTTTACTATGAGGTTATTTATCATAATAAATAACCTCAAATTATAGAAAAGATAGAGTGATATAAAAATTAATGTGTCTTTAATAACTCAAAAGAACCTTTTACTTCAATTAAACATATGAGGTTTCAGTTATGTTCGTTAAAGATGGATTGATATTGAAAAAATGGCCGTAATATTCTTTCGCACATCCGGATTCCGGGTACAAGGCGGGAGTAACATTCGAGTAATTTTGCTCAACTCGAACTTTCGAGTATTTTGTAAAAGTCGAGTCGAGTAGAGTAGTGCATACTCGGCTCGAAAAAAGTTGGATTCTCGAGTTCTCGCACACCCCTAATTTTTACGATCAAGTTTATAGCAACCTTCAGTTTTTACTTGGAGATTCGATCCTCCCCCTGTGGAACTATACATATGCAGCAGTTATTGTTGACTCACCTACACTTGGCTTAACCTGTCTATCTAATTGAATTGACGTTGTTGTTACTACCTCAAGCACTACAATCATTACATGCTTGTATGTACACCGTATAAGCTGACAACCCGATAGTCAAATATTTGTGGTATATTACTCAAAACTTGGTCGTTAGATCTAGAAAATAAATTTAAACATGTTTAGTTTAGTATTAGTAGTATTTTTATCGACGAAAATCCAAGTATTCGTTAAGGAAGGAATATTTTTCAAGGAATACATGTCCAGTTTTAATAATTTAATTGCTTTGATGTCTAGTTTAGTATAAAAAAGGTATTATTTCATAATGAATTAGCAGTCCATAAAAAATAAAAATTATAATAACTATTTCTATTAGAAAGTAGGAAAATAAAGAGTAATGTTTGATAATATTGGATCGAATAAATATTTATTTATTTATTTATTTATTATATTTATATGGAGGTAAACAATAACAAGAATTATTCAAGCTTTAGGAGTGTATAACTAGTAAGTTACTTTCCCTGGTATTAGTGAGTTGATTCTTAAATTAATAAAACTTGTAGTTACAGGTTTCAATAATTTAATAATCAATTCTCTAAAAACATTCAAATAGGGGAAACTCATGTTTACAAAGAATGCCTGGATTTCCGAAATAAACTGTATAATAATATTGTTTATCTTAATCGTTTCGTCCTAAATAATTTTAATTGACCTCTAAAAGTGGATGGACGCAAAAACAATTACCGCCCAATTATCATAGCCACAACAACACTAAACATGTAAAAGAATATTATTAAATAAGTGGTGTAGATCAATTTACAATTACAGTAAATAGTAATGTAAAAGCTATGGAACATAATTTATGAGTCGGACACTCAGCGAAAAATGTTTTAATATATATTATACTGTTAAGGTTCATTTGATAATGTTAATGGACGATTAGACCACGTCTATAACGTGATTGTTAGGCAGTTGGATGTATTGTTGATCGTCCAAAGGTGAACTTGTGTTGGGCCG
Organism: Flexamia atlantica; assembly: GCA_035578135.1. Lineage (NCBI taxonomy): Eukaryota > Metazoa > Arthropoda > Insecta > Hemiptera > Cicadellidae > Flexamia > Flexamia atlantica. The sequence goes on from JAQJVK010000013.1 coordinate 9,994,273, forward strand.
TGACTTTAGACCAAACACGATAGGAACTTGGAACCGTGTAACTAGTCACAAAATGAATCTTACAATAAATTAGACATGTGAAAGCCATAACTTGAGAAACATATTTTTCATCATGCTGTCCCGAAAATAGCCGTTTTTAGTTCTCTAAATCGTACGCAAAATGATCGTTTTTGGATCACTTCGAATAGGAGTACTGAAAAAACATACGGTAAATTTTGCCGTTCTCTAATGTCAAAATTTGTTTACGTTACGTTGAAAGATTGAAGGATTTCTTAACTTGTATTTGTAAACAACTAACAGATGTGTAAATGATAACTATTTTGGATAACCTCAAAATTATGTAGTCTAATTTTATAGCGATCAAATGGTTATTTATACATAATGATGAAAAATATTTTATAGAAAATATATCAAAGGAAAAATAAGTAGACTGACCTCATGCAAAAGGTAATGTTTTATTAGTGATTTTGACTATAATAATATTACCGTGTTTTAGTTAAATCCTCATTTTAGGGACTCTTCCTACACCAAACATTTCAAACATATATAGCATTGATAACATAAATATATATGTGCTCATCAACGATACATATGATGAGTATTTATGGGAAAAGCTATGATTTGCAGAAGAAAAAATATACATTTGCATCCTCACTAAAACAGATACAACAATTTATTTCTACAAATTATTTAAACATTTAAAAACAAATGAGTTTTTTAGACGATGGATGTTCTGGAAAATTGCTCAATGCAAAGTAATCGATGTGTTTGTATTCTGACTGAATATTGGGCTTGATATTCGGGAACAAGGGTCTGGATCTTAACTTTGTATTGAAAACATTTTAAACATCTTACAAACAATAGTTTAAGAATATTATAAATTTTACTTTTATTAAAGCTGCAATCTTATTTGTACCCGTTCTTTATACAGAATTATATTTTTTAATTAAGCTCCCCAACTTTTTTCAATCTTTCAATTTTTTTCTCAATCTTGAATCATATCATGTTTATTCATGAAGGTATATTACAAGATAAGTAGTATTAAGTAGTAGTTAATACTCTAAAACATCCTTCAAATTATAAACTTATTGAATAATTACGTACGAAATGTTGCTTCTTAAGTATAACAAAATTATAGCAAACATAATTTCCAGTAAAACTTAGGAAAATGAAGAGTAATGATTGATAAAAACGCTTGATTAAATAAATACTTAATTATTGATATGTTATCATTATATAGATGAAGGTAATGATAACATCATCTACTACAGGTTAGAAACTATTAAATTTTCTTCGCAAAGGTAAAAAAATAATTACTCTCAACAATATTTTTAAATGTACAACATACTATTAGTATTTTTGCACATAACATTGTGTCTATTATAAATTTATTGTATATAATTGAGTCAAAAAAATTAATCACATGCATTAAAAGCAGGATGGAGATAATGAAGGACTTCTGACAAAACGAACGAATCAAACGTCTTCATCGACTCCTTTCAGAGTTGGATAAGATTCATTGTTGAAATATATGTTTCTGTCATCAGCAGCGCAAAGTGATAATGTGATATTCGAACTGATACTTTTCAAATTGTCGTCTCCCAACATAAAAAGAACCGCAGCTGTTTAACTATTCGTACCAACTCACCCGATAACTCTACTACTCCAGAAACCACTAGTTCCAAAGCTCGTATCTGCTACGTGAGCAAATAAATAAATAACTTATTATTTATAATGTTACAATTTTGTTCTCAGAACTGTATATCTTGAATGATTAGTTAAGAATTTTTTGCTGTAGTTTTTATAAAACAGTTCGTTATTTAATTTTGGTTACAAAGCTTATGCTATACTGTTGTAATAATTTCAGATTTAGCAAAATATCGATTCCCACTGGTTTTTATATGGTTTTACAAAACCGTAATTTTTGGTTAGTATTATGTGCACTATTATTAGAATATATAGATTTGTCAAACAAAAATTAATGTAATAAACCAAATACGTTCCTTGAAAAAATAAAGGAGACTATAAAAACCCCTGAATGTGTATGTTAATAATTAATTTATTGGACCATCTCTTCGGATTAACTTGGTATGTTAATGCACTTTGAGTCGGCTTGATTCTCGCTCTGTTTTGTCATAGTATTGTCTTGTTGTAGGGCGAAGAGCCTTTTCAATGGAGACAACTCGATTATAATTGTCATTTGTCAGAGATCTTATTAAAACGATTAAGCAATAAATGCTAACTTTTTACCAAAGCAAATCATACGGATTTCATATTAATTCTTTTATGCAAACAGCTTTATTATGTTTATATATTTAATTTAGATTTTTTTAATGGAGAAAGAGCAAGAGGACTTTGAATACTGTGCCTTTTGAAGCATATGATGATGTAATAAGTAGCAGCTTCTTATGGTTTTGACTTATCTTAAAGAAATGCTTCTAACTGCCGTTGGTCTTCATATGCGTTTCTATTATTTTATTATCCCTATAAAAATAATAATTTTCATTCATCCCCGTTCAATAAAATATTTAAACTTTATTCAATCTTTTAGCTACATTGTGGTGATTACAGCATAGTTACAACTTCTAAAACGATGTCATCAATAATGATTTCAAGTAACCTATCAAGCCAGATGTTGGATTATTGTGCTGAAAAATTTTTGGAGATAAAATGTATATACTTTAATGAGTGTTTTATTGTTTGCATTTAAACTAACGTATAAAAAACCAATCCTCCAAAAATATTTGTAGTCCTATACTTTGTACATACATTCTTAACTAAAGCTATATTTTATCCAATAATTTATATCTAAAAACAATTATTTACAAAAAAAAAAAATAAAAACTGGTATCGCTTCCAATCATTATCAGACCCAGTAAGAGACTTGCAAGATTCAAATTCAAATTTAAATACTTTTATTCCAAAAAAAGTTCACAATTACATAATACATTATACATTATAACTAAAATAAAATAATTATGATATATAGTAAACAATAAAAAGGTTATATTGGAAATAGTGCCTACATAGGTTTTTAAACCTGTGCGTAGGCACGAGCCGCTATACTAAAAAGTCTTTATGCCTATAAATAACTTGGCTGAAAAAATTTGTTGATGAAATTAATTGTGGAGATAAAATTAATATTGTTTTAAATTAATATAATTGTTAATATTAAGATGAATATATAAACTTTCCTTATACACTATTGGTTCCTTGAAGTTCTAAAGAAAACAGATTTATGCAAGTTCTTATTCTTGTTCGTTCATTGGTTTGCCTCTCGTAAAATGTTCCTGAAATATATATATATATATATATATATATAAGGAACATTTCTACAAACAGAATTCTATAAGGGACACTTTGTGTGCATTTATTAGTCATTATACTCCCTTTCTTGCAATTCTTCAGAATATAGAGCGATTCTTCTAATTTCCAAATGAGTAACCGTATTCTAAAATATATTTTGTGACATCAGAGATTTTAGGCATTTCTAAATATTTTTCCAATGCGGTACGATTGATGTGTTTGAGTTATGACCCAATATTGTGTATGATATTGGCTTTGAAACAAGGGTTCTGGTCCCATAATCCTTTATTGATAAATCGCTTCAGTTTATTACGCGCGTCTGTTTACAGTAATTCCCTACAAAAACATATTTTGTAATTGAGGCGTATTAGCTTTACTTGCTGCGTTTTACGAATCTGCTAAATTATTATATGCATGTACACTTTGCTATATTTTCTATATGTCATTGAATCATAATAGAAGATTATGCAATGATTGTGTTACGGATGTCTTTAAGCCCAGCTGATGTGTGAATTGCGTAGTTGTCATTATGACAAAAATGTCGTCAAATGCCGCGATCCCATTGGTCTAGAACCTGTATCAAAAAGTGACACCAGTTGCATAATGTTAACTTTATGAAACTGGTTTGTATTTGGTTTAATAATGGACCTCATTAAGACATTAGTTGTAATATTGTTATTGGTGATTATTGCAATGGTCGTTAATATATGTAAGAAATGTTAAACATATATTTATTAGTTTTTACTTTGGGAATATATTTCCAAACGTTAGATTGAGATTGCGGTGTTATGGAAACTAAACCGTGCTTTGGACAACTTAGAAACAAACGTATTTAACTGTTAGTCTAATCCATATCGAAAAAAGTGATTGCATAGTAAGTTCCATGTGAATGTTTAAAACAAATAAAAGCATATAATAAAAAAGTTTTATGGGTGTTGCCTCTTTGAAGTAGCATAATTATTTTGATGTCTCTTTTCGTAAAATGATGATAACATTTATTCTTCTTTTCTTCATATTTTTGGGGTGAAATTTAGCCAGCCTTTTCACCTCAAGTAAAGGGAATTTGGGTGAAATGTATTCAAAAGTGCTATAATCCATCAAACAATCTGCCAAGATGTCAAGTATTCTGTTGAGCCAAGACGGTAGTTTGCAGTGTTAATGTTGGCTCTACTCCGACCAACATCGGTCAATATCCGTAATACATTTAAGAAATTATATTTAATTGGTAAGTGAAAAATAATTTACAAAGACAAGTACCTAAAACATCAAGGTAAAAATATAGGGTAGAACCCTCTGAAAAATAATGAAATCGGTATAAGACAGTCATAAAAAAAGTCTTATAAATTTTGCCTATGAATAACCTCTAAAAGCAATGGAATTTTGATTTTTTAATACAATTTCCTAGGGCTCCATACAATTGTATTACCACTGGAGGTTTAAAAAATTATACATGAAAAGTTGGTCTTCAACTTAAATAAAAAATATTAAATACATTTTTGAAAATCCACTTGAAAAAGTACAACTAACATTTTAGCAAGAAGTGTAGCAGCATCGGGTGTATTTAATTGTTTTTGTTTATAAAGTTTGTAAACATCGTAAATAGTGCTTGTCGACGGTGACAGGGACTAGGTAATGGACAATTATTCCGAGAAAACAATATTGTTTTTTAAACAAAATCTGACAATCGATTGCGTTTTAACAACTAGTTTCTTCTTTATTTTCTTTTTTTCTACGAGGCCTTGGTAAACAAATCATTTGGTCAGGTAAATTGACGTTAATTGAGTTATGTGAAGTGTCAGTTGACTATCTCAGCGTAAGAAATCGGCCTTTCGGGAAAAATAAATTCACACACATTTTTACACAAAGTAAATTTACGTCCCAATAAAATTCAAATTATAGATGATTTTTTGAGATGAAACTAGTGAAATCTTGTAAATTACATCTGATAAACTTGAAAAGTCAAAGTGTAGAATCCTAGGCCTCTCAGGCAAAAAAGGTAATAAAATAAATTTGCTAGTAAATAAAATTCATTGAGGACATTGAAAATTCTATGAAAGTCCAACTCAAGATGACTTTCCAAGGGTTTGAATTGGGATAAAGTTGGAATATGACCTCTAATTGGAAAGGTAAAATTGAAAATTGGCAAATGGTCAAATGGACTGATTTTTTGTCAAATTTAGATCTCTTAGTAAAGAACTAAATTTACAATAAAACAAAAACTAGATAGGAAACTGTAATTCTTTTATAAATTCTTGATTAGCATGATACGTGTTGTTGTATTCACTGGATATAAATAAAAAAGCCGTTTATAAATAAACGGATAAACGGATAAACTGGATATAAATAAAAAAAATTTAAGTGTTGTAAGACTTTTTTTATTTACGTCCACTGTATTTTTAATGAAATTCCATCTTCATATGAGTTTTGAGGGCTTTGAAAATGGTGAATGTTATAAATGACCTCACGGAAGCTTGAAGAGTCAAAATATCTCTATGTATAAAATTGGTATTGCGAAAAAAAATCCAAAAAATTGAAACCACAGTAAAAAGTCAAAATTCTGAGAAATTTCAACTTTAGAAGAACTTTTATAGGGGTCAAAGTGATCTTTACGAAGATCAAAAAAAGTTAAACCAAAAAATAAATAGAAAATGTATTTTAAAAGATTAATTTTAGAAACATTTTTTAGGTGAAGGAGGTGATATAGGTCAAATACTAGAGAACTTATATGGTAGAAAATTTAATTTAAAACATTGAGTGATCTCTGATTTTCAATAGAACCTCTAGTTCAAGTGCTAAGGCCTAGAAAAAAGTTTTTTATGTATTTTCCCCCCTTTTAGGGGAGTGGGGGCTAGAAAGTTTGTTTGAGGCTTAATCCTGATGTTTAACCATCCTACGTATATTCCTACAAAATTTCAAGTTTTCAGCTCAAAATTTTATTAGAATCCTTATACCTTAGTTGGAAGTGAATAATTTATGCAAACGGCTGGATAGTTATTAAAATATTGCGATGAATTAACAATAGCTTACAATATTATGTTGGCTATTTTATTTATTTTTATGACAAATATTGATTGACAAAAATAAATAACCGGTACTTGAATTACAGTAATACAGAAATTCCTAAAAAGGTGGAACCTTCCAAAATAAGTAAACATTACCATATCAACTAATGTCAAATGATTTGAATTATTTAAATAGAGGCATACTCACAAAATTATATTATTTCAGTGACCAAAATAATTGAATTTGGAATAAAAAAGTGTTCCTGACTAAAAATACAAATCAACATATACAAGTTTTCTAAAAAAGGATTACAGTAAAAGTAATGTAAATATTTAAAAAGGGTGTACGGCATAACAATGCATTGTTTAGTTTTTTGTAATCCGTGTCAAAGTGAAAAACAACGGATGTAAAAAATGGCCAAGCTCAGAGGATATAAAATATTCTGATAAGACGAAGTGTTTTTGTATGATATTTAAAGGTGAATCGTTTCATGCATACGGGTGAGTTTTGTATTTTAATTTTTAAACTATCTGAACTTGGTGAAAATCGGTCTAAAAAATAACTATGCTGAAAACATATATATTCCCGTGTGAGACCTAGAACTAAAAATTTATTAAATAGTAAAAGAACATTTTTAAAAAGTGTTTGATAGTTTCAATATTTTTATGTACATTATACATTAAACATTGCTTGAAACTGCGACCTACCCAGGTAGGTATTTTAAGCCAAGTATAAATGATATATGAAATTTATTTAAATTAAAAAAAAACCCGATATTCTTTTCTTCTTCCCCATTGCACAAACCTTTACGATAGTGATTAAAATATTTTGTATCAACTGGGTCAAATAATTCCTTTTTAATTAAACCGAGTTTATCATATAGGCGAGACTGTGAAACAATAACCAATTAATTGTACCCAGAATTAAATGATTGCATCGACTTGATTAATTATTAATTTTACTAATTAACATAGTATTTTTATTATTTAAAAGGGATTTGAGAGAGTATACCTGCGATGTATGTTATCGAATCAAACTTCTAAAACTCAATAAAATGTCGATATAGAGCCAATAAAGACAACCGATATCAAGATATTTATATTTCATCACGGGCAAAAAACACCTGATAAAACATATCAATATATAACCTTAATGTGGTAAAACCTGTGTTAATTAATTATAATAAAACTAACCAAAAAATCTTGAATGCTCATTATAGCATTAAACCATTCCTAACACTATACATAAATAACCTACTAGTTGCAAGATGCTAATTTGTCCCTTTAAATATAATATTGGTATAAGATACTTATACTGATACAACGATACAAAATGGCATTACAATGGCTAAATTAAACGAAACCAGATTATTTATGTAGTAATTAACCGATAAGTCATAAAAATATATCAGAACATCTAATCATCCCATTTTTATACTAATCATGTGCAGATAATTTACTCAATGAAATGGGATGTGCCAATGAGGAAAGTAAGTCTAGAGTAGTGATGGGCGATTCGCGAAGGAATCGTTCAATTTTAACGGCTCGTCGAGTGAATCAAATGAATCTTAATCACTTAATCACTTTTTAAGACAGGTACCTCATGGAGGACGTTACCCTGAATATGACTGAAGGATGAGTGTGATGATCGTGATGATAGTGGCGCGATCTTGTTGCCTTGTTACTGACTAAGGTTGGCATGTTCCTTAGACAGGATTGTTAATTAATAGCCCAACAACCAATGGCAGCTGGCTCCAGAAACAACCCTTCAAAAAGCTACTAACTTTTCTCGGGATCGATCCGGCTACCTACAAGTTTGTAGGCGGGCACTAAACCACTGCACCAACCAGCACCCTAAATATAACCCTAAATCATGATTCATTTTTGAAAGGAGCTGATTCGTCGTGCGAAAAAAACATGTGAAACATCTAATTTTAGGCCGGCGCCACTTCTTTTTATTCTGTAACCACGTGAGATAAAACTAGGTACGGGTTCTGTTTGCAGTTCAGGTGACAAAGATCAAAAACACAAAAAAATTATGTTTGACCTTGAATCTTCTGGGTTCCCACTTAAATGTTTTTTTTACCAACGACAATGTGAATTTTTAGAATACAAAGGGACTGTGCCTAAAACAACTAAGAAATCTCTCCACACCCCTCATTTTCTAAAGCCATCGAATCATCTGTTTGTAATTCAGTGGTGTGGGGTATCCCTTAACACTCAAGCAATTGATTAATTTTTATTTTTTGGTTTTTTAATCATACATTTTTAAAGTGAAAAAAATGGACCTTTCTATGTTCTTTTTTATGGAATTAGTACTAAAATGGTGTTCTGAAGGCAATATACGAAAAAAAAAACTTTTTATTTAACACAAACCGATTAATATTTTTTACCGCAAAGTATAATGACCACCCAAAAGAGTCAAATCAAAGAGTCGATTCGGATTTCGACTCCTTAAAACTGAGTGATTCATATGAATCAATTGCCGAGAAGAATCGAATTGCCCATGACTAGTATAGAGTGGGTGGATGGTGAAATGGTGAGGGTTAAGGGGGGGAACACTTTAGATGTTATGAATGAAAGAGTCTTTATCACTTCCTGTAGAGAATTGTGCCAATCTCGCTCCTGTCAGTAGCACAGGGTTTGTTTTGACTTTGTCTTCAAACAAACGTTACGTTCTCTTATTTGTAGCCTATTTTTACTTTCTCCCCCCTATACATAGTATATGGAGATAGTATTGTTTTCGTCAAAATTTTCGAATTTGATTTGTTAGTGGATATATTCGTTTTAGTGCTCCCTGAATCCAAAAAAGTGGTTTTTGGCGTGGTGTCTGTCTGTGTGTGTGTGTGTGTGTGTGTGTGTGTGTGTGTGTGTGTGTGTGTGTGTGTGTGTGTGTGTGTGTGTGTGTGTGTGTGTGTGTGTGTTTGTGTGTGTGTGTGCGTGGATGTAAACAAAGCTAGAGACGACACCAGTGGTCCGATTTTCATGAAATTTGGCATGTAGGTATAAAGCCGTGGTATCTCCAGGCGTACTTTTCATTTTTTTGAATTTTTGATTTTAAGGGTATTTACCCCATAAAACCCCATAAAAAATTACAAAAATCAAAATTTCTCAAAAACGGCTCTAACGATTTTGATAAAGATTTCATGGTTTTTAGTGCTTATGATGACTATGAAAATTCAGGTTCAGAAGTTATGGGGGTTTAAGTGTTAAAGAATTCATATTTTTCAAATTTCACAAAATCTGTGACCTCTAAAGAAAATATACTTGCAACCGTCAAATTTGACTTGAAAAACTAAATAATCTAGTATTTTGCCGAAACAACACTGCTGGTTGTGGTTTACGTCAACTGGTTGCGGAGATAATTGATATTTTAGTTCGGCGGTAAACGCAGTACGTTGTCCAATGTTATTCTTATGGCAAATATTTAAAAAGCGATATATCCGTTATTTACCAACCGATTTTGATAACATTTGGTATATATTTGTGTGATAATTAATTGTTAATTTGTTTTATTTCACTAAATGTGTTTTCTGGTTTTAAATGATTTTAAGGGAGAAAGTATGTGTCAGTTTCCTGATACCGTTTATTAATTTTTCTATTTATGCATTTCGTTTACACATATATGCATATCCTCTTCTCCGCGTCCCTTGTAAAAGTGCTAGAGGCGTCAATGATGTAGATCGAAGACGAGTCAAATTTTTATTCCAGCCTTTGTTATTTATTTTTTATAAAGTCTCGAGGCTGTTTAATGCATACAGCAAATAAATCATCTATTAAAGACCAGATGTATTGACAAATTTTTATTTGACAGAAAACGAAAAATATTATTAAATTTCTCAAAGCTATGAGAGTACACTAAATAATTTCAAGCTTATACAAGTTTCTGAGTAAGATACATTTTAATTCGTATCACTCAATGACATTTTTCATTGGTTAAAAGTTTTAGATAACCGATAAATGACCTTTATATTCCAAGTTCATTAAAAATTGATTCAAACAAGAATTATGTATGGTAAGGTAACTGTTCAAAGAAAGATTAATGGTTAACTCAAGCATAGGTAAGAACCCTATTTCAGCAAGGTGTCCGGCTAAAACGACACCCGACCAAAACCACACCTTTAAAGAATGCAGTCATAACGACACAAATTCTGGGACTGCTGTGACACTTGAACCCTGGGTAGCTCAGTCTGGGGTGGTTCAACTAGGATAAGAGGTGGCATGAATAGAAATAGGAGAAAATGGCAGAGGTCAAATAATTCCCAATCAGAATAATATTCCCTTAATGGCCAAACAAACTTACAATATTAACCATTTCATTATCAAAAGCTGGAATCTCATTCAAAAATTATTAAAAGAATTCAAGATTATTTATTTGATAGGGTTGTCACTCACTATTTCCCTAATTATTATCAGACTATTATCAAGAGTGATAAATTCAAAGTTATTTCAAAGTATTATTGTAGTATTCAAATAATCTAATCTAAATAAAAAGAATTCAAAAGAATCTAAGATAAGGGCTCAATGAAAAGAAAATATATCAGTTATCTGGCAAAGATAATATTTAATCAACTGTTAATTATATCAAACATTTTTCGTTTTTTTTTTCTTGAAAAATTCCAAGTGAATATCAGTATAATAATATTAAATATATATACCAAACATTATTTAATACTTTGATCCTAAATATTGTCGGCCGACACTGATTCAATAATCTCTTAAACATGAAACATATGATAATTACACACACTTAAAGACATAATGAAAATTCTTAAGTCCAATATCAATTATAGATCTTCTTGAAAGTTTTCATTAATAATCCCACATATTCCTGGACTAGGCTTATTATGCCTAACACACAATTTTACTACAAATAAGTAATAAATAGTAAATGTCCTATCTGGTGTTTGAGAGCGTTGATAGCAAATTTCAGTTTCCGAGGAAGGGCAGGCACCGTGTCTCGAAGTTGCTGGGGGAAGTCGAACCCAAGCCAGGACTCCGCATGAAGGTGGTCACACAAGCAGTAGGTTGCTCCCAAGTCATAAGGTCCCAAAACTTCCCTAAGAAAAACCCCAATACACAATAGTGGCTTTTCAGACTAATAAGCTTAATTATTCTATTTGGTTAAGAAAATATTTTATTTAACTGGAATTATTTGGGCTTAAGTTTGAATAAAATACTGTAAAGACACATCAGTGATAATTAATTACACAAATGCAGGTTGCTTTTGCCTCTACTTCCAAATTTAATCTTCATTAGATAAGCAGTGCACTGAACTTTATCAATCTGATCATGAACAAGGCTATAGTAATCTTTATTTGTCATTAAAATGTCTAAATTTCTCAATAATACCACAATAAAACATTTAAACAATTAATCATTAAACAGTAAACTACAAGATAATAAATGCCATAAATTTATCAAAAGGAAAAAATATTATTTCAGTCTTTAGCTCCAGTTGTTTGAATTTAAAATCTTCTAATCTGCACATTTTTGACAGTTAAAAGTATAACTAAACAAAAGTATTACAATTAATCTCATTTTACATATTTCAATTAAATCACAACAACAGTAATAAACAATGCTCTAAATAAGTTGTAGGCTATGGTCCGAGCTTGGTACTGGGTAATGCATGAGCAACAAAATAATTCATCAGTATACATTCCCTGAATCAGACATAATAATGCTTATTAATTATTTATGCAATATTTTAACTCATTTGACTATAAAACATAGGGGAATTACTGCTTGTAACATTTTCTTGAATACTTGTAGCTTCAACTTGGCAATTATTAAAATAAAAGCTTAGGTTCACTAATAAACCATCATGAAATTCAGATTTATTAGATAACTACTATGTAATATTTATTCAGGCTTAAATCATTTACGAGTACATTACAGGCATTGGTATGTCCTAAGCAAAATTAATATTTCAGCAAAATAATTATATATCCTCCGAAACTCCTTTACTTTATGTATTTTCAACACACAAAATATACACGTTAATGTCGTTAATATATTAAATATCTGTGACTTGGTTTGGACAATAAGACATTAAAACAGGTTTTGGACATGAACATGAAACATTTACACAAAGCTCTACATAACATGAAATGTGGTAAAATAATTATATTAAGACAAATAAAGGACAAGTTTTAATCAGGACGAATATATATATATATATTATCTTCCAACACATTATTTTTAATTAGATATTTTAGTTGAGGATCACCCAATGCCTCAGGAAATTGCATGTTTGGCCATTCAAGATTGAGTTTGAAACTTTAATTTTAATAAATAATTATATTTTGCTAACTTTTCAAATATTCAAAATTCCCCACATAATCAACTATTAAATTATTAAAATGCTAATCTTACCTCTGCCAATAAATCCCAAAAGGTTTGGAGAAGAGGGAACCAGGAAACAGGATTGTAGACCCAGCAGTCTTGTAGCTCTGAAGATCCCAAAATGGCTTAAGAATAACCAGACACTCATTTATTAACTTTAGAAATTCCTCTAGAAAAGTCTAAAATGTTCCATCACACTGACAACCACTCTTCCATCCAGGGCTTCCATCATTCTGCATGTCTGAAGTTGCTGAGAATGGGTTAGGGTGGGAGAGAGCAGACGGCCAAAGTCCAAAGGAGGCATGCTTCTGCTTTCCTTATTTTAAATACTGCAGTTCTTAGGAATTCTGTGGCGCCTTCAGAACTCACGACGCAAAATCTGGACAGTTATGTTTAGTTTGGGATATCCTAGTGGAAGGAGCTCCATAATTTCCACAAGTTGTCAAATGATCAGGGCCAGTGATCATTTATGGGATTAGTGGCAAATTAAATAAAACTGTCACAATACCCCCCCACTTAAAGAAATTTTCCCAAAATTTCTCCGGATTAAGAGTAGTTGGCAGATAGTACGAATATCTTCTAGTTACTGAACAAATTTCTTGAGGTCATTGATATGCCAGTTTCCAGAAGCTTTCCCTTGAAGATCTTCGAGACAGTAGACTACGTTGGACAACCTCTTCACAATCTTGAAAGGTCCGATGAATCTAGGAGTCAACTTAGCCGAAAAGTGGGCTGCTGCATTTGACTGCGCAAAGTTCCTCTTTAGGACAAGATCATTCTCTTTAAGTTCTTGAGGCCTTCTTCGCAGATTGTAGTGTTTACTATTTTTCTTGTGGGCCTGTATCAATTTCTCTTTCACTTCATCAAAGATCTGACGAAGTTCTGCAAGTCTTCTACCATATTGTCCGCATCCATCAATAGGAGGTACATCATCAGCTTCCCTGATATCCTCACCATCCCCAGAAGCACAAGGTTCCCGGCCAAAGTTGAGGAAGGCTGGCGAATATCCCGTAACTTCATGAACCGCTGTTCTCAGCGCAAAAGCTACTTGAGCTAGATGTTTATCCCATTCTCGATGGTTCTCTCCCACGTAGGCACGCAACATGGTTATAACATTTCGATTGACCCTCTCGGTGGGATTTGATTGGGGATGCCGACTAGGGTTATAGAGAATCCTACTCTTGTAAGCTGCTGCTAAGTTCTTCATAGGAGCACCCGTAAATTCTGAACCATTGTCGAAAACAAGGTATTTTGGCACCCCATATACCAAGAAAACATCTTCTTCCAGATGTTGAGCTACGGTCTTGGCTGTAGCTGATCTAAGAGGTATGAGCAAAGAATATTTGGTGAAGGTGTCAGTTACCACTAAGAAGTACTTAAAACCCTTCAAAGATCGGGGAAAGGGTCCCATGAGGTCCGCTGCAACCATCTTCCAAGGTTCATCAATGGCACGCCGTTCACCCATCAATCCAGTTGGTGGTGTTTGGTCATATTTTATAGTCTGACAGACTTTGCAACGGGAGACATACTTTGCTGCATCCTGCCGCATTTTCGGCCAGTAATATTTCATCTGAAGTCTCCTGAAGGTTTTAAAAGACCCAAGATGACCTGCTGTTGGTTGATCATGACATTCATTCAATACTGAAGCTCGAACTTCTTTAGGAATCACCAACTTCCATGATTTTTCCTCATCTTCTTCCAAAAGCGAGACCTGGTCATTGATCTTCTTCCAAAGTTGGTGGCCTTCTACTCTCCATTGTGGGTAACTTTCTGGTTGGGACTTCACATTATTTAGCATTTTGACATACCATTTATCTTTAATTTCTTTGGGTACTACAACGTCACAATGGAAGTTTTCATCCGGCTTTGCAGCATTCGATCTTGATAATAGATCTGGGACTACATTTTCTTTGCCTTTACGATGGACCAGTTCAAAATCATAAGGCTGAAGCCTTAACGCCCATCGTGCTAATCTCCCCTGAGGATCTCTTAAGTTGAATAGCCATAGAAGGCTGTAGTGATCTGTTATCACCTTAAACTTTGTTCCCTCTACGTAAGGTCTGAAACGTTCCACGGCCCATATCACGGCCAAACATTCCCTTTCGGTAGCCGAGTACTTCTGCTCTTGCTTGCTCAAAGTCCGACTCGCATAGGCCACAACGACTTCTCCCTGCTCATTCTCTTGGCTCAAAACAGCACCAACTCCAATACCAGAGGCATCGCAAGAGATCACAAAAGGTTTTGTAAAATCTGGGCAAGACAGTATTGGTGAGGTCACAAGGCAGGACCTGATATCCAAGAATGCATCTTGGGCCTCCTTCGACCAAACAAATTTGGCACGCTTCTTGAGAAGTGAAGTCAATGGGTATAGCCGGGTAGCAAAATTTGGAATGAACCGCCTGTACCAAGAAGCCGTTCCGCAAAATTGACGGACCTCTTTTTGATTTTGGGGAACTGGTAAATCAACAATGGCTTGGACCTTTTCGGGATCAACCCTAAGACCCTTTTCGCTGACGACATATCCGAGGTATTTCAGTTCAGGTCGACAAAATTTACATTTTTCCTTATTGAGTGTTATTTTTGCCTCCTTGATTCTTCTTAATATTTCAGATAAAACTTCAATGTGCTTTTCGAAGGTAGGAGTTATTGCAATAATATCATCCAGATAGACGAAGCAGTATGGTTCCAAGTCAGCCCCTAGTACATTGTCCACAAATCTCTGCCACGTAGCAGGAGCATTACTAAGGCCCATTGGCATTGTTACAAATTGAAAAAGTCCTCTGCCAGGCACTGTAAAGGCGGTCTTTTCTCGGCTAGAAGGATCTAATGGAATTTGCCAGAATGCACTTTTAATGTCTAGGCTGGATAAATAGCGGGCATCTCGAAGCCTGTCTAATATGGTGGTAACTTGTGGGAGGGGGTAAGCATCCTTTTTCGAAACTGAGTTAAGTTTCTTGAAATTCACACAAACCCGTTTCGAGCCATCTGGCTTATCTACCAAAAGAATCGGTGAGGACCAGTCACTCCTAGAGGGCTCAACTACACCTAAGTCTAACATTTTGTCAAGTTCATCACTGACTTGTTTTTGACGGGCTGGAGACATGGGGTAATATCTCTGTTTCACTGCCGGGGCATTACCAGTATCTATTGTATGAAAAACTTTATCTGTTCTTCCTAATCCAGATTGCTGTTCAGAAAAATATTTCCCAACTAAATCATTCAACTGTTTCCTTTGATTAGGAGTAAGGTGTTCCTCTCCTTTAATGCCAACCTGAAGAGAGCTGCAAGAAGGATTAGACATAACTTCAGAAAACTCCCATCTCCTATGATGAAGATCAGCAACAATATGGAACAACTCCCAAAAATCTATTCCCAAAAGCAAATTATGACTAAGAGTTGGGACATACAAAACATCAAGATACTTGGTCCGTCCTTCAAGGGTAATAGGTAGTACCACAGATCCATAAATAGAATGCCTGTTTGAGTCAGCAGTCTCAACGTATTGGTTTTCATTGCCACAAGATTTGAGGCTTGCTGGGAATTTCTTAAACAGCCAACTACCATCTTTGCCCAAAATAGTACGGGATGCACCGGAATCCAGTAAGGCACGGATCTTGCGACCAAACACCCTAACATCCAAATAAGGTCGAGAATCACCATCAACCGATTCAATAACAAAATCAAGATTAGCGGACCTTATTCCATTATTGTGAGACAAATCTAGTTCATTAGTCGGGGAGACAGCAGGAATCCGAGGACTGGCTCCCCGCTTTATGCGTTTTTTGAGCGGCATGACGAGCAATCAGTCTTAATTAGATTTTTGGCCCCACAACCATAGCAAAATACTGTTCTAGGTTTATCACATCTGTAGTGCCTATGTCCCTCCTTGCTACAATTCCAACATTTTACTTGAGATGAGCGACGGCGAGTTTTTGAATCCGACAATTCTGCAATGCGCTGCTTGGGAGCTGATAATTTCTTATAAGCAAGATCAGGTTCTAACACTGGTGCAGTACTAGACATTGCTTGACAATTTGTTGCTCTAAGTCGACCCAGCTCCGCTTTCCTCCCTAGGATCCTTAATTGCTCTATTGAAACTATTGGGAACAAACACAACTTCTCTTGTAAATAGCGGTTAAGATTTTTAACCATTTGCTTCAAACGATTTTCTTCACTCATAGGAACAGATAGTCGACTATAAAGACCTTCCATGGAGGCTATGTACAAATCTACTGACTCTTGTTCTCCTTGACGACGATTCATAATTTCTTGGATCAGCATATCATCGTAATCCGGGGTTTGGAAAACTACTTTCAACTCCTTGCATAAATCTTGCCAATTAGTAATACGGCCCACTGTAGATCTGTACCAAATCAAGACACTACCTGAAAACAAGTCTACCGCTGAATTAAATAATTGCACCTCGGATATTCCTCTTGCACGCCTAAGTTCTTCAACGCGTTGCAAAAAGCTCCCAATACTTTGACCAGAACTATTGTTAAACTGTAGACCCCACTTATATACTGGGATTGCCTTAGACTCTCGTGGTTCCTTGAAGTGCTCGGACAAAGAATTATTTCCCACCTTCTGAGAGGCTGATGACACCCGATTAGGTTCAGAAGATTTCTCACCTTTCATTTCAGTGAAGGGCTCATTTGAAGTGAATTTATTCAATAAGTCCTGATCTGGTAGTCGATTAATTTCCTTTTGGTTTGCTGAATCCAAAAGCACGCCTTGAGCTGGCTTGTTGAGGTCAATGTCTGTTTCACTCATGATTGGTTCAGCAGCCAGTTCCTTTTGAGATTTCCCAGGCTTCTTAAATTCATCCATAAGTTTCTTTGTTTGATTCTTCAGATCCTCTTTAGTTTCTTCTAATGTGTTATCTGATGAAGCCGTCAAAGGAATTCTGTCAATTCTCAAGGACAAGTGCCAGAGGCGAGCAACAATCCGTTGATATTCATTGTCTTTAAAGTTTCCTTCATAGTCTCTAATTAAAGCAGATAAATCTTGAAGTATCCCCTCGCAGATGTCTAGTTCGGATGAACTGTCAAGAGCATTTACACAAGAATCAACTACCTCCACATTGGTCGAAAAACACTGGGAAAGTTTTCTTCTTATCTCCGCCGCATTTCCTTCAGTAGAAATATTCCTAATTTTGAGCTCATACTCAGCCTCAGTTTTCCTTAAGTGGTAAGCAGTCATATTGAGGGCTGCTACAATGTTTCGCAAAGACAGACTTATGCTCATACGCAACTCAATAAAAGACAAGTCCAAAATCAACAATTATTTGCGCAGAAATTCATAAAATCATTCGCAATTCAATAAAGGACAAGTCTAAAATCAACAAATATTTGCGCATAAATTCATAAAATAATTCGCAAATCAATAAAAGACAAGTCAAAAATCAACAATTGTTTGCCCAGAAATTCATAAAATCATAGCTAGAAATATTTTCTTAGAGTATGCCACAAATTTTATTTCAAACTGTCAAAATAATCTTCAAGTGAACTCCTACAAAAAATCTATGTCCTCAGTGAAACATAATTAATCAACAAACAGCAGCTATTCCAAATTATTCTAAGTCTTCTCAGAATATTCTATAAATTCCTGCTGAAATTTTCTTAAAGTCCTAAAACTGCTTCACGCCCCACGTTGGGAAAGCCATTTGTGACACTTGAACCCTGGGTAGCTCAGTCTGGGGTGGTTCAACTAGGATAAGAGGTGGCATGAATAGAAATAGGAGAAAATGGCAGAGGTCAAATAATTCCCAATCAGAATAATATTCCCTTAATGGCCAAACAAACTTACAATATTAACCATTTCATTATCAAAAGCTGGAATCTCATTCAAAAATTATTAAAAGAATTCAAGATTATTTATTTGATAGGGTTGTCACTCACTATTTCCCTAATTATTATCAGACTATTATCAAGAGTGATAAATTCAAAGTTATTTCAAAGTATTATTGTAGTATTCAAATAATCTAATCTAAATAAAAAGAATTCAAAAGAATCTAAGATAAGGGCTCAATGAAAAGAAAATATATCAGTTATCTGGCAAAGATAATATTTAATCAACTGTTAATTATATCAAACATTTTTCGTTTTTTTTTTCTTGAAAAATTCCAAGTGAATATCAGTATAATAATATTAAATATATATACCAAACATTATTTAATACTTTGATCCTAAATATTGTCGGCCGACACTGATTCAATAATCTCTTAAACATGAAACATATGATAATTACACACACTTAAAGACATAATGAAAATTCTTAAGTCCAATATCAATTATAGATCTTCTTGAAAGTTTTCATTAATAATCCCACATATTCCTGGACTAGGCTTATTATGCCTAACACACAATTTTACTACAAATAAGTAATAAATAGTAAATGTCCTATCTGGTGTTTGAGAGCGTTGATAGCAAATTTCAGTTTCCGAGGAAGGGCAGGCACCGTGTCTCGAAGTTGCTGGGGGAAGTCGAACCCAAGCCAGGACTCCGCATGAAGGTGGTCACACAAGCAGTAGGTTGCTCCCAAGTCATAAGGTCCCAAAACTTCCCTAAGAAAAACCCCAATACACAATAGTGGCTTTTCAGACTAATAAGCTTAATTATTCTATTTGGTTAAGAAAATATTTTATTTAACTGGAATTATTTGGGCTTAAGTTTGAATAAAATACTGTAAAGACACATCAGTGATAATTAATTACACAAATGCAGGTTGCTTTTGCCTCTACTTCCAAATTTAATCTTCATTAGATAAGCAGTGCACTGAACTTTATCAATCTGATCATGAACAAGGCTATAGTAATCTTTATTTGTCATTAAAATGTCTAAATTTCTCAATAATACCACAATAAAACATTTAAACAATTAATCATTAAACAGTAAACTACAAGATAATAAATGCCATAAATTTATCAAAAGGAAAAAATATTATTTCAGTCTTTAGCTCCAGTTGTTTGAATTTAAAATCTTCTAATCTGCACATTTTTGACAGTTAAAAGTATAACTAAACAAAAGTATTACAATTAATCTCATTTTACATATTTCAATTAAATCACAACAACAGTAATAAACAATGCTCTAAATAAGTTGTAGGCTATGGTCCGAGCTTGGTACTGGGTAATGCATGAGCAACAAAATAATTCATCAGTATACATTCCCTGAATCAGACATAATAATGCTTATTAATTATTTATGCAATATTTTAACTCATTTGACTATAAAACATAGGGGAATTACTGCTTGTAACATTTTCTTGAATACTTGTAGCTTCAACTTGGCAATTATTAAAATAAAAGCTTAGGTTCACTAATAAACCATCATGAAATTCAGATTTATTAGATAACTACTATGTAATATTTATTCAGGCTTAAATCATTTACGAGTACATTACAGGCATTGGTATGTCCTAAGCAAAATTAATATTTCAGCAAAATAATTATATATCCTCCGAAACTCCTTTACTTTATGTATTTTCAACACACAAAATATACACGTTAATGTCGTTAATATATTAAATATCTGTGACTTGGGTTGGACAATAAGACATTAAAACAGGTTTTGGACATGAACATGAAACATTTACACAAAGCTCTACATAACATGAAATGTGGTAAAATAATTATATTAAGACAAATAAAGGACAAGTTTTAATCAGGACGAATATATATATATATATTATCTTCCAACACATTATTTTTAATTAGATATTTTAGTTGAGGATCACCCAATGCCTCAGGAAATTGCATGTTTGGCCATTCAAGATTGAGTTTGAAACTTTAATTTTAATAAATAATTATATTTTGCTAACTTTTCAAATATTCAAAATTCCCCACATAATCAACTATTAAATTATTAAAATGCTAATCTTACCTCTGCCAATAAATCCCAAAAGGTTTGGAGAAGAGGGAACCAGGAAACAGGATTGTAGACCCAGCAGTCTTGTAGCTCTGAAGATCCCAAAATGGCTTAAGAATAACCAGACACTCATTTATTAACTTTAGAAATTCCTCTAGAAAAGTCTAAAATGTTCCATCACACTGACAACCACTCTTCCATCCAGGGCTTCCATCATTCTGCATGTCTGAAGTTGCTGAGAATGGGTTAGGGTGGGAGAGAGCAGACGGCCAAAGTCCAAAGGAGGCATGCTTCTGCTTTCCTTATTTTAAATACTGCAGTTCTTAGGAATTCTGTGGCGCCTTCAGAACTCACGACGCAAAATCTGGACAGTTATGTTTAGTTTGGGATATCCTAGTGGAAGGAGCTCCATAATTTCCACAAGTTGTCAAATGATCAGGGCCAGTGATCATTTATGGGATTAGTGGCAAATTAAATAAAACTGTCACACTGCTACCTGGGGAGGGTCAGTAGGTAATAAAAAAAATCTGGCAACTAAAATCACACACATTCCGTCAACTGCTATAAGTATATATTTTGATTATCTTAACAATTCACAAAGTAGCGCACCTAACTTAGAATAAGAAAGTTTGTCATGAGTTTCGTATTAAATGAAGCAAAACAAAAATCTGATTGTTATCACATAATAGAGATATCATCACCTACTATGGCATTATACAGTACCGAAACCTTTTATTTGGTAAGTAAACAACGTAAAAATATTTCAATATCTTGTTGTGTTGATTTTTAAGCTTAGGCAATGGACTTAATAGTGTTATTTTACATTTTGATAGTATGTCTCTGTATTGAACTGTCAAATTAGGTCACTCGTAGATAAGTACGATTTCAAACACATATTAAAAATTTAATTTAACACGGCGATACAGTACTGATAAAAACCGAATCGAAAAACGCATTGCGTACTGTAAAAACACACTAGAAATGTATTTGAGGAAATTAGTTTACAAGCATTACTTAAATCATAACCTCTAAAATACTTTGGACCGATTATCCAGACGATCTAGGATACTAGGTTTTGTTCCATGCTCACAAACGTGAGTTTACGTTTTTCTTCCAATTTTGTAATTTCTCATTTGACTTATGTTGTATTCCAATGTGAATAATTAACTGAATTGATTTTATTACATTTTTGTGATAATTAAAAAAAAGTTGTTACTTAAAACGTTTCAACTCAAAACGTTATTTGTTTTTATTATTGTACTGACCATGTTAAAATGTTAGTCAAGTATTACAAAGAAAATTTTTAATATATATTTTATATATATATATTTTTTTATTCAATGTACCCCATGATATTGCATGTAAACATGACTAGTAAATTAATTTGACTAAACAAAATGCCAATAAATATCTTAAATCATAGTCTGATCTAAGTAATTTTTACCTAAATAGTAATTTACGTAAACTTAAACACAGCTGATTTTAAACACGACAACGTGATTATAAAGTTTTACAATCACTTTGCTAGTCCAAAGCCTGGATAAAGGGTGATGGAAATTATACTTCTTTCTTTAATTAATGTGGAACTCCAAGACAAGCTTTCACTTCAGTTAATGCGGACAAGCTTTCGCAGTCAGTTTATGGTATACTTTTTCACGAGGGAATTATTGGACCATACCTTAATTTAATAGATTTCCTCTACTTAGGCCTACAGCGAAAACCCCCAGCTCGTTGTACCTGCGATTCAAAACCTTTACGTCTATCAGTTGACGGAATGTGTGTGGTTTTAGCTGCAAGATTTTTTTTTATTACCTACCGACCCTCCCCAAGGTAGCAGTACCAGAATTTATGTCGTTATATCTGCATTCTTTAGGAGTGTGGTTTTGGTCGGGGGTCATTTTAGCCGGTATTCATTCAGCAAAGGTAATAATTGTAAAATAACTCTAATCGTGTTTTTTTTTTCAAAGAATTTTTTATTGAAAGTTTATTGTAGTTAAGATTGGCAATTCTACGTTTCGATCCATCAAAAATACTGCATTTCTTACTTGATTTTTGGCTACTCATCACTGTATTAATAAAAAAATTGTTTTTGATAACGAGACATATTTTGGTCAAATTTTAAAGACCATCATCAGTCTCATTGATAAGGTTATAAAAACATTCACACTTTAACAACTTTCAGGTGAATAAAAAAGCATATGATATAGACTTTAAATTAAGAACTGGTTATTATTACATTGGCTATAAAGACTATAAGATATAAAGAAAATGTGTTCCCGAAAGATATAAAATAAACTAGTCAGCGGCTAATGTAATATACAAAGAAGAACAATGGAAAACAAGATCAATAAAAGAAGCAGCATAAGGCGATAGAAAATAATAATATTTCTCAGCCAAGCACCAAATTCAGCCTAATATGTATACCAATTATCCAAGAAGAAAAGAAAAAACAGAAAAGAAAATAAAAAGTGTTTTTACATATATCATTTTTAATATTACATGAATATAGAGCCAGTGTAATGTTAACCCAGAGACTCGTGCAAACAGCTCTTCAGACAACTACACATTCTTCCTTTGCCTTCTATGTTCATACTTCAGTGCCTCTTATTTGTCAAGTCTAATCCTCAAAGTTTTTTTGAAAACAATCATAGTCATCAATATAACACCCGAAATTCAAAAACTCTGCAGTACCTCATCCACAGAACAACATTCCTCGAGAAATCCCCTTCATATCTATATATATATATAAGCCAAAACCCATTGACTGACTGACTGACTGACTGACTGACTGATCACAATTTCTCAAAAACTATTAGGCTTGGAGCCATGAAACTCAGCACAAATATTCCTTACAGGCTCTAGATGCGTACTAAGAAAGGATTTTGCAATATTTTGTCTCTAAAGGCCTAAGTATAGTATATTAAAAAATGCAATATGGCGAGCACTTTTAGCTTTCAAAGCTTAATTTCTCATGAACCACATGACTTTGGGCCATGAAACTTGGCACAATTATTCTTTATAGGCTTTAGATGCGAAAAAAAGAAAGGTTTTAAAAATATTCTTTCTCAGACGGCTAAAATAGATTATTTGAAAAAATTCAAAATGGCGGCCATTTTAGTTTTTCCTAACTATGGATGGGAGTCCTGTAGAATATTTTCAGGGAACAGAAAAGGTACGACAACTAATCTACTGAAAGAATTACATTTAAAAATTTAATGAGACACTTTTTGGGGAAATAGGTTTTTGGCCAAGGTATTTACCTCCTACCTTTTCTTACAGTTTTTGGTTTATTTTCAAAAACGTGCTATATTCAGATTGGCGTCAAGTCGAAAATCCATCCTTGGTGTCATCTTTGTTTTATATTCCGGGTTATCCTCATTCTCTGTATTGGGAAATTGGAGGAAGTTATTTTATACCATTTGCTAATCATGAGGGGGGGGGGCATGTTTAGAGGAAGCGCTACACTTTCTAATTTTCATCTAGAGTGGAATTATAAGCTGCATCTTAAGGGCTTAATTGCACGCACATGACCCAAATAAATCAGTCCATTTGTTAATTATTCCTAAACATTTCACAAGGCATAACATAATTGAATTAAAATGAGCTATCCTTTCAGCGGGCGAAGCTGCGGGTATATCAGCTAGTTTCTGATTAAAAATTTATAACAAATGTCCAAACAAAATCAAAGAACAACATCAGGTCAAACATTTCAAGAAAATGGCTACTGAGTATTTATTTCGCGGCTGCTTCTACAGCCTCTCTGAGGTCCTGTAAAAAATGAAGTCAAAAGATATTCTGAGAATTTTCCAAATGGTAGTTACTTTACTTTATTTTATTTTGTATGTTCTTTCATTGTTTTGTTTAGTATTAAGGCTCAATGAATTGTGATTCAGTATATGACAAGTCTACTGCCCACGCATATACTGCAATGTAAGGGCGTCATTAGATGATGTGAATAAATAAAATAAATAAATAAATAAATAAATAACCTGTTATAAATTTAAAGTCTATATAATATATTTTTTTAATCACCTGAAAGTTATTGAAATGTAAATGTTTTGATAACCTTGTCAATGAGAGTGATGATGGTCTTTTAAACAAGACCGAAATATAACTTGTTATAAAAACTATTTTTTTTTTTTTTTTATAGTGATGAGTAGCCAAAATCAAGTAATAATAACGCCATCACGAAAAATTCAAACCGTCAAGAGTTAATAGTGCACATATTCCCAAACAAGATTTGATTAATCGCATTAGCTGCGATGCAGTTGGTACACATGCAGTGGCATATCATGTTCATTGACCGGACTGAATTGTTATATCCCTTTGACTACAGTCAGTTGCTCTTAACTAAATTTACACTCTATTAACCAGCTCAGTGCAGGAGCTTTACTGTTGAAATGAGTGAAGATAATCTGTAAGGAAGGGGTTTATGTGCATGGAATTGTTTGCCAGCTTTTAATTTTTAATAGAATTGTTCCAGTTTTAATGTTCTCATTTTTATATTAAAATTCTGATAATAAGGATAATTAAGTATTATCAATGTTTATATGTATATATATATATATATATATATATATATATATATACATTTATTGGGGGTATACCGATGACTTATATCTGACTGTTATATATGTTAAAATCAGACAGATAAAGCTCAAATGATTAAGACACGCACTGTAAAGATTTAATTTATAAATAGAATAGAATAGTTTTAATTTTTTTATTTTTTTATTGAAATTTGAAGCTATAGTTAGCTGTAATGAAAGTTTATTCTAAGTTGAAACTTGGTATACTAGCATAAGCATAATAGGCCTTCATAGCTTATCTCGGCAGGCCATATCTTGCCTTTGACAATTTACCAAAGATCGCTTTTTTAAGTGATGTGCAGCTTTTATATAAATATTTTATTTATATAGGGTTAATTCGGGACCCTTTTGGAGCATTCCAATTCAGTCAATACGAAATTGATATCTTAAAAACATGTTCCATGAAACGTTACATGTTACATACCAGGGTTCATGCCTTCATTTATGTAAAACGGTCCAAAATTGTCCGAACCCTTCAAATTCAAATATAAAACAAACCATCACACTCTTTTTAAGAATATATATATATATTCTAAACAACCTAATTTAATAACTTCACACAAATATTAAAGGTTTCTTTATTAGGTTAACGAAAACTTCAGACGTCATTACACAATAAATAGAAAAGCGGATATTGTATCTGGTGACATATGACGGCCATTTTCAATTTATTGTTGCTTGATGCGACTCATAAAGGCCACAATGGCTACGCTCGTTGTTATCATATATTTAACTGTTATTTACATTCAACCGTTTTAATTCCAAAAAATCTTGTAAAATGGTATTACTATTACCACTATTGTAATGTTTATTTAGTTTGAGTAGTTGATAATTACACAGATCAAGTTATTATTAATTATAACTTGAGGTTGAATGTACAAACTGGTACAAACCAAACATGAGCACTTGAAATTACGATGTACTCTGTGTGATTGTTTTCACAATAATGTATTTTTTGGGGAAAATTTGACTAACAATAGTTTTAAATAGTAATATACTGAGATGATTGAAAGTAATAGTCATCGAAGGCATGACAATCACAATCAATGAAAATCTACCAGTTATTCGTCAAAACACTATTCATATTTATATTTAGTTACCTTAGGTTTTTGCAACCTAAGTGTTTAAATCAGATTAATAAAATTGTAAAAAATACTATAAACATTCACCATCTAGTAAAAAAAACAACATTCACACCAAAATTTACGTATGTTTAGTGTAGGGATCGCGGTTGCTGTATCTATTAAACGTTTAATAATAGTAGTGTCACTTGCCTTAAAAATTATGTTTCTGGATGACTTTATATGTACTCTTTGAAATGGAAGTTTGATGTCTGTTAGGTTTTGCCGAGTTTGACTTTCACCTTTTCTTTACAGTGTATCCTTGTACGCTTAGTTGCAGTCTTTCTCTCATCCATCATGAGTCTTTTGCATACTTTGATCAATTAATATTTAATAATTTACCCAAAAAAATAAATTTAATACTTGGCATGAGACATTTGTGTTCCTAAGAAACTGAAATGTTTTTACTCCCAAACAGCTCCTACTGTCCTGAAAGAGATATGTCAGCCGGAGGAGACATTGACGTCGTCTTTGGTGTTTGAGGAGTTGTATCAGATTTCAAGGATATTACATTGTTTTACCACAGACAATATGTTTCCTTTTGTTGTCACGAAAATGAAAAAGTTCAATTTGGTGTATGATGTGACACAATATTTTGTATGTTACCACATCCTATCCACCCCAAAGTATTATGTACTATGGATTTTTTATTACTCTGATGATTCGTTTAAATAAAATAAAAGTTTTTATAAATTAACACGTATAATTAAATTATGGAACGATATTGTGATTTTGTATCTATTTAAATATGTTATTTTAATGAAAATTATAACTATTTAAGGAATTCTGAATAATATCAAAGTATCATTTAAGAAAAAAAAATACATAAATGATTTTTATTATTAATATCGGATTTTCGCTTAAGCATAACAACGAATGGTGCAACTCAACAAGAAAACTAACGATAACACTTAACAAATGCGAAACCATACACCATAGCAAAACCAAAACGGACCACATCGAATTATAGTTGTAACGAATGGTAGTTTACGGGGTGGTAGCTTAGGTGAAAAACACTGGCCCAGTATGTCAAATGTTGCTGGCTCTATCCCAGCTGCAGGTGACTCCTGTTCCAACATGAGCGGCCACCATGAAAATAAATTTTGTCTATTGTATAATGCATATTGTCTATTGTCTATTGTCTATTGTCTATTGCCTATTGTCTATTGTCTACTGTCTACTATTGTCTATTGTCTATTGTCTATTGTCTATTGTCTATTGTCTATTGTCTATTGTCTATTGTCTATTGTCTATTGTCTATTGTCTATTGTCTATTGTCTATTGTCTATTGTCTATTGTCTATTGTCTATTGTCTATTGTCATTTGTCTATTGTCTATTGTCTATTGTCTATTGTCTATTGTCCATTGTCCATTGTCTATTGTCTATTGTCTATTGTCTATTGTCTATTGTCTATTGTCTATTGTCTATTGTCTATTGTCTATTGTCTATTGTCTATTGTCTATTGTCTATTGTCTATTGTCTATTGTCTATTGTCTATTGTCTATTGTCTATTGTCTATTGTCTATTGTCTATTGTCTATTGTCTATTGTCTATTGTCTATTGTCTATTGTCTATTGTCTATTGTCTATTGTCTATTGTCTATTGTCTATTGTCTATTGTCTATTGTCTATTGTCTATTGTCTATTGTCTATTGTCTATTGTCTATTGTCTATTGTCTATTGTCTATTGTCTATTGTCTATTGTCTATGGTCGTCTGGCTTTTATGTGGCTCGTATTGCCGCTACAATGCAACTGCGTTGCTGTTCGAAGATCGCCGCATAGGCTCATTGGCCCATTGCAACGGACATTCGAGGTTTTTTTATATTTTTGAAATCTTAAACCGGACGAAAACTTAAGAAATCTCCTTTCTGAAAGCCTAGAACATCAAGGAAGTGTTTATAATTAATATTATAATGTCTTACCCTAACAATCCTTAACAATATTCTTTCGTGAACAATAGTTGCCGGCAACGTGTTCGGTTAGTGGGGTTAGCCGATCATAGGTTTTTTTACTATGGTTTTTATCCCTAATTTATGTGTCAAATGTATATCCTGGGTCTTTTTAAATTATTCAATGTCAGTGTTATAGGCTGACAACTTTGAAATGAGCCCTTCCACAGTTGCATTTCGGACTGGCATTCTAAAACCCAAGAGAATTTTGTAAAACCGTTTAAGAGTGAACATTTAGAGCCTAAGAGGAACCTAAAAGCCAAATTTCAGCGTTCTAGGTCTTGCAGTTTTTGGAAATAAGACCTAGAGATCTATCAGAAGAAGGCTCTTTTGTAAGTTGTCAACCTTTATTTTATAATCGACGAAACACTACAGGTGGATGTAACTTTTGATACTTACTCAACCTAGAGCCTGACTGTTGATGATCCTTCAGATTTGAAATCGATTTCATTGGATCGAAAATATAGGATTGCTAATGTAAGACCTTATATTATAGATTATACAGGGTGTCCAGAAATTATGGTAAAATATTTTATTATATGATGGAACAGGTAAAAAATGCATATAAACATAGATCCAAACGTGCTTTGTTTTCCGTCTGTGTGTCTGTTTGTGATTTTTACACATTTATTCATATCTCACGAACTTCTTAACGCAAAAACTTAAAACTTGGTATATGGATTACCACTATTAAGACCTATCTTTGTAGGAAGTATCAAATTTTTACTTTGAACCATTTCAAAATGGCGGCTGTTTTTTAAACCCATTGACTCCCAAGTTTTTTTTTATTTTTCAAGTTTTAATTGAAATGTTTTTATTTTGTCTGTATTTGCTCTGATTTTTTGATTATGACCTTTCTGATTGTCCAACTGTATTGACCATAAGCTGAATTAAATAATAAAAAAATGAAAAAAAACGCGTCCTCCTCCTCTATACAAGGGTAAAAAGAAGCAAAACTGGTGTTCACTGCAATCCCTATCAAACGTACAAATGCCGTCAACTTCCACCCAAGCCGGTCACCGTTTATTTAAGGTGGGCCCTCCCACCAACTACACCACACATTTGCAAGCCTAATAGGGATTGCGCATGAGCGGGATTCGATCCCGCGACGCTCCGAAGATCTGCGACTTTAACTCGTCAGTCAACGCTTCAGACCCCTCGGCCACGTACACACAGTAGGACGGACGCTCGTTTGACTCAGATATTGTTTGTCTTTGCAGTGGAGTCACATTTTATTCGGCCAGTCGGTAAAGTCTAAGATAATTGTTGTGAATACAAGATTGAGTTACATATAGTAGTAGAGTCTATATTTCGCAACAAGGGCTGAAAATGAGGTTTTGCAGGCTCGACATCGTGTTTCAAATGTGCGAGAGGAAGTCGAGAATTTAAAACGATGGTGAGCTGCAAAACCCATTCGGCCGAGGTGCGAACGCCATTTTTCATCACACTACACAATGAAATATATCCTATATAACATTAAATTCCTCGCGCGTTTAAATATGAATTTCGAAATATGAATTTTGATTAAAAATCTGATAATTTATTTAGTTGACGATAAAATTCTTTGGGTACTTGTGTACTATACGGGCCCCGCCTATTTTTACATTAATTTAGTTTGGTTAGGTAAAGAAACACTACATATTATTGAAAATTAGTGTATTGTGAACAAATATAAGGAAAAAACAACATACTTTTACTTCAGGGTGTCCCAGAAAGCTACGATGTCACTCAGCAGTGTATCGAAGCGGTCAGCTGCACTCCCTGCCACACTGCAGACCTCCACATGTATTCTGCTACATTAGGTTATTTATAATCTAACCTAACCTAACCTAACCAGACAGAAGAACTGCACGACGACACGACCACAACACCGACTGTCTGGCGGTGACTCAACAGCTGTGCGCCGGCCGCTGTGCGCCACAACAATGAATCATTCCTGGCCTGCGTAGCACTGTATGGCGCTCGGGTACGCCGTTGGTTTCGGGGACTCACTTACTCGGGCGTGTGACATATAAAAAATAAGGTTAGGTTAAGTAGTTTTCGTATATATATGTCATTTCGGCCCTAACCAAACTAAATTAATGGAAAAATAGGTGGGGTCCGTATAGTACACAGGTACCATTCTTTGTCATGGTTTAAACAAACTCAGCCATGAAAATCATATGATCGCAACTATCCTTTCGTTGGGACCTATTGAACCCTATAATTAATTATTAAATAAACGATAAGCTGACAATCGGGCCTCGGGCGGCCCTCTGGCGGAAAAGAGCTGTTTTCAGCCACCAAATGACGTTTGTAAAACAGGCGATTACGTCGAGTGTGGTAAAAATATTTATTTTCCGTTCGGATCCTACAAGGGGACAGACGTGATCTCCTAGTGATCATTTGACATACTTTACACTTCACCAAAGACACTACAGCAGTTAGCCTGTCCAGGCGAACCTTGATAATCCGAACACGCTGTAGTCAGCACGTCTCTGTAATCCCAACAACCCTCGCGAGTTTTTTACGTCTTACAGTTGGAATCAGAGGTGCCCACCCCCCCTCCTGGGGCAATGACTCACCCCCCCCCGGGCCAATGACTAACCCTCCCCCCTTAACTGCGACCAACCCCCTCCCCACATCCGAGATATTAGGATTCGGAAGATAAATTCATTGTATACATAAACATTGGTTTATTGTTAACAAACAATGTTCACTATATATGTATATATTATCAGTTTATCAGTTTTTCCTATCAAGGGTTTCCAAGTGGACTCGCCCATTTCCTTTTCCTCGATTATTTAAAAAATTATATTCAAGCCATTCTTAGTTTTGTACACATGTTTCTTTCTGCAGTGCTCTGTCCACTTATCGTGGCGCACTTTAGCGTTACACAAAGGTTCCAAACACTTACATTTTAATAGTTTTTGTTTTTTAGGCATTTTAAATAACTAAACTATTAGCAAAATACAAATGTATTATGATAAAGCCCGATACACTTCACCGTGATTACATTTTACAATAAAATAAATATTTAGTAGACCTAAACCACAAACTAAATATTTTAAAACATCTATGATACTCGAAAGTTACAAAACACGCAGGTGTCAGGTGTATCGGATAGTAAGAACTAACCAGTAACAACTGACAGACAGTGACAACTGCAACTGACACAAGATTGAAGGGGTGGGAGTGTGAAGTACACACTGTGAACGCATGCGCCGAAATTCTCCGAACTACGAGTACATCGCGCCACCGCGATGTACTCGTTACCATAGCAACCACTAGCTCCACGTTGCCAAACTTACATTGTCACTGCCCAGAGCCTACACTACGTTTATACGCATATATATTTATAGTCCTAGAAATATGGGTTTTAATTTAATATTGAAATTGAATTTCTTGATTTCACGTTTTTTAATTGTTTTATGATGCCCCCCTCAGGCTGGCGAAAAATTACTATTTTTCACCCCCCCCCCAGAAATTTCTATGACGCAGTTTGCGTCATGACCCCCCCCCCCCGTGGGCACCCCTGGTTGGAATCATTTGACGCGGCCCAGTCCGTCCGTGCTGAAACTAACATCAGCCTTACGGAGGTAGGAACAGGCCAAGACGTTTGTGTCGACCTGTACCCGGGCGACGCGGGCGTGTAACACTACCCGGTGGACAGAGGACAGCGGGAGGCGTCCCGAGTCGTCCCAGGCGGGGGTTTAGAGTTTCATTGGCATTTTTTGGGTCTTAAATTTAATCGGATTTTTGTCTTCTGTAGAGCACCAGATGTCGGATCGCCGGGTTTGATGCTCCGAAAATGTTACATTAAGCTAAATATCTTAAAAACCCTAAACTATAGAAAAATTATGCAAGAGACAAAAAAGCTGTGAAATTTAATCCAATTAACGCTGATATTAAGATTATGATGATCGTACTACTAATAACAGAGAAATTTCAACTTTTCCGAATAATAACATGCAAACTTTTAACAGTATGTTCTAGAGAACCATGTTTTTATTTAGAAAAGTTAAAATTTCTCCGTTATTTGTATTCCGATCATCATAATCTTAATGTCAGCGTTAATTGGATTAAATTTTACTACTTTTTTGTCTCTTGCATAATTTTTCTAAAATTTACGATTTTTAAGATATTTAGCTTTGAAGACAAAAAACAGCTGCCATTTTGAAATGGTACAAAGTAAACATTTGATATTTCCTACAAAAAGAGGTCTTAATAGTGGTCATCTATTTACCAAGTTTGAAGTTTATACGTTATGAGGTTCGTGAAATATGAATAAATATGTAAAAATCACAAACAGACACCCAGACGGAAAACGAAGCACTTTTGGACCTATGTTTGTATCAACTTTTTTTCTTATTTCTGCCTGTACTATCATAGACTAAATTATTTTACCATAATTTCCGTTCACCCTGTATATAAGCAATCTAAGAGGCTAAGATGATTGAACTATTTACATTTGATGAATCTGGTGATGACTAATCTTAAATTTGAGTAGGTCTTTCAAAAAACATCTTTTCGATTCCTTTTTCATTTATAACTTTTATTGATCTAAACTATGGCAGAAGTATGTTTCAGAGAGGACACGGGATTTTCCAAAGTAGAGAGGTACTAGAGCATATGTACCGGAACTCCAAACATTACAGCTCATGTGTTATCATATACCATAGCAAAGCACTCACAAGAGCAATCGTATTTATACTTGCCTAGTACGGAATCATAAAATACTTAAGATAAAAATAAAAAACCCATATACGCCACTTTTTTGTGTTGTGTTTTTGAACATTTATAATTTATGTTGAATATTTACGTACATAAATTGTTTGAAATAATGTTGATTATAAAGTGCTCATAAACATCGTAATTGCATGGAAATTTGTGGATATCGCAAGGTTAATATTTGTAACTCAGATAGAATTTTTGTTTGTTTAACATAGTTGATTGATTGATTTTAATTCCCAATTTAATATATTATTTATGACTTACAGATAACTATAATTACTATTGATACTAAAACGCAAAGTTATATGTTATATTTTTTTATCCTTAATTGGATTGCGCCATTTTGTTGTATCACTACTTAGGCATAAAAAGATAACTACTTATCACGTAGTTTTTTTGTGAACACAAACGTTATCGAATGTTTGTGCTCTGACAAAGTTTGAAAAACATAAATAGCCTTGAAATAAGTAAATAAATAAAGTAAATAAAAAATTAATAGCCTTGAAATAAGTAAATAAGTAAATAAATAATTGAGGGGGTTAGAATCAAAGTGCACATGATCCAAAATCTTAAATTTTGGCAAATTGGGAAAAACTAGCCTAATATATTTCCAACAGCATAGTAATTAAAAAGAGGAGTGGATTCAATGGAAAACTATACCAGAAATCCATTAAAGCAGTCAAAAATATCAAATTTTTACGTTATCATGGTGAAAAATATATAAATTTTTTGGAGCATGTGAGCTTTGGAACTGACTTGAGGATCATGTTAGTTTTGAAAATCACTGGATTGGAACATGTGAGTTTTTGAATTACTTTTTCTAAGAGACATCAGGCAAAAGCTAAAAATGTTTAAATTGGGCAGAAAACTTAAATTAAATAATCCTCTGATATAATTTCAATGAAGTTTCAGATGGCTTTGACTGTCAAAACTGAACTTAGAAACCATTTCATAAGGTGAGAAAACTAAAAATACAGTGAATAATACAAAGAAACTTTTATTACAACTTTTGTAAAAGATTTGAAAGTTTTAAAAATCTTTTATTTTAAAAGATTTAAATTAAATTTTAAAAGATTTAAACAATTTAAAAAAAGATTTTAAACTTTTTGAACTAAGTTAGGCCTAGGCCTTTAAATTAACAATACAGGATTAGCTTCTTGTGGTTCACACAATGTCAACTGATTTCCTTCTGACGTTGCATCTTTGGTTTTCTTCCAGTTACTTTTATTGGAAGTCCTTTTCGTAGGCCTTTCTCCTTCAGCTACAGGATCTTCTCATAAATAAATTTAATTAATTAGGAATTAAAGTAAGTATTAAAAGTTAAGTAACTCAGAAACTCACTTTTACAGAAACTCACAGGTTATAGCTCAGTTGGTTGTTTACATCTCAGCTGTGTTTTTATTGGTCGAGAGGAGTCACGTGACCTGGCTGATTTCTTAGTCTGCCAAAACTCACATGTTCCAGTGTGTTGCCAACCTCACTTTTCAACACTAAATTATTGTTGGATCATGAATTTTTTGGAACAAAATATTAGCACAGCTGTGTTCATGGCAACGAGACGAAAAAAATGATACAAATATCTCAATTTCGATTTTTTTGGAACATGTACACTTTGATTCTATACCCCTCAATTAGCCTTCAAAAAAACTTCGTTGATAGGTTAGCAACGGATCCATCAACGAAAATGGCAATAATGCAAATGGTTCTCTTGGAAACGGATGGTTGTTGGGCTGAGTGTGGTTTTTTATTCGTCAGTGGTTGGTTGGTGTTTAATAATGTGTCTGTTTGTTGTCACGAACGTCGTCTCTTGGGTTTAATTTGAAACTGCCACCCACATTACCTCGATTTGTGTGCTAAAGGCCAGGCAATGAAACGTTGTCATTTGCACCAAGTATTAGCAATACGTCACAAAATAAATAAACCACGCTTTTAGCGACTTTCCCCCATAGGGAAAAAGCTATTACCGTAGGTCTCATGGTAAGACCTAAGCCCGAGACCATGATAACTTTTCGTTTTGGGGCCACCAGAAGCAGGAAACACCATTCGTTCGAATTTATATATATATATATTTTATTGTTTAATTCACAACTTAGGGCTGCTAAAAGTTTATATATATATATATATATATATATATATATATATATATATATATGTGTGTGTGTGTGTGTGTGTGTGTCTGTAAGCAAGACGGCGGCCGTAAAAATGGTCCGATCGTTATGAAATTTGGTACAGACATGTAAAGTGGTAATCCCTTGGACGAGATCGTAAACCAGCCCGATCGGACCACCGGAAGGGGGGGGGGGGTAAAGGGGAATAAACCCCCCCAAAAATGGGTGTTTTGAGTTTTTTACATAGGAAAAAAAATTTATCGAATTTTTGTTGGCGCCATTGAATTCAGCTCAAAAAAAAACAAACAATTTAGTGTTTTGAATCACTGCTCTATGTCCATTGGTTACCGAGATATTGAAAGTGGTAAACACAGTACGTTGTCCCAATGTTAATCTTATGGGAAATTAAGTAAAATTCTACATCTCGGTTATTTCTCAACATATCTTGATAAAACTTGGTAAATGGCTTCTTCTAGTTCAGATCTACTGAATATTGAATTAAATCCACCCAGTGTTAATATACCTGTAGCAGCAAACCTGCATACTCATTCCCCATGTTATTCTTATGGGGCTTACCAAAACATGTCAAATCTCACTATGTTGGATTGAAATACGTTGTTTTGCATTTGAAATTCGCTGAGTATGCAGGTCTGCTGCAACGGGGGTATTTCTTTTCACGCCATGAACTTCAGAGGCGTAATAGGTAAAAGTGGGATTTATTTTTGTGACGAATTGACAATACTTGGTGCAAATGACATCGCTTCATTGCCTGGTCCTCTAGCACAAATCCAGATAATGTCACTAGCAGATTCAAATTGAACCAAAGTGACGAATTCGTGACACCAAACAGACACAATTCCCACAACAGATCTTTTGAATTGTTATGCATGCTCAGCGCTCAGACTCTGCATTTAAATATCATAACGCTAATTATTACAAAAAAAAAGCTTTGGACGACTTCCATGAAAGTTATCTTTTAATAATATGGAAGAATTTTATTTGTATATTATATAATTATTTTAATTATCCTTCTGATTGTATTTAACAATTCCTTATAATAATTGCAAATTATTTTTTATGTTTTCTGTTGGAAAATACAGATAAATTTACATCTCGCTTTTATAGTGTGATTATATACGTAAGATATAGAATTTTCTGGTTGTGCAGATGTAGTCCAAAAGGAGTTTTATTATAAAAATTAAAACATGTAATAATTGGTTGCATTGAAACAAATTCCCCTTCTATTAACGCCTAAGGTTTGTATTCCTAGAAAAAACAATCCAAACATTATTCGTATTTTTAACTCTGGTGACTAACTGTAGTATAACTGTATTTTTTCAACTTAAGGTGTAACCTGACTTTGTATTCTGCTTCACCTTAAATAAGAGTCACAATTTCGTATCTAGGATGTTGAGCATAAAATCTGTCTAATATAAAACAATAAACTGATTGTCTTATATTAGACATCCGTTTTTCATGATTTAATAAGGCTAATATAAATTATTTAATGTTTTCAAATTCCATTTCTTACCACCTCAACACGTGTTTCGGATGTCCATTGACCTCAGGGGTTGGCAATTTGTCACTTGGTTATTGGGTTACAGCCAATATGGGGCTGGATATCGTTGTATAGGTCAAAATGTTGAGCCACAAAAAAATTTTCTAAGACTGTTTAGAGAATGAACTTATTTTCAAACATAATAAGCTCTTTACTCTCTATTTGTTTGAAAATTTATGAGTTATTCTTTTTACATCCCACAATTAATGTTTCTTTCTGGATATGTGGGTATGGCTTATCATTTACGAATATAAATCAACCATTTATAAACTTTTTAGTTATGTAACGAAAACGTAAAAAAAATTAGACAATGTTATTATAATAGTACACTACGTTACTAGACCGGTAAGTACTGTTTTACCGGACGATCATGATAGTTCCCGTGCAATCCAGAGGCGAGTACGGTAAAATTTACCGGGCGTGTGACGTACGATACTTTACATTGTACTACTCAGAAAAAAAATTTTTTAATCATAACGTATTTCTTGCATGAACTACTTTTTTCTGAATTCTCCAAACCTAGCCTATAGTAAACAATCATATGCCACTGCTACCGGTGCCGCCGCTAAATTCCTCTGAAGTAACCAATAAAATGCATTTAACGTCATTTTGCTGCAATCAGCTGATTGTTTTAATGGTTTACTTCCATTATTCCTGGTTTTATCGTGCACGGTAAATTTACTGCGCAGTTGTCGGCAAACAGTTACTTTCCAGGCAAGAGTAAGGTACAAGATGTTTCTATGAAATATGATGTAAGAGTACATTTCACAACAAGGGCTGAAAATGAAGTTTTGCAGGCACGAGATCGTGTTTCAAATTCGCTAATATTCATTAAACCACAAACCAGTAAATTACAAAGTTAATTACATATAACAAAATAACGTAATCGACCGATTACGAAATTGTTAAATTTACGTTTACGGTTTTAATTTTAGGAGTAAAAAGACCTAATGATATTTTTTATATATAGAGTAAGGGGAATGCAAATAAAAAAACGGTCTCCGGAACCGAATGGGCGATTTTAAAGAAGATTTCCTAACAAATGCAAACAGCGATCAGGCTTCTGTCAACACAGTTTTTGCTATTTTCAAATGGAGGTGAAACGTCCTTATTCAAATCCATTACATTTATCGGGATATTTCAAGCATTCTTACTTCTTTTTCTCTTCTCTTTGTGGCATTATGATCCTGACTGATGTACGTTTAAAAATGCTGCTGATTGTAAACAATTCCAAAGTAATGGAGATTAACATATTTTTCACTTAAAAATGTTATTGAATTTACCTTAAGTTCAAGAAACAGTTATGGTGTTAAATTTTAATAGATAAAAATTATCTGGGGGAATCTAGCTTTACAATATGAGATAACGTATTTGTGACAATCTTAAGGTTCTACTCTACCTTTGATTTATTATTCAATGGCCACAGATTATGAGGAACCTTAATAAATTAAAATAATGTTAATTCTTGATTAAATAATATATTACGATTACAAATCTTTTGGATTTCAATAGCACTTGTCTTAATTTACGATGAACTGTGCATATTTTGTTGAATGTTTTGATTTGGACTACTGTAGATATTTGTCTCCACCGGTTAGTAAAATAGTATATTTCACAACAAGGGCCGAAAATGAGGTTTTACAGGCTCAAAATCGTGTTTCAAATTCGAGACGAAGTCGAAGTTCGGCCGAGGTGCGAATGCTATTTTTCACCACATAGGCAATTATATACTATAGGTTATAACATTAAAAATGTGATTATTTATTTGACACTCTTGAAAACTAAACTTTGAGTTTATGAGTGACGATACAACTTCTTTGTCATGGTTTCAACTAACACAGCTATGAAAATCATATGATCGCACCTATCCTGCGACATAAGCCAATAATAACCCTAGGGCCGAAAGTTTTCGGCCCTCTGGCGGAAAAGAGCTGGTTTTGATACCAAATGACGTTTGTAAAGTAGGTGATTACGACGTAGTGAGGTGAAAACTAATTTTACATCGCCAAAATCTTAATATATTCCACCATTAACCAAATATAAATTTCAAACATGCTCTCGAGGGATTGAAAACGCTATTCAGTGAGGGGACCTGCGTTCATTACCCGCTCGCTGCTAACCTGATTTAACCGGCTGGTGACCTGAGTTTCGCTATTCCTCAATTTTTCTCTTCTTACTTAAAACGAAAAAAGGAAATTCCGTTTTTTATCTATAGGAGCAATGCATGAAAAAACTGTTATTCATTTTCAAGGAGAGTATATAATTTAATGGGGAAACATATTTTTTCAGGCTGATAATCTCCTTCCCCTCCTTCTTTTCCGCTTCTCAGAATTTAATTTGATAAACAATGTCGCCGACCATGTAGACATAACGTCTAAATTGAATCATTTAAGAAAAAAATCCTTCGATATTGTTTCACATAACTTATAGATTGTTCTTTGTAAATATTCTACGTTTATTGCCCCATACTTCTTTTTTGCGTTTTTGATAGTTGTATTTTTTACAAGATACATTTTATTCTGATAGATTCATTAATTCAGATAGTTTTGAATTACTTTTACTGTTACTTATATTGATTTTAATACAAGTATAATAACTTTTTTAATCTTGTGTTTTTCCGGGGAGGTAAAGATTAGCATGAGGTTCTCTTATAATTGGGCTTCACGCCTGTAAGGACTACCTGCTGGAAGGACTTTGCAGGAATGTCTTGAATATGTTTTGTATCTTATATTTTGTTGTTATTATATTTATCATTCTACTATGGTTGTTGGTAAATATTTTTTTAACTGTATTTCTTATATTCCTGCAATAAAGAGTTTTCTGCTCTATTCTATTCTCCCTAAAAACGAAAAAAGGGTTTTCTCTTGTTTGCCATCAGGAGCAATAGTGCCCTTAGGTTTGCAGCGTTTTATGACAAGACATGGCCATAAACTTAACTGTGGCAGAGTGGCATTTAGTCATAAAGTAATAAACGTTTATGACACTGTGTAATGCAAACCGTTCAATTTGTAAGGGATTCCGGAACAATATTGAACTGTTCGTTTGAAATGTACTGTTGATGAGAGTTTTTAAATTATTTTTACATTGGTAACATAAATTGCCTCTGAAATGGGCATTTTACTAATCTGTGACAGCAAATGTATACAAAAGTTACTTGAATGTTGTAACATATTGCTGTGTTACATATTGACATATTGAACTCAATTTATTTTAGGCTATAAATGTTACCAACATTTTCTATGATGACTAAATATTTGAACTTTCGGCTGAAATGCTGAATAGCTACGTAAATGAAACAACTAACGCCTCAATGAAATGATTCATGTAATTAGTCTACAGTCTTAATTATTACATGGCTAGTGTTTAGATTATCATACACCCAAAAGGTTCTTAGTAGTAAAAATGTCTTCGAAAGATTGTTTTTAACACAATGAAATAGTTATTGACCAACTACTTCTTTATTTCAAGTTTTATGTGTGTTTTTAAGAGTAGTACAGTCGATATTCCGTTATTTTATAATGTAAGTCAATAAAATACAAAATAATCTTTTTTCGATAAAAGGAAGTAATCCCACAATCCCTAATCCATTTATCTCTAATTGACAGGGGAACAAAAGGATTTAGAGGGGACAATGGAGTCTAGATTGGCTTAGGTTATTGCTTTGAACCTCAATCGTAATTAAATTACGACCACGGAAAAGTACTCTAAAGCCTAATACGTTTACCTTACAGATACAGATTAAGAATCCTCTCTGAGTTTGCTTATTTTTTATGTTTATAAAAGAAAAAAACCATCAAAAGTCCTTTTAAGACCACACACTTATAAATTCGATATATGAGACAATAAGCAGAATTGTGTGTTATTAACTTAGGGATTCTGATAAGTTTCCTTAAGGCTTTTTCATAATTCTATCTAAATACAATTAGATCTTTAAGCTCCATCTTTGACAATGTTAGGATTAATGTAATACCGCTACAACCAACATTCGGCTGTAACAAGTCGACAGTAGAGTCTAATAACACTGTATTACACATCGGTAAGTTGATCAAAAAGAAATTCCAATTTACGAAACTGTCCTAATTTTTACCCCTTTATTCTTACTTTTAATTCAATATGAAGATTTACTCGTAGTCTTTGAGCACCTAACTAGTTCATTTACATTTATTTAAATGAAGAAACACCCCGTTAAATTTAAATTTAAATAACAATAATTATTAAATATTTCAAATTTTTTAGATTTTATGTACATATAAATTACAAAATTATAACGTTTTCAAAGCATAAATTTGATTTGTTCATCTACTGATTACTGAGTTACTCACATTTTTATAAAAGAAAAATGTATATTTATGTTTCAAAAATAAAAATAAATATTAATAATTTACAATTAACTAATACTTGAACTGGTCTTTATCAATTTGTATCCACTTTGTCGTAGAGCTCCAAGCTTGTGCATTAAAAAATGTCAACAAAAATTTGATTATAGAAATTAACATTTCATAATATATGCTTCAGTTGATTTTAAATTTTCGGTTAGCAAACGAAACTTTAGCAAACAATACTTAATTCCAGTACCCTACACAATTTACCTATTAAAAATTAAAGCGTCAACCTATTAAAATTTATGATCGTAATTTAACTTTGGAATTTATTCTTGAAAAATTTAAAATGCACAAACACTGTTAACTGCGACACCAGCTTAACAGTGATATCTATTGTTTCATATGAATAATCGCCAAAAAATAAGCCAAAAAGCGAGGAAACGATGACGTATTTGTTACATAAGGAAGGCGATGACATCATTGCTGTGAAACGACAGTCCTTATCAGCTTTCAGGTCTGTTAAGCCCTGTGTCTCTGAAATGGCACATGAGCCTATGGGTCATATACTGTTGAAATCAACAGTTCAATGGATGTTATAAGAACTTTATCCTTTAAATAAATGATGATATTCCGCTTTGTTATGTAGTTGCATTAAATAACTGCTGTTGACGAACTTTAAAAAGCAACACTGTCAAAATAAATAAAAACAAACTATTTTCTACTGGCATTTTTAAGGACAATAGGGTCTATAGAGAGATAGGCTACAGATAATGTTTCGTTAAAAAAGGAAGTGAAAAAAATCTTTTAACATGAGAAATACGGAATAATAAATCAACTAGACTGCAGTATAGTATATTACGTTACTAGGCCGGGAAGTAGTGTTTTGCCGGACGAACATGATAGTTCCCGCGCGAGCGAAAGCGAGTGCGAGATTTTCATGCGAGTACGGTAAAACTTCCCGGCCGTGTAACATACGATATTTTTCATCATACTACTTTGGTGATCCTATAAATGGAGAAGGGAGGATTACCCAATTACTTCAAATACGTAATTTTTTGTGGTTAGCTTGCTGTTTGACAAAGTCCATTCAAAACATATGTACACGCAGTTGGATGATTCCGAATTAAAGCCAAGTACTAATAATTTGTCATCATACTAAAATAAAAGGATTCTCTTGTAACTAACAATAAATCAGAATATATAAAGCGGAAAGTGTACAATAGAATGGAAAAGTCTTGTCTGGTAAACCTGCAAGTATCAGACGATGCAAAACTGACAAAGGAAGTAAGAAATATAGGACACACGTGGCATCACGTGTAAATATTTCATTACCATTTTAGATTGGAATCTTTTTTGTGTGACGCCAGTTTATCAAAATATTCAATAATTTATAATATACTGTTTCAGGGGAAACATTTTCTAAAATAGTACTATTAAATAATGAATGAATAAATAAATAAATAAATACACAACTAGTGTAAACGAATAAAATGATTACAAAAATATCTGAGCATTAATACAAGCAATAATACATGTACAGGAGTGCTGAAAAGTCTCGGAACAGCCAAATATTTTTAGAACCGAATTGGTTTGATAAATCAATCTTTGCACATTCACTTATATGTAAAAAACTACTTTCTGAGGTGTTTACTGACGCTAGGCCCCCAATGGGGGACGGCCCACAAGGAGTCGGTTCAAAATCTTAAATGTAAGCAGGGTTCCATATGCACATCATTTAAAAGGTCAGTATTTTTATTGCATTCAAATAAAATTCAATGCCGCAAACCGCATTTCAAAAGGTTATTAAAATATCGGGTGATTCAAGTTTTCCACAAAAACACACAGGCTTAGGTTTGATATGCAATTTGAATTATTCAAACATTTATTCCACCCCCCCCCCCAAAAAAAAACCTAAGCCTATAAATGTTCGTTGAAAACTTTAATCAGCCGCCATTTTGTAAAAAATGAACCCTTTAAAGTGCGGTTTGCGGCATTAAACTCTACTTGATTAGCCCTTTAAAATTATGTGCATATCGATCTATGCTTAAATTCAAGATTTTGTACCGACTGCTTGTGGGCTGTCCCCCACCGGGGCCAAGAGTCAGTAAATGTCTCAAAAAGTAGTTTTTTTATGTAGGAGCAAATGTTTGAAGTTTGATATCTCAAACCAATTCGGTTCAAAAGAAATTTAGCCGTTCCTGGACTTTTCGGCACCCCTGTATATGTACATGTGTAATTAAATATTGACAATAGTGCGTGAATATTCATCTTGTTGACTGATAATGATTTGAAAAATAAAAAAATTACAGTCACAGAATTTTTTAATGTTTTAGCCAATTTCCCCTAAGGGGAAGAACCTATTACTGTAGGTCTTATGGTAAGACCTAGGCCCGAGACCATGATAACTTTTCGTTATTTTGGGGCCACCAGAAGCAAACTACACCATTCGTTCGAATATATATATATATATATGTGTGTGTGTGTGTGTGTGTGTGTGTGTGTGTGTGTGTGTGTGTGTGTGTGTGTGTGTGTGTGTGTGTGTGTGTGTGTGTGTGTGTGTGTGTGTGTGTGTGTGTGTGTGTGTGTGTGTGTGTGAGTGTGTGTGTGTGTGTGTGTGTGTGTGTGTGTGTGTGTGTGTGTGTGTGTGTGTGTGTGTGTGTGTGTCAGCACGATAGCGGCCTTAAATATGGTCCGATCTTATTGAAATTTGGTACAGATATGTAAAGTGGTAATCAATTGGACGAGTTCGTAAACCAGCCCGATCGGACCACTGGTAAAGGGGGTTAAACCCATTCGAAAATGGGGTTTTTAAGTTTTCACATAGAAAAATATAAATAATCAAATTTTGGTTAGCACCATTCAATTCAGCTCGAAAAAACAAACAATTTGGTATATGGAATCTAATATATATACAGCGCGATGTGTAACTCACTGATTAAGGGATACAAATTCTAAACTACTTC
This sequence comes from Flexamia atlantica, assembly GCA_035578135.1. Taxonomy (NCBI): domain Eukaryota; kingdom Metazoa; phylum Arthropoda; class Insecta; order Hemiptera; family Cicadellidae; genus Flexamia; species Flexamia atlantica. The sequence goes on from JAQJVK010000013.1 coordinate 10,038,121, forward strand.
CCGATGAGCTAGACACCTGAAATTTGGCACGTACTTGCTTCATTGCTTAAACCAACAAAGGAAATCATAAAAACTTACATTTTTAAATTCTAACCCCCTTAAAAAATTTTAAATAAACCGTTATAAAAAGGGTTTTTTAAGAAACTGTTATTTTGAGCTCTAGTGGCCAAACAAATGTTTCTATCCAAAAAAGGATTGCGCCATGTGCCACGGATTTTTCACGATCTATAACTTTGGTCCTTTGACTTTTTGCTCTATCTTGTCTCCTTCACCCTTAAGTAGCTCTAGAAATTTCAATTTTCGATGATCTGGCTTCATTTGACTTAATATTATGCGTAGAGGGCTGAAATTTGGTTTAAATCGTCTCTATAGCATATATGTTACAAATATCCAATAATATAACAAGTTCTTAGTATCTAAATGCGTATAAGTTTAGCAAAAACCTTCGACATTTGCCTAATGCCTGTGATTTTCTCGAGATATTTTATTCTACCTAAACTACTATCATGATCTACTTCCTAATAAACTGGAAACTTGAAAAATTTCACGAACTTTCATTATTCCTTAGAACAGAAGGGTAACTTATCATAACTCACTATTATAAATTTTAACCCCATCAAAATGCTATAAAAAATCGTTTTGCTTCCATGCCGGCTGTTTATGCCGGTAAAGAAGTAAATACACGAATCATACCATTAAATTAATTCTTTAGAGATCTACGTTCTGATGGTATCGCAGTATATGTCTACTCATAGAGTAATCAGTTGTTACAGATCTTCTTTACCATCCTGCAGATTTTTATGGTTAGTGTGAAACTCAAAATGCATTAAGCGTCATAAATAACCTTTTTAACGAATACAAATTAACTGTCGAGGAGTTGTCATCAAGTGGTTCTCGCCGTGGCCAGTTCAGGGATCGCTGCTGGAAACCTGCCCGGTGGCTCACAGCATGTTCCGCCTACCACTCGATCTCGGCGACGGCACTGGATTTTGGAACATCACCAACGGTTCGCAGAGGGCAGAACTCATCAGAGCTGCCCTGCTCATTGTTTTTGATGAGGCACCGATGGCTCATCGATTCATTTTTGAAATTCTCGACAGATCTCTGAGAGATCTCATGAAATACCCGTGTGCCATTTGGTGATAAGATCCTTCTGTGCTCTGGGGACTTCCGTCAGATCGCTCTCGTCGTTGCAAATGCACGTACGCCAACCGACATTGCTTCTGTTTCACTTCGGGCGTCTTATCTGTGGCAATGTTTCAAAATCTTCTCTCTCACGACGCCACATAGGACGAGTGGTTCTACTGACTATCCCGAATTTCTGCTTGCAGTCGGCAATGGGACTATTCCTTCAATGTCTCTGGGGGAGGGGCGGGACAATCAAAGTCTAATACCACTGCACGGTGTTAGGCACGTGACGTCTTTGACTGATTTGATTTCCTCCGTCTTTCCTCGTGATGTCTTAATGAATCCCGATTTGTGTTCTCGGCTAGTGATTCTCTCAACTCTAGTTGTGAATGTCAAGGAGGTCAGTGATAACATATTGCACCTACTTGACGGCCACCTTTATGAGTTGAGAAGCGCCGACTCTGTCGACAAGGAAAATGATGACGGTCTGGATTTCGGCGTTCAGTTGCCGAACCAGGCTACTGGCAAGGGTGTGCCAGATCATATTCTGCGTTTGAAGATCGGTTCTGTGTGCCTCATAATGAGGAATCTCAACATCGCTGAAGGACTCGTGAACGGCACCAAAGTCATTGTGACAGCAATTACCAATCGGTTAATTACAGATTATCGGTCAGACTTCCTGGACAAACGGAGCCTATATGTATTCCTAGAATAACATTTACGTTTCCGTTTGTCGAGGGATCGCCGCTTCGGGTCCGCCGACGTCAGTTCCCACTGATGTTGGCCTATTGTATGACTGGCCACACGAGCCAGGGTCAGACAATAGATTCAGTTGGTGTTGATCTGCGCAAAGACTGCTTCACTCATGGACAGCTGTACGTGTTGCTTAGTAGGGTCAGACATCCAGATCACATTGCCGTTCTTGTCCACCCTGACAGGATTAATGAAGGAGTCGCCTATGCAAAAAACATTGTGTATGGCGAACTCCTTCAATGAAACCGATCATGACGAGCAGTAGGCTAGGGGATCTGCATAGTAAAAACTCCCCGGTGTTGTACATATTTGTATGTTATATAGATTTATTCGACGGCAGAGTCGAGGAGGACTGCCTTAACAAACTCTCCGGTGTGAAATTATTTTTTTATTAGTTTAAGATGGCAGAGGCAAGGGGGACCGCCTTGACAAACTCCCCATTTCTTTGTTATTATTAAGTTTGTAAATATGGTTCCTGCGTTTCCCGGCGTCCCCGTTGGCGGAACTGGATATGCCGCGATGCAACTTAAAGCACCGGCTAACTGACAGGGGAACATTAACTATTGAATTACTCAAAATTTAATATTCACTATAACTTTCATACATCGTGTTCATACAACTTCATTTTAACTAATATATTTTTTAATACTAATTCCATAAACTTTTAATCATACCTACTTTAATTTAAATTCAACTAAACATATATCTACCTACATTCAATGTTAATTAACTTCAAACATACTACATGCACAAAACCAGTTTATCATTCTAAAAATATAACGTTTACCCGGTCTCAACGTCAAGATCCGCTTGAAAAAATTCGAAATCGAACATTTGTCAAGAAACGGGTATTTCCGATTATTTTAAAGAAAACCGGTCGTTTTCCATCGAAATAAATCTCATCACCAGCTTACAACGCAATGACAACATTAATACAAATTTACTAATACCAAATTTACAAATACTACCCAGTTTAAGTCAAATTAATTTGAGCATTTATGTCACTTTCCATCCTAAACTTTAGACCAATCTTTTTCGACACTTAAACTCCAGTACCAAACATTTTTCTGGAGGAGATTATTTTGGAATACAATTTAGTCCTTCAATAATAAAAAAAAAACTCTTCATTTACCGGGAGACATCATCGGGGTCTGGGGGCGGAGCCCCCAGCGAGCCGTAAGGCGAGTCATTACTCTATGCCCATTGATTACCGAGATACTGGAAGTGGTAAACACAATACGCTGTCCCAATGTTAACCTTATGGGGAAAAAGTAAAATTCTATAGCTCGATTATTTCTCAGTGGCTTCATCTAGATGAGATTTAATGTATTATAGTCTGAAATCCCCGATGTTTTCATTTTTAAGGCAGCAAACCTACATTCTCATTCCCCATGTTATCCTTATGGGAAATAAAATAATTGTAATATCTTCCTTATTTTTTTAAATGTCTTGGTAAAACTTGATATATGGCTTCTTATAGTTCAGGTCTAGTAAATGTCGAACTAAAACCACGCAATTTTAAAATACCTGTATACTAATTCTCCATGTTTTTCTTACAGAGATTACAAAAACATGTCAAATCTCACTATGTTGGATTGAAATATGTTCTTTTGCATTTGAAATTCGCTGAGTATGTAGGTCTGCTGCAACGGTTTATTTTTATTTTTATAATACTCAATTCAGCGTAAAGTGATGAGAGAACATACCTGATAGGGGCTAAGAAAAGCTGCAAAAGTAACAGTTATATATTTTGGTTTTAAAGAACCCCTCATGAACAGTAGCCTATCCAGAAATTTTTCAATCGCTTAAATCAAAATATAAGGTTTGTTTGAAAAATATGTAGACTAAATCGTGTTGCAAAATATAAAAATATAAAATTGGTGAGTTTATATATTTTTTCATTCATATATTGCTAAAGGTTTGAGGTTATAAATGGGAATTTTGAAATGTATTTCAATCAAATTGACTTTATACGAGAATTCTATTAATTCCTTAAAATCAAATTTACTTTGAACTACGATTCTGTTGAAATGTAACTCTCTTTCTATCCCAGAACTTACATATGAATTGATTTTGCAAAACTTACTTACAATGCATTCTAAAAAAAACAGATTTTCATTTTCATTCGCTTAATATTTGCCCTGAAGAAGTTGGTCTTTTGATTAAAAAAACCTTACAACTCGAAAAGAGAAATACAATGTAGGAAATGGATTTATCTGGGAGTAAACTGTAGTTTGCATCATTAATAGCCCCATGAAGTTAAATTAACGGTATGAATGAAAGCGTATCCTACAGCGTACGTCAGCTTTAGGTGATGTTATCGATTCCGATCCTCAAAACTTACTTCCTTGATTCGCCTTAAAGAAGAATAATAAAATGGAGAGGATCTAAGTTTTTTAATAAAAACCTCTACATGATATAGGGCTCTTTAATAGTTAACGTACTGGTTTCGTTTTGATTACGGTATTGCAGTAAAAATCGTTTTACACATTGCTATTCTTAGTTTGAAATGATTTTTTGGTGATGAAAAGTTTATGTTTTTATTTAGATTTTGGCGGACATTTTACATCATTGATTAGTAGAAATAAATTTCATTAAGTTTCTGGATGTGGAATCTTAACCCAAACTCGATTAATGCTAATTTATATTGTAGACATTAACAACTGTTTTATTAATTATAGTCCCATTAAAATATTTTGATATCGCAAAAGCCGGATGGTGTTTTCTCGTAAAAAACCTATCCAGGTTAGTTTTAAGGATGTTTAATGAAGGTTAATGAATGGTTGATACCGGTGGTTTTTGTTCAATATTTCGTAGATTTTTCGCCGTTTTTGAAATGAATAAAGAGCTTAGTGGATTAGTGAGAAATAATCACATCCTGAGTTAGACTAAATCTCTTTTCCACCGTATCTGTATTGAGTTGAGCCCAAGGAACGCAATTTCAGTCACCTTTAAATAAAATAATTCAATATAAAATTTGGTTATGTTCCCTTATGTTCCCCAGAGACTTTAAGAGCAGCAGTGAAATCTCTTTATTATTTGTAAGATTAGAGATCTTTGGGCAGGTTGTAATGGAGCACATTTTTGTAGGTACGGTATACAAAACTAACTACACTAGATGTTATAAAAACTCATCCGTGTCAGTTATTTACAATGTATTATAAAATTAATTTCTTTTTGGAAAGAATTCAGTTTAGTTAAGCGTTGTCAGGAGCATTACGGATGATTATGGCATATACTACCAAGAGTTTAATTTGTGCTGTCCGTCTTTACATTTTTAGACTTACCTATTTCCCCTTGTCACAGAAGACACTGATTGGAAAAAACAAAGATAAATGATTTAACTGCAATACGAGCAAGTTGTAATCAGTATGGTTTGCAATTCCGTGATTGTTAATTTTAACGTCAAAAATATTGAAAATGGAAAAAATTTCGAGGTTAAAATGTTAAATTTCAATATTTCTATCAATATAAAAAACAAAATTTTATATTGATATAATTTAATCAAAATTTTGACATTTCGAACCAAACAAAGAAAACTGTCCATCTAAGAATGTACTTCTACTTTAATTAAAGAAAAAAAATTCTGCAGAAATTAAGTTGTAGTAAATTAACTACCAATATTTGTGAGTTTTACTTAAATTATTTTTATAATAACACTACTAGTTTTTATTCAATATCATATATTCCTAATGATACTACTGGTTGTGTACCAACTATCCAAACACCGCAGAGAACGTGCCATCGTACATCATAGTCAAGTGTTGCAGCGGCCTCGACAGCAATTTGTACTATTGCAATTTATACAGGCACATATTACTCTTACAAGTTTAATATTTCTCGTTAACACTTATAGTTTCAAGATATCTTTGTCATAAGCAAAATACATGTATAATATACTAGTAGATATACCCGCGGCTTCGCTCGCTGAAAGGATAACAAATGTTTGGTTCAATTATCCGTTTTTATTAACGTGCATTTTTTACAAATTTCGTAATAGACTGATAATGATTTCAATGATTTATCCAAACTATACGTTTTTTAAGCGCTTCAATTGGTAGAAATAGTATATTTGTTTGAACTTTGCCTACAAATCGCTCTCGACCCCAAACCCTCCTAAAAATTGAAATTCAGAAAATCCCCTATTCTATAAAAATACCTGTATGATATGTCCCAGCAGAGTTTCAAGATTCTAGTTAAATTACTTGGGGTGATCCGTAAATCGCGAGTATGTGGAAACTGCTAAACATACGGTTATAAGAAACATATACGGCTATATAAACATACGGTTATAAGAAAACCGTAATAATTTTGTACAGTTTGTTCTTTTAGTAAATGGAATTTATATTTTTTGCTCCTTTATAATATTCTGGAGACCTTCTATTGATATTTTGAATTCATAGATCTCAAAAACTGAAAAGGCCGCCATTTTGAATTGTTGAATTTACCTTATTTTAGCCTTTCCAGGGAAAAAATTTTGAAATCCTTCATTAGAATGCATCTGGAGCCTATAAAGAATATTAGAGCCAAGATTCATCGCCCAAAGCCCTAGATCATTTTGGAAAATAAGCTTTGAAAACTAAAAATGGCCGCCATCTTGAATTTTAAAATATACCCTATTTTAGCCTTTTGAGAGAATATATTTTAATATCCGTTCTTAGTACGCATCTAGAGTCTATAATGATTCATTGTGTCAAGTTTCATGGCCCAAAGTCTTATAGTTTTTGAGAAACTGTGATCAGTGAGTCAGTCAATCAGTCAGCCAGTCAGTCAGTCAGTCAGTCAGTCAACCGTTTTGGCTTTTATATATATAGATTTTATAGAAACCAAGTCATTTGTGAAATAGTTTAATTTTGTAAAGAAGTATTGTAAAGATAAATATGATCATGGAATTTAGGAAAGAGCAATTATCCATTCAAAAATTAAAAGTAGGCGACTACTCTATACGCCCATTATATCCTCTGTAGAGACGGCTTCACTTGAGTGAATGGATGGTTTTCCCATCCGCTTATGACAGATGTAATAAATGGTAGCAGCAAACTAACTGACACATACGTTCTCCCTCAGAGGAAGAAAATGTAAAGTCTTTTAAAATAAATTTACAATTATCCAACAAATACAAACCAAATTTTATCGAAATCGGTTGGCAATCAACTGATATAAAGGTTTTTTAATATTTCCCATAAAAAGAACGTAAGATAAGGTACTCCGTTTACCACCAAACGGAAATATCAATTATTTTCACAACTAGTCCGGTAAAAATACTGTTTAGCCTAGAACAAATCGCAACTCGAATGTTTTTGATGGTATTATGCTCAAAAACAAGTGTATATTGACATATCCAAAATCGGACAAAATCGGTCCTTGGGAAACCCCTTTAAATCAAAATGGCGGCTTTTTTAACTTTGGAAAGTTTTTGGAAAAAGCCGCTCGGCTGTACTTTTAATCTACATTTAACAAGATATTGAGTTAGGACCACCGCCAATAATTTTTGAAAGGCTAATCGTGCATTTTTGTGGGTACACGGCTCTATCTTTGTCATAAACACAATGTACACACATACTATAATCAATGGGAGCATTTTGATTTTGTGATAGTAAAAAAGTAAATAAATCTCATCCTGGCATTTTAGGAAGAACAATCATCCACTCAACAATAGTCAGGTGACAACTACCCAATATTTCCATTAGGTCTTTGTAAAGCCGGATTCACTTCGATGAGGGAGTGTAACATGATTTTCCCATCATCTTATGACAGATATTAGATTAGCCTTTTATATTGCCTTTACATAGCTTATGTCTGCAAAACCTAAAATTACACTCATTTTATGGGTTATTTTTTACGTTATTGCAAAAATAAGGTATTCTTAAGTACCAACACGAGCGTTTTCTTGCCATACTTCAGTAAATATGGTCCTCATGAGAAAATTACAATCCTCCAAAGATTACAAGAATGCTTACGTATATATATATATATATATATATATATATATATATATAGCGATAAACAATCAATAAGGGCTATCTTTTATTGCTAGCTTCTAAACATGACTAATGCCTGATTGGATGTGCATTGTGATCGACAGACGTGGATCATACTAACATTATATAAGTTATTACCGCCTCAATTATAAATTATTAATATCAAAATCGTTGTACATAATCGTTGTACAACGATTATGTACAACGATTTTGATATCGTAATCGAAAAACATCAACAATCGTAATCGTAGTAATTCAATTTTAGAATGGCCATACAGTATTTCCTAGTTTATTTTTACATACAGTAACATATTTTGAAAATTAAATTTTTTTTAACAAAAACGTAATTTGGCTAATAATAACATGTGTTTAATAGAACATAAAAACAAAATTGGGCGTTGCATTTCTATTTCAAATGTTAAGTTGTCTACGCGTATGATATTATAATGCAGAATAAGAAGTCGCGTAATTTCAAAGGATTGTCTGGCTGCACAGGTGGAGCTTTTAATAAAGTATCTAAGCAATATACTGTGTGTGGTCTTATAAACAAGATTAACTGCAAGTTTTATTTGGAACTTGCAATCCAAAGTCCGTCTTGAATAGAAAACAGAACGTTCAACTGCTACAATTCCAGCTATTATCTACTACTGTCTATCAACTGCTTCTGTATCTGATATTCCACATTCATTGCTACAACCTCTTGGTTATATTGGATGAGGGCCTTTTGCGCAAGTGTAAAACAATGTGATAACTTAAGTAACGAATCTCAACTTGGAAACGTTTATATTGAAATGTATACTTTCAACTATATAGGCTCGTTTAAGGAACTAATTGGGAATAAATATCAAACATCATTGTAATCACTTACTTCGCTGAAGGTTACTAAATATAAATCTAATGTGTTAAGCTAAATATAAATCTCGGGCTAAACTATTTTATTCATTTATTTTATAACATTTAATTTATCCACAAAACAAATATACAGAAGGTTTAGCACCATACCTGCTAAATTACATTCAACCAATTAATATATTTCCTTCGGTTTAAATAATTTGTATTTAATTTCAACAATGTCGACGATGGTAACCGTATGCAGTTTTTAATACCCCCGTTGCAGCAGACCTGCATACTCAGCGAATTTCAAGTGCAAAACAACATATTTCGATCCAACATAGCGAGATTTGACATGTTTTTGTAAGCTCCGTAAGAATAACATGGGGAATGAGTATGGAGGTTTGCTGCTACAGGTATATAAAAAAACTGGGTGGTTTTAATTCAATATTTAGTAGATCTGAACTAGAAGAAGCCATTTACCAAGTTTTATAAAGATATGTTGAGAAATAAGCGAGATATAGAATTTTACTTATTTCCCATAAGGTTAACATTGGGACAACGTACTGTGTTTACCACTTTCAATATCTCGGCAACCAATGGACATAGAGCCATGATTCAAAATACTAAATTGTTTGTTTTTTTGGGCTGAATTCAATGGTGCCAATAAAAATTTGAAAAATTTTATTTTTCTATGTAAAAGTCTCAAAAAACCCATTTTTGGGGGGGTTTACCCCCCTTTACCCCCCCTTCCGGTGGTCCGATCGGGCTGGTTTACGAACTCGTCCGAATAATTACTACTTTACACGTCTATGCCAAATTTCATTCCGATTGGACCATTTTTGCGCAAGTTATCGTGCTTAAAGACACACATATATATATATATATATATATATAGATATATAGATATATATATATATATATATATATTTATGAAAGTGAACGAATGGTGTTTTTGGCATCTGAGGACCTCAAAAAGAAAAGTTATTATGGTTTTAGGCTTAGGTCTTACCATGAGACCTACGGTAACAGCTTCTTCCCTATAGGGGAAATTCGCTAAAACACCCCGGAATGATGTTGGCACAGAAATTAATACAAAATTTAAAATGATATATTTGTAATTCTTAATTAATAATTAAATGAAATATACCCTGCACTAGTGCAAATAGTGAGTCGGTGGCGCAGTTGGTAGCGCACTCGGCTTCAGAACTGTGGCCTCAAAGCGTCGCAGGTTCGAAACTCGGGCATGGCGCATACTTTTAGCAGTTCAGCTCACCCTTGTACTGTACCGGCTCACTCCTTGTCGTTGTTTGATAACTTCCACGCACAGATCAATAGTCTATGTGGGCGGGGCAAAGGCAAGGTGAAATACCCCCGTTGCAGCAGCCCTGCATACTCATCGATTTTCAAATGCAAAACAACATAATCCACATAGTGAGATTTGACATATTTTTGTAAGGTCCATAAGAATAACAAGGGAAATGAGTATGCAGGTTTGCTGCTACAGGTATATTAAAAATGGGTGGTTTTAATTCAATATTTAGTAGATCTGAACTAGAAGAAGCCATTTACTTAGTTTTAGCGAATTTCCTTAGAAATAAAGCTATTACCGTCGTTTTAACAGAACAAATGGACAAAAAATATCCGTTCAGGGTAACCTCAGCAATCATATTAATATTTATATTAATTGACAGCTTTTTATGTGTACTTTCTGGATATGAAGTGAGTTTATTGTGAAAACGCATTTTTACCTGCAAAAATCACGATTTGTTTCAAAATTTAACATGGGCTTATATGGGAAATAGAATTTTCATTTTTTGAGTTTTGTTAGCACGATAACTCTCGTAAATATCCTCCGATCGTAATAAAATTTGGTACAGACATGTAAAACTACGTTCTCTTGGACAAGTTCGTAAACTAGCCAGATCGACATACTTAAAGTGGGGTAAAGGCCCCTTTTTACCCCCCAAAAATGGGTTTTTTGAGTTTTTCAAATTGAAAAATTATGTTTATCCAATTATTGTTTACACCATTGGATTTAGCTCAAAAAAACAAACAATTTGGTATCTTAAACCATTTCTCTAAGTCCATTGGTCTCCGAGATATAAGCAAAAATACCTCTGGAAGGCCCCTTTTTGCCAACCAAAAAATGGGTTTTTTGAGATTTTCAAATTGAAATATCAAAGTTATCAAATTATACCTTTCACCTTTGGATTCAGCTCGAAAAAACAAACAATTTGGTAGCTTCAATCATTGCTCTAGGTCCATTGGTCTCTAAGTTATTAGCGAATTTCCTTAGAAATAAAGCTATTACCGTCGTTTTAACAGAACAGAATGGACAAAAAATATCCGTTCAGGGTAACCTCAGCAATCATATTAATATTTATATTAATTGACAGCTTTTTATGTGTACTTTCTGGATATGAAGTGAGTTTATTGTGAAAACGCATTTTTACCTGCAAAAATCACGATTTGTTTCAAAATTTAACATGGGCTTATATGGGAAATAGAATTTTCATTTTTTGAGTTTTGTTAGCACGATAACTCTCGTAAATATCCTCCGATCGTAATAAAATTTGGTACAGACATGTAAAACTAGGTTCTCTTGGACAAGTTCGTAAACTAGCCAGATTGCCATTTCGCATTTTTTCCCCCCTGTTTTTAGTATCAGGGCAGCAGAATGTTGGCTTATCCAATTTCCTATTTACTCTCTAAGCTGTAATATATAAATATTTCACTTGTTTAGTATTGTTTGTTTTCGTAATAATGGATTAATTACTGGATATTTTGTACTTGGAAATTCGCTGAGTACGCAGGTTTGCTGCGACGGGGGTATTATCAAGATATGTTAAGTAAGCGAGATATAGAATTTTACTTATTTCCCATAAGGTTAACATTGGCACAACGTACTGTGTTTACCACTTTCAATATCTCGGTAACTAATGGACATCGAGCTATGATTAAAAATACTAAATTGTTTGTTTTCTTAAGCTGAAATGGTGAAATCCAAAATTGGATTACTTTAATTTTTCATTTTTGAAGCCAACCAGAACTGTATTTAATAATAATATGGTACATACCAAATTTTCCGTCACTGTTCTTTCTCTCGTCCACTTTGCAGGATGACCCGGGTTTCGGCCTTTATTAGACCATATTCATATCCATTTAATTCAGGTTAAAATTGTCCATCTGTAGATGTCGTCAAAAAAGCAAAAATATAAACATTTAAACATACAGACACTGAAAAACACATAATTTAAACGTATTCCGACACAACTAGGCCTAGTATTAATTTTAATTGACGTGACTTGACTGGTCGACCGGTGGCAGTTATATTAATCAATAAAATATAACAAGGGAAAAGACTATGGCATTTTATAGAAAATTCACAAACCGTTCCCAGGATGCGATTGCAAAAAAATATATAAGAAGGTTTTTAATAAAAAGTGAACGTGTTTAATAAAGTTTCGTTCCAGCTTAAGCCACAAAGGAATACAAAATCCTTTCTGAAGTAGGAACTAATTTCACAATCTCTCAACCTAAGTAATTCATTTATCTCAAAGTGGCTACAGAAACAAAAGCGGGCGGTTGATTAACGAAAAGTAAATTGGGTTAGGAAACCTTTTATTACCTCGGTTTTTGATAAAAAAAAGTGTTGAGAAATTGGTGTGTTTACTATTAAAGTATTAAATATTTGCGTTAAATTACAACTTGTTTTGTAAAAAATTGCATTCTTAATTTTTTGGGGGTTTTAGTAATAACAGAATAGCTGATTACCTAAAATGTTTTACTAATCCGATTGGTAAGTTAACAAATATACTACTTAGGCTTCACCAATGATTAAATTATAGTAAGGAAACATATTTTCCATGCTTTAAGGGTAGTGCCAATTAGAATAAAGTGACATAAACATAAAAAGTTCTGTTTTTAGTTATTAGGCCGTGGAGGTTTAATGAACTCTTGAAGGTGATGTTTAAGGCTAAAAATAACCATCATCTTATACATAAGGATCCAATGAAATCACTAATAAATTGTAGATTCAATGGTTTCAACATTATTGGTCGAAATGTGCTACTGAATAGACTTATTGGCAACAAAATAGGAGTGAAGTAAAAACGTTTATAATATTTATATGGAAATGTACTTAAATGTAATTAAACTACTCTGAACCGTTTGTTACTAGTTGGAAAAGCAACGTTCATTCTTAGGTCAAACCCTTTGGGCCATGCAAAGTTATGTCAGTGGTTGGTCTTTGTCATATACATGACCAATGGCTGTAAGTCGTTATGGCTTTGAAAATTGAGTATTTTATATCTTTTCATTCACATTGTATAATCCTAAAATGTGTCTTTTTAGTATCTAACATTTAATATAGCTCAGGTAAGTGAAAACGTTTGTTTGGAATATGATTTTCTATTAAAACAAAACATTATCAAATAATTTTATTTAACATCCGAACTAATGTCCAAAAAAATTAATAAAGGCCGAAAAAAATAACATCATAAAATATAAAAATAGAAATAATAACTTAAAAAAATAAACACAAACCATAAGAAAAATTAACATCATTGACCTTGTAAGTCCATATTAAATTTGGAAAAAAATCGTGATTTGTGCAGGTAAAAATGTGTTTCCGCAATAAACTCATTTCATATCAAAAAAGTAGGAATAAAAAGCTATAAATTAATATCAATATTAATATGATGGCTGAGGTTACCCTAAACGAATATATTTGTCCATCCTTTTTGAACAACGGAAATAGCTTATTCCAGAGGAAAATCGCTAAAATTAACCTCTAAACGAATAATTTTCCAACAAACATTTTTTTCGTTACTTCATGGGTATTTACAATAACAATTGTTATATTCTTGATGTGAGGAACCACCTGTGAACATATTTGCACTTATCCCTATACACTCTATAATTTTGTTTTGTTTTTGAAAAACCAATAACATTCAGGTAATAATAAAAAATTGTGCGGTGTTACGGGCACCCACAGTTTCACTTTTTTTCGGAACCCCATCGCCTTTACCATGGCTAATGTGATGAACTTTTCCAATCTCGTATGATTTTTATCGTATGCAACTAATGGTGGATTTTGGGAAACTTCCCTAAACTTTAAGAGACGATATGTTATTATATATAAACGATATACTGAAAGTAAATAGAAGTTGAAGATACTTTTATCTAGATGCCTAAATATATATTTACATCATACTACACAGAAAAGCCTGTTTTCTCTGTCTTATTATTAGCTGGAAAGTTACTCTTTACCGATAACTGCACGGTAAATTTATCGTGAGCTGCACTAGGAAATGGAAATAACGGAAGTAAATAATCAAAGTAATCAGCTGATTGCAGGAAACTGACGTTTTGATTAATGTATTTTTATTGGTTGCTTCAGAGGATTGTAGTGGCAGCACTGGTAGCAGTAACAAATGATTGTTTACTATAGGCTAGGTTTGAGGAACTGAGAAACGTAGTAGATATGCAAGGAAAACGTTGTAATTAAAAAAATATGTTTTTTTCTGAGAAGTACAATGCAAAGTATAGTACGTCACACGCCCGGTAAGTTTTACCGTGCTCGCAAGAAAATCCCGCACTCGCCTCTGGCAAGCCCGGGAATTATCATGCTCTTCCAGTTAAGCAGTACTTACCGGTCTAGTAACGTAATATACTATTTCAACAAGTCTTGGGAATCTCTAGTGTTTTCAACAAAAAAAGTAAAAATTCTAGTTCTGAGTCAAAAGAAAGTTCCTTTTCTCCATGTTAAAATCATTATTTTAATTTGATGGAAAAATCAGGCCCTCAGGATCCAAATATAATCGGCATTGATATAATCACCAAAGGGCTATGTATCTATTGTAAACCTAAACATCTTTTAAAAACCTTGAGTATATACTTGATTAAAACACAGTTTTACCAACAACATTAGTTTGTCCTTCAGGCCCAGAGTTTCTTACTCTTAAATCAGAGCAAGAGTTAAATTAAATAAATAATGCATGGAATTGGTTCAAGTGCTATTTTCCTTTCGTGGAAACCCACTCTTAGTTATATGTGTGGAAAACTCTTTAGTTATAGGAAATCTCTTATGCCTTGTTTGAATTCAAATATATTATGTGAATGTGTATATTGCCTTAACACTGTTCTCAAACAATAATTATTTTATTCTTTGTGAACATATTTCCCCTTATCGGGTTGTATGTCGATTTAATATGATATACCATACTTCCACATCCCTTGGGATATTAAATTTACATGGAATAAATAGTTTCGCACTGAAATTCTGTTCAGTTGGTATTTACTTAATATTTAAATGTTTTTCCTAACTATACTGTTTAACTTTTTTCCTATCAAAAGGTTTAAAGTTTTTAAGACTTATGACTTCGAAACTTATAAATTCTATAAACAATTTTAAGTATAGAAGATGTAAAATAATACTTCCAAAACAATAATATCACTTTGACTAATTTCAAACTACCTAGAACCTACATTTGTAGATGTAGATTTGTAGATGTAAAACAAAAATCTGTCTTAGTTACTACAAACAAAATTGTGAAATTGTTCATTAACATTTCTAATAAAATAAAAAAGATTTTTTTATTTTTTGTTCAAATCCTACAAAGGATTTCAATATCTGTACATTTTAATACTGGTTAAGCCTAGGGTGTAGCTCTGGCTGCTTACTTTGACCGGAATATGACGTGGATGGGATGAAAGCCTTGTTAGTCCTAAAGACCAGCTGATTAATTTTCGTCCCTAATTACTCCTTATGGGACCCGTCGGTTTCAGATGGTAACCTCTGAGATATGTCGAAGAAATTTTAAAATTATCATTTTATTTCTTTTTTATTAGCAAAATGACATATATTGTTCTCATAAAACTATAAACATTGTTCTATCCTACCCTCTTGAAAAACAAACTTGCGGGCCTTCAGTTCGTAAGGGAACTGTCATGCTTGACCATAAAAACAGTACTTACCACGCAGATAACGTGCGCTCCATTATATTGTATCATTAAATTGCTTTCAAAATAAATTTTGGGAAACTACTATGGGTGGTAGTAAATAAATTCGGATTACAGTTCAGGTTACATCAAGCTGTAAGCTGTCTGTAAGCCATAGACCTTTATTCAACTGCCATAAAATATATTTTTTACAGTTGTCTTGTTGATTCATGTGTCCCCTGTCCCTTATAATTCAAATTAAAAAGGTTTTGCACTGGCTTAAAAACCGTGCTATTGATCCACTATATTTAAACATTAGTCATTCAGCTATTTAATGGAATGTTGTTCGAAAGATTCTTAATTTAAAATACACATAACTACATTTTTGAATACACTTTTTCTAATTAATTTAGAATACATTATTAGGTCGACATGTGTTTTCGTAACTTTTGAAGGCAAATCTGAAGAAGCTTAGGAATCACATGGGTCAAAGTACGTGTTTTATTGACTGTAGGGAGGTTTTCTGGCTCGTTGATCTAGACAAATAACATACTGCAGATTCTGCGAGGCAGATAAGTTTGTCTACCAGACTTTGTTATCTTTCTTCAATAAAGAAGACCATTATACAGGGTACATCTGAAATGCACCAAAAAACTTTGGGCTACTGTTTCTGAGGCCAAAACAAACAAATTGTCATATAAGTATATAGTCTATCTCGCTCCGTTTTCCGTCTGTCGGTCTGAACGTATTTTTTACAAGACTGATCATAACTTTAAAACTACTAAAGGCACTAACTCCAAATCTGGTTGGCTAATACGACCTATCTTATGCAGATTATCAAGTTTCTACTTTGTACCATTTTAAAATGGCGGCCGTTTTATTTTGAAAATATCAGTAAATCAGGAACTATAAAACATTATAATAAATTACAAGAAACAAAAAAGGAGCAAAATTAAATTTCCTTTAAGGAAATGTACAATTTTAATAGGGTCATACACAAATAACGGAGAAAAACATTTTTTGAAGTTCAAACCGTAATTTTGGGCAAATTAATTTAGCAAGTAGTAAATTTATAAAATGGAATTTTCTCCGATAAGTTGTATGACCCTATAAAAATTTTATATTTCCTGAAGGAAATTAAATTTCGCAACTTTTTTGTCTCTAGTTACTTTTATAAGATTTTATATCTGCTGATTTATTAAGCTTAGAAAAATAAATACCCCCGTTGCAGCAGACCTGCATACTCAGCGAATTTCAGATGCAACACAACAAACGGTATTTCAATCCAACTTAGCGAGATTTTACATGTTTTGTAATCTCCATAAGAATAACATGGGGAATGATTATGCAGGTTTGCTGCAACAGGTATGTTAAAACTGGTTGGTTTTAATCATTATTTAGTAGATCTTAACTAGAAGAAGCCATATACCAAGTTTTGTCAAGAAATGTTAAAAAATAAGTAAGATATAGAATTTTTTATTTCCCATAAGGATAACATGGGGAATGATTATGCAGGTTTGCTGCCACAAAAATTGAAATTTCGGGGATTTTAGACTAAAATACATTAGATCTCATCTAGATGAAGCCACAAACCAAGTTTTATCCAGATATGTTGAGAAATAAGCGAGATATAGAATTTTACTTAT
Source organism: Flexamia atlantica (assembly GCA_035578135.1). NCBI lineage: Eukaryota > Metazoa > Arthropoda > Insecta > Hemiptera > Cicadellidae > Flexamia > Flexamia atlantica. The sequence goes on from JAQJVK010000013.1 coordinate 10,055,405, forward strand.
TCCCCATAAGGTTAACATTGGGACAACGTACTGTGTTTACCACTTTCAATATCTCGGTAACCAATGGACATAGAGCAATGATTCAAAACACTAAATTGTTTGTTTTTTTGAGCTGAATTCAATGGTGCCAACAAAGATTCGTTAAATTTTATTTTTATATGTAAAAAACTCAAAAAACCCATTTTTGGGGGTGTTTATCCCCCTTTACCCCCCCTTCCGGTGGTCCGATCGGGCTGGTTCACGAACTCGTCCATTCAATTACCACTTTACATGTCTGTTCCAAATTTCATTAAGATCGGACCATATTTACGGCCGCTATCGTGCTGACAGACACATATATATATATATAGATAGATAGATAGATAGATAGATAGATAGATATATAAAAATTCGAACGAATGGTGTTTTTTGCTTCTGGTGGCCCTAAAACGAAAAGTTATCATGGTCTCGGGCTTAGGTCTTACCATGAGACCTACGGTAATAGCTTCTTCCCTATAGGGGAAATTCGCTAAAACGGCTACCATTTTGAAATGGTAAAAAGTATAAACTAGACACTTCGCAAAAAATAGGTCCTATTAGCCAACACATGTGTACCAAGTTTGAAGTTGATACCTCTAGTAGTTCAAACGTTATCATCAGTCATGGAAAAAATATGTTCAGACCGATAGACAGAAAACGGAGCGAGATTGGCTATATACATGTATGGAATTTCGTGTTTGTTTTTGACCTCAGTAACAATATCCCAAAGTTTTTGGTGTATTTCGAATACACCCTGTATAACGATCATAATGTTGCTTGGCATGGTGTGTTCTAGAAATAATTGTTTTGACTAGAATAGGTTGTTTTATACAATTTTTAGATTGAATGAAGAAGTTTAAGATGAAAATGAATTGCAATGTAATTAATAATTTTAGCTACATTTTCTGTAGTGACTATGTCGTTGTATAGAATGAAGTTCAATATAACTACTCTTTGATGAGAGTAATGTTTAAAGCCAGTAAAATTTATATTGTTGCTATGAAAAACGCATTAGTTATCGGAGTCCATACAAGGAAAAAAAGTTATAGAACAATAATAATACGATAAGTAATATATGAATTATATATTTAATATTATTTTAAGGCATCATACTCTTATATCAACACACAAGATGGTTGTACATTAATTTCATTTAATCGTAGTCTAAAATGATTGTTATTATGTCCAAGAATAATGATAAAGTTAATTCTAGTAAATATATTGACCGGGGAACCAAAAAACCCAACGGAATATTGATGATTTGGTTTGTTTGATTGTTCTTATTTTTGAGATCGATCAGAAGCACGTTGGCAATGAATCAGGCGAGCGAGAAGAAAGTTTTGGGCTCCGGGTCGGGGGGTGACCCGTCGCCCTTCGGACGGAGCTCAAGGTTGAAGAGGACCCCTCCGAATTCCGGAGTGGCTCCAAAGTCGGAGGATGCAGGGGGAGGGAAGGCTTTGGTGGTCGGTGCGCCTCCCCCAGCCCCGTTCAAGTCCCCGGACTCCAGGGCCGACGCCTCGAAGTCGGTGCCCGAAGCTACGGCGGTTGGGCCATCGGCGGGGACGGTGGCCATGGAGACGATGACTCCAAAGAATGACGGAGATCGGAAGCGGCAGCATCCGAGAGGCCCGTGGGACGAATCACCGCCTCTCGGGCCGAGTGACTCGGAGTTGGACATCGTTCGAAGGCAGGTCGACGCCGGAGGTGGTGCAAAGTCTGGGATGGAGAGGTCTACTATGACCTCACCCCAGATGCTCCCCCCGACGCCGAGGGAGGTGAAGAAGACGGAGGAAAAGTCTTCTATGACTTCTCCTCCGAAGAAGAGGAATGGTGGGAAGCCGAAGGGTGCCCAGACGCCTGCAGCTGCGGGTGAGGGCACCAAAGCTTCGGTCCCAAAGAAAGCGCCCGATCCCCCAAAACCGGCGGATGATGGCTTCACTCAGGTGAAGTCAAAGTCCGCCCGGAGGAGGGAGAAGAAGAGGCGGACTGCCACCCAAGAGGTGCCCCCTCGCGGTGCCCCTGCAAGGGCAAATAAGTCGAGGGCGACCGGCTCTGGGGCGAAGATGAGGCACGTCCTCATCATCAAACCGGGACAAGGTCGCTCCTACGCCGAGATCGTTGGGAAGCTGCGGAGGGACGTCCAACCCGAGCAGTCGGGTGTGGAGGTCCGCAGACTCCGCGAGACCAACGACGGCGGCGTGCTCATCGAGCTGGGTTCTGGCCGTGGTCAGACCCAATTTGCCGAGTCGGTGAAGTCGGCGCTCAGCGCCGGTGACAAGCTCAAGAGCGTCGCCCCTCGTCTGCGTGTGGAGATCATGGATCTCGATTCGTGCTCCACATCGGACGAGGTGAGTGACGCTCTGAAGCGGGAGTTGGGCCAGGAGACGGGAGACTTCAAGGTCTTCCTGACTAAACCCAACGCCCGTGAGCAGAGGCTGGCGGTCGTCGATCTCGACGCCTCAAGCGGCCAGAAGCTCCTGCAAAGGGGCAAACTCAAGGTCGGGTGAGTTGTCTGCCGAGTGCGAACTCGAGTAGAGATCCCATGGTGCTTCCGCTGTTTGGAGTACGGCCACACTCGACGAGAGTGCAAAGGTCCGGATCGCAGCAAGGCATACTGGAAGTGTGGTGGTGTCGGGCACAAGTCGTCCGCTTGTAGCCAGGCTCCCTCGTGCGAGGCCTGCAAGAAGGCAACCGACGGCCGACCGTCGGATCATGTCCAAGGCTCCGGCGCTTGTCGGACCTTCACAGACCTTTTGGTCTCAAAGAAGACTGACAGGCGCGGACGGTGAGGGTCATCCAAGGAAACCTAAACGGGAGCATCGCGGCAAGCTCCCTGGTGGACCAAATCGTTCGAGAGACGGGGACATCACTCGTCTTCGTGAGCGAGCCTCACAGGGCTAAAGGTCCACTATGGTTCCCTGACCGCACAGGATGGGCTGCGCTGTGGGTGCCCGACCTGCGCGTGGTCCCCATCGAAAGAAGTGGGAACGGCAAAAATTTCGCCTGGATTACAAGCAATGGAGCTACGTGCGTGAGCTGTTATTTTTCCCCAAATGACAGCATTCCACGATTCACGGAGAAGCTGGAGGCCATGGAGGTCGCGATCCGAGCGATCGCCGGTCCGTGTCTCCTGGCCGGCGACTTCAACGCCAGAGCAAGAGAGTGGGGGATGCCACATACAGACACCCGAGGAAGGTTGCTGACGGAGATGGCATCCAGGCTGGGGCTGCTGACAATGAACGAGGGGGACACGCCAACCTACCGGAGGCCGGGATTCGGGGAATCGATCCCCGACGTGACCCTGGCATCGGAAGGTCTGGCTTCCCGAATCATCGGCTGGAGGGTGATGGGTGATTACTCGGGGATTGTTCACGAATACATCACCTTCGAGCTGGCCGAAAGAAGACAAGGAAATTGCAGCAACAGCCGGCGCCCGCTCGGCTGGAACCTGGCGAGATTGGATGAACGGAGGCTAACGGAGGCTCTGCAGAACGGCATGGGGGACATCTCCCAGATGCCGGACGACAAACCAAGCAGGGCGGACGCGGAGGCAGAGGTGGAAGCCACATCGCGCCTCATTCATCGCGCTTGCGACGCGTCGATGTCCCGCAAGTCGGCACGTACCGGAAAGCGCCCGGTGTACTGGTGGACCGACCGCATCGCCGAGCTGCGGCGAAACTGCCTGAGACTCAGGCGGCGAGCCCAGTGTTCCCGGGACAGACCCGAAGCGGCGGAGAGGTCGAGCCAGTACAGAGCGGCAAAAAGAGAACTGGTCAAAGCGATCAGAGAAAGCAAGGCGCGCTGCTGGAGCGCACTGCGCGAGGGCGTGAACAGCGACCCCTGGGGACAGGGGTACAAGCTGGTCATGAGGGAACTCGCGCAGGGACCCGGGTACGTGCCGATGGAGGCTGAGAAGATGCGGACCATCGTGGACGGACTGTTCCCGGATCACCGGGTCAGAGACGACACCCCTTTGCGGGTGATCGCCGAAGAGGTCCCTTTGTTCACGCGCCAAGAGTTGGAGAGAGCGGTTAGCTCCATGAAGAACAAGAAGGCCCCGGGCCCGGACAAAGTACCGTCAGAGGTGCTGAAACTGGTGGCGAAATGCCGCCCTCAGCTCCTTCTGGACATGTACAACGTCTGCTTGAAAGCGGGAGTGTTCGCATCCCGCTGGAAACTGGCCAAGCTCGTCCTTCTGAGCAAAAAACGGGGCCCACCGGACGCTCCATCGTCGTACCGCCCTCTGTGTATGCTTGTCACGGCGGGAAAACTGATGGAGAGGTTGTTGAAACCGAGAATCGGAGAGGCTGTGCGCACGGCAGGGTACCTCTCGGCCCGACAACACGGGTTCAGAGAGGGCCACTCGACACTCAGCGCCATCTCGGAGGTCGTAGCTTCGGTGACACGAGCGGATCAGGCGTACCACGCGGCTCGTCCGATCGTGCTGCTGGTCACGCTTGATGTCAAGAACGCGTTCAACTCGGCACGGTGGTGCGACATTTTGGTCGCACTGGAAAGAACATTCAGGTTACCTGGGTACCTCCTCGCCATGGTGAGAGATTACCTAAGGGACCGGCGGCTGATGTACGAGACGGACCGGGGTTTCTTAACCAGGGCCGTCACCTCTGGGGCAGCCCAGGGATCGGTGCTGGGGCCGGATCTCTGGAATGTCTCGTATGACAGCTTGCTCCAAACGGAGATGCCACACGGAACGTTCCTCGTGGGATACGCCGATGACGTGGCGGCGGTCATCACCGAACGAAACGCGGAGTTGGCCCAATTGAGTCTGAATCAGGTCATGCACCTGGTGGAAGGCTGGATGCGCGATCACGGCCTTCAGCTGGCTCTTTCCAAAACGGAGATAGTCATGCTGACGAGGAGGCGAATACCCACGATCATTCCGATGCGGGTGGGTACCGAAGTGATTGAGACGCAGAGGACGGCCAGGTACCTGGGGGTGGTGCCGGACAACAAGCTCACCTACTGGGACCACATCAGAAACGTGTGCGACAAGGCGGCCGAAGTGACGTCCTGCCTCGGAAGACTGATGGCCAACATCGGAGGACCGAGTCAGGGGAAACGGAGGCTGTTGCTGTCGACGGCACAGGCCATCATGCTCCACGGAGCGGAGATCTGGGCAGATGCCTAAATGTTTTTTTAGGCGCAGCGGGATTCCCCCAAGAGCAGCATTTGGCGAATCGGGGCGTCACTCCTCCCAACCCAACGATAAAAGTTTCAAAATAGTCCACCAAAATGTTCACACAGCAGCAAACAAGTCTCTCCAGATTGAACTGCTTTGCAACGAACTGGAGCCAGATGTGTTTGTTGTGTCTGACCACGCTTACAATAAAGATACAATTCAGTTTTTCAAAATTCCAAATTATAAACTGGCATCTTCATTTGAACGAACCCAATTTAAGATGGGGGGTGTTGCCCTGTTCGTCAGAGTGCCCATTATCTTTAGATCGATGCTCATAAATTATTGTGTGGACAGGGAGTTCGAAGTCACCGGTGTTCACATAACTTTGCCAAACAGAAAGAAGTACTCGTTGTTTGGCCTCTACAGATCTCCTGACGGCGATTTAAACTCATTTTTTTGGGCGTCTGGAGAGGCTGCTCAACGAATTAATGGCCAATTCGTCAACATTTGTGATTATCGGTGACTTTAACATCAATGTCCGTGACACAAATAAACCCGAAACGAAAAGATTTCGGGATCTATTGTCATCTTTTGGATTAAAGTGGGCCATAGACTCGCCTAAACGTGTCACAGCAACCTCATCCAGTGCCATTGACAACGTTGTAGCTCACAATTTGCAGCCTCGGTTGTTGTAACTGCCATCTCCGACCATAACGCCCAGATTGCCACTTTCTCTGACTGCCCCCAAGAACTTTGCCCTCCCCAAAAAACAAGGGCTAGAGCCGTAGACAAAGCGGCCGTAAATAGTCTAAACTGCCAACTGCGGCATGTAAATTGGGATTTTCTCAATCAATGCGCATCATCTGATGACGCTTTTCATGCTTTTCATCAGCAGTTTACTTTCACCTTCGATTTGTGTTGCCCTTTTAAAATTGTAAAAAAACAACTCTTCAAAAGAAAAGCTCCTGGATCACCCAAGGTATGTTGGCGTCCAGAGAAAAACTAAAACATCATGCCGTCACAGCTAGAAACTCAAATTGTGAACATTTCAATTCCTTTTTCCGTGACTACAAAAGAATTTACAAAAAGCTCATTCGTGCCGCAAAATCATATGACATCAATAAAAAACTCAAAGAAAGCAACAACATTTCCAAAACAGCCTGGAATGTTATCAACAATCTTAAGTCAAAAAAACCCTCCAAAAAATATCCAGCTCAAAATCAATGATGTTGAATTTAAAGAACCCTTGGAAGTTTCAGAGCTTTTCAATAAGTTCTTCAGTGAGGTTGCGGACCCCGGAATTGCCGAGGTCGCGCAACATGCCGAGGGATTCGATGGCATTGACAGTCCCTTGGCGTCCGTGGTCCTGACCCCCACAACGGAGGAAGAGGTGACAGATGTCATAAGGAGGCTGCCTGGCAAAACATCAACAGATGTCAATGGAGTATCAGTGTGGCTTATTAAGCAGTGCTTTCACCACCTGCTAAGCCCGTTGACAAACCTAGTCAACATTTCATTTGAGAGCGGTGTGTTTCCAACTGACCTGAAACACTCGAAAATCATCCCGATTTTCAAAAAGGGAGACCCGCACTTGGCAAGCAACTATCGCCCAATCTCGATCCTTCCAGTCTTTAGCAAAATTTTTGAAAAACTTTTCTTGAACCGTTTGACTCAATTTCTTCAAATTCACAACATCCTCTTCAAGGACCAATTTGGCTTTAGGCAAGGTATGTCGAAAACGGATACAATCAACAGTCTTGTCACTGAAATAGTTGAAAACCTAGACAGGCAGCACAGAACACTAAGCGTCTTTCTTGACCTATCGAAAGCGTTTGACTGTGTTGATCACTGTCGTTTGGCTTCGAAGCTGTACCACTACGGAGTCCGTGGAATCCCTCAAATGTGGATCCAGTCATACCTTGCAAACAGATCACAAAAAGTCCAGATCGCCAATCAGTTTTCGAAAAGCATTGTCCAGAGGTATGGTGTCCCGCAGGGATCAATACTTGGGCCCCTTCTTTTTTCGATTTACGTTAACAATCTTCAATCTGCGATGGGATCTGGCAAATTAGTTCAATACGCAGATGATACGACTCCCTGCTGCAGCGCAAAATCTGGTCCAAATCTGGAAATTGAAACATTCATTCAGCTGAATTCTTGCGTTCAGTATTTTTCCAAAAACAACTTGAAAATCAACCCACAAAAAACCAATTGGATATGCTATTCAAGGCGTGAGGTTTCTGAAACTGACGTAACTGTCATGATCGATGATACCGTCATTGAGCGCGTCGATGCCACGAAGTTCCTTGGAATCACTCTTGACCGTGGACTCTCGTGGCACTACCATATTGATGGCATCTGCACCAAGGCATCTTCCGGGGTTTACGCCTTGAGAATTCTATCTAGGTATAGCCCCGATCACGTGCTTAGAATGGCGTATTTCGGCTTGGTGTATCCTCACTTGTCATATGGCATCGCTATATGGGGTGGGTGCGCGGAAGCGGACTTCCTCAGGTTGTTCCTTCTTCAAAAGAAATCCGTTCGGATAATGGCAAAGCTGCAGTACAGAGAGTCATGCAGGAATATCTTCAGGGAGATGGGAATTCTAACTATGGCTAGCCTGTACATGTTTAAAATCATTTCTTTCTGCAAACTGAAGTGCTCACCTCTCCAAGGTGTAAAAGTTCATGACTACCTAACACGGGGTAGAGATGTGTACAGGCTATCACAAAATAGGTCCAGAACCGCAATGAACCTGCCTTCCCAAGCAGGTGCGAAATTCTTGAACAATCTCCCTGACGGTATTCGGAGGGAGAGAGATTTGAAGAGATTCAGAGCTAGTCTTAGGCGGTTTCTGGTTCAGAGGCAGTTCTACACCGTGAGTGAGTTTATGGTTCGCTCATGGTAGGGGTTCCTTTGCTCTTGGGGGCGTCCTGGGGCGAGATCCAGGTTGTCCAGCAGGGTGGCGTTGGGCTCTAGAGGAGATTAAGTCTTTGTTTTATTTCATTTCCTTCAAAGTGAACCAATGTTTTTTTCTTGACCTTTGCTACACAGTTGTAAATAATTGTATTATGGCAATAAAAGAATTATTATTATTATTAAGGTGAAGAAATACCGGACTCGCATGCTGGCGGTGCAGAGACGCGGCGCGCTCAGGGTCGCGTCCTCGTATCGCACGGTCTCGCAGGTGGCGGTGCTAGTCATTGCGGGAGTCATCCCAATCGACCTGCTGGCGCAAGAGAAGAAGATCATCTGGGGGCGTGCTCCCGAGATGGATCGGAAGAGGCTGCTGAGCTGGCCCGTGGCCAAACAATGGCCGCCTGGCAGCGTCGATGGGACGAAGACACGACCGGAAGGTGGACATGGCGACTCATCAGGAACCTGGAGCCGTGGGTTTGCCGCGACCATGGGGAGGTGAACTTTTACCTCACACAGTTCCTGACAGGTCATGGCTACTTCCGTCTGTACCTCCACCGAATGGGCAAGGTCGACTCGCCCAGGTGCAAGTACTGCGGACACGACGGAGACGACGTGCATCACACTTTCTTCGTGTGCCGTCGCTTTGATGAAGAACGGACTGCCCTCTCCGACTCGGTCGGCGGTCATCTGACCCCGGACAACCCCGTGGGGAAGATGCTGCAGGGCAGTGTCAGCTGGAAAGCAGTGGCTGACTTTGTCATGTCCGTCCTGCGCCAGAAGAGGACAGACGGGTGTCCCGAGTGACCCCAGAACCGAAGACAGCAGAAGATCGGTTGAACACCAACTGAGGAGTCCCGAAAGGGACAGCAGCGCGGAGTTCTGAAAGGGACCAGAGGCCACGCATTGCGATGTCGCAATGAGCAGACGCTCGGGTCGATCGCAATGATGCGGTGACAGCACGTGAGGGGTTTTTTTAGCAGGTATGCCCAAGGAGATGTACAGACAACTGTGCACTCCTAGCCGCCTCGAGCCTCGAGGCGGGGCCACTGACACTGATGCTGTCTGTCAGAGGTTGGAGACCCCTGCTCGTCGCTTTGCTCTCTTGGGCGAGCGGCGTAGAGGACCCGCATTTCGGTTCGGGTAAGGGCTATTTTAACCTCCCTTCCAGCGTGGATAAAAAAAATATTGTCTGTGAGTAAGAATACAATTCCAAGACTTGAATGACTCCTTTGAGTTTTCGAGTTTCACGCCTATTTATTATCAAATTCCTATATAATTGTTATGTAAGTACAGAGTATGAATAAATGCATTAAATATAAATGTGATAATCCTGTGCAAATACTTATGTTACATTCTTATTTGTTTATAATGTTTTTCATTTCTAGTCTTAAGATAACTTAATTCCAGTCGCTTGGCATTGCATTTTGTATCCATCATGAAAAAATCCTAAATTTATTCATATTTAAAAAATAAAAATATCTTATACGGTACTTTAGTTGTTATTAATTTCTTTAATAACAACTAACTGGGTCAGTGGCAACTAACTAATTGTGGGTCAGTGGCACAGTCGGTAGCCTTAGCAGCAATGATCTGGTCTCGGACCTACACGCCCGCCTGTAACGTTTCAGCTCTTGTGTTATTTTGTAGGACCCTGCCACCAGGTAATATTAAGCCTCCTTTTCCCATCGATTTTGCGCTTCCGAGGGCTTCTCCCTCATCGATGCTCGAGGGGCTGGTTTCACTACGATAATAGAAATAAAATAAACAACTTTAACCACACTGCGAAGGGAGATTGCTCATTGAGTACGATTTTGCCTTCGTGAAGCTAATATAGGTTGAGACAAATGACATGGCTGTGACGTGTGAAACCCCGCCTGTACACAACAGCGCCTGGAGTAACACACCCGACCACAACTCTCGGAGCGTGGCTTCCTCTCTCTTAAATAATTAACAATATAAGGTTGGCCTCCTCAATAAAGACATGAGACACTGGGGTATAGACAAATCTCTCTTTATTTCTAATTCTCTTGTATCCCCAATTTAATCTAATAACCTGATATTCCCTATCTCGCTGGGTAACTAATTCTAACTTCCCTTCTCTGGTGGGTAATTTCTCCTAGTTCTCCCGTAATTATTTACTCAACTAGTTATAGCAATTTTAGTATTCCATTTACACAGGTAAATTTCCTGGAGGCAGTTACGGTACAGTTTACTTTAGTCCCTCTCGTCAAATTAAAGCAATTAATTTCACACTATTAATTTCCCCAAAAACTGAAACCAACTAAGAATTTACTCAAAAAGACTTACCCCCAGTAAACAACTTTTAACCCCAAAATTACAAACCTACTAATTTAGATCCCCGTAAACAGCCTAGTTCCGGTAGAGCCTAACCATATCAAGACCCCCTCGATGCAGTTACTCACCTGACCCCTCCTGCAGGTCCGGTGGCCCACTGACCCCGGTACCAGGAAATCTGCCCCATTTATACGACCTTATACTACTGACGGCCTTGCCCTCAGAGCAATAGCCTCAGCGTTATCACAACACCTCCAGCACGCTTCCTACAATATACAACCGCCTCTGTCTCAACCTACTTCCTCTTTGAAATCTACATTTCTCTACCTACATATTTTTACTTTCTCCCCCCTATACATAGTATATGGAGAAAGTATTGTTTTCGTCAAAATTTTAGAATTTGAGTTGTTAGTGGATATATTCGTTTTAGTGCTCCCTGAATCCAAAAAGTGGTTTTTGGCGTGGTGTCTGTCTGTCTGTCTGTCTGTCTGTCTGTCTGTCTGTCTGTGTGTGTGTGTGTGTGTGTGTGTGTGTGTGTGTGTGTGTGTGTGTGTGCGTGTGTGTGCGCGCGCGCGCGTGCGTGCGTGCGTGCGTGCGTGCGTGCGCGTGCGTGCGTGCGTGCGTGCGTGCGTGCGTGCGTGCGTGCGTGCGTGCGTGCGTGCGTGCGTGCGTGCGTGCGTGCGTGCGTGCGTGCGTGCGTGTGTGTGTGTGTGTGTGTGTGTGTGTGGATGTAAACAAAGCTAGAGATGACACCAGTGGTCCGATTTTCATGAAATTTGGCATGTAGGTATAAAGCCGTAGTATCTCCAGGCGTATTTTTCATTTTTTTGAATTTTTGATTTTTAAGGGTATTTACCCCATAAAAACCCATAAAAAATTACAAAACTCCAAATTTCTCAAAAACGGCTCTTACGATTTTGATAAAGATTTCATGGTTTTTAGTGCTTAAGATGACAAATATAATGACACCACCCACATGTCTGTAAAAATTCAGGTTCAGAAGTTATAGGGGTTTAAGTGTTAAAAAATTCATATTTTTCAAATTTCACAAAATCTGTGACCCCAAGAAAATATACTTGCAACCATTAAATTTGACTTGAAAAACTAAATAATCTAGTATTTTGAATCATTAGTTTATGTCAATTGGTTGCGGAGATAATTGATATTTTAATTCGACGGTAAACACAGTACGTTGTCCAATGTTATTCTTATAGCAAATATTTAAAAACCGGTATCTCCGTTATTTACTAACCGATTTTGATAACATTTGGTATATATTTGTGTGATAATTAACTGTTAATTTGTTTTATTTCACTACATAGTTTTTGTAAATGACTTGAAGGGAGAAAGTATGTGTCAGTTTACTGATACCGTTTATTACCCACATATTTATCTACATATTTACCTACATATTCATCCACATATTTATCTACACATTTACCTGCATATTCATCCACATATTTATCTACACATTTACCTACATATTCATCCACATATTTATCTACACATTTACCTACATATTCATCCACATATTTAAGTCTACATATTTAGAAACCTACTCCCCCTGTCACATGGCAAAGTTCGTCCTTAATTTAATTCTAATTTTAGCATTGGGCTTAGGAACAGCCTAAAGCGTGTCATATCGATGCAGCCCATACAAAAAATCGGTTGCGTAGTAAAACTTTAACTAAGTTTTCTAATAATAATTTAAGTAAAAACTTTATTAACAATTTTATATTTTTTATCATCTAGTCTTTATCATTTATTTCTTTATTTTTTATAAATTATTTAACGTTTAGTTTTGTACAGTTAAAAATGCATTTAACCACCATATTTTATATTGATATATTTTGATGGATCATTAAAGCGTGAACGTGAATAACAGTATTTATTTGTTACTTATAATTTTGCAGGGTAAAATATTTATTTGGTTTTATTGGTATAGTTTGTTTTATAATAGCAACGAAAATAGAAACAACATTAAGAATTCCAACAATAAGAAAGAGTTAAAACATGATTTCTAGAAAAGACTCTTTATAACCTTTAAAAAAGGTTATATCGGTAGCAAAGTATGAATAAATAAGGCATTCATTAACAGGACACGCCTACATTCTGTAGATAATGACAGTTATATATCAAATTAACCAAAAATCTATAAACAATATGCAAAAAAAAACAACAATAAAGCATACACAGGTAAACAGGCTCAACATAACTAGGATAGAATTATCTTATCATGAGAATTTTGCAAAAAAAAATATCAACCAAATTATTCTCATACCGTTATTTAATTCCAATGATAATTCAAATGCATCTTATTTTAAAGTTATGAAAACATAATTAACAAAACACAGGTATTTTCAATGAGAACATAACTGTCCTCTTATTAGTGATATAAATAACTTATTATAGTCTGAAATGTTTCAATTAATGCTATGGGTTAAAACGTTTGTATACTTCGATATATTGTTTGTTTTTAGTTTGTTAAAACTTTTACTTCACTGCTTATTAACACACGTTAAATTAAAATTTAAAACTCAGTTTATAAAATAAAGGTCATATTATTATGCAATTAATACGCTTCAATTTAAAATGCACAAGCATAACTACAGAATGTATTACCTAAATAGAATTGGTGACCACAGAAAGATTATTTGATTAATATAATCAAGCTGATCTTAACAAATTGCTTGATAGAAAATGAGGAAGAACGAAAAGTTCTTCTTTCTCACTTTTAGGTTAAGTCTCTATTATTTATTTACCTGTGGTCTTATCAGGTCAGCGGGAGTAGTAAAAGTTCCATCAGAACAATTGCTCTTGGGGTGGGAGAGAGTATCCTTAATTGATTTATAGTAGTACCCCTTTTGGAAATTGCAGTATTCATTAATATAAACTATAAATGTTTATAATCTGTATTTTATTGTGCCATAGTTTTAGCGAATTTCCCCTATAGGGAAGAAGCTGTTACCGTAGTACTCATGGGAAGACCTAAGCCCGTGACCATGATAACTTTTCGTTTTGGGGCCCCCAGAAGCAAAAAACACTATTCGTTCATTTTCATAAATATATATATATCTATATATATATATATCTATATATATATATGTGTCTTTAAGCACGATAACTCGCGTAAAAATGGTCCAATCTTTATGAAATTTGGCATGGATGTGTAAAGTAGTAATTATTCGGACGAGTTCGTAATCCAGCCCAATCGGACTACCGGAAGGGGGGGTAAAGGGGGGTAAACCCCCCAAAAATGGGTTTTTTGGGTTTTTTACATAGAAAAATAAAAATAATCAAATTTTTGTTGGCACCATTGAATTCAGCTCAAAAAAACAAACAATTTAGTATCTTAAATCACTACTCTATGTCCATTAGTTACCGAGATATTGAAAGTGGTAAACACAGTACGTTGTCCCAATGTTAACCTTATGGGAAATAAGTAAAATTCTATATCTCGCTTATTTCTCAACATATCATGATAAAACTTGGTAAATGGCTTCTCCTAGTTCAGACCTACTAAATATTGAATTAAAACTACCCAGTTTTAATATACCCGTAGCAGCAAACCTGCATACTCATTCCCCATGTTATTCTTATGGAGCTTACAAAAACATGTCAAATCTCGCTATGTTGGGTTGAAATATGTTGTTTTGCACTGGAAATTCGCTGAGTATGCAGGTTTGCTGCAACGGGGGTATTTTCTTATATTTCTAACTATATTAATTTGGAAATTTAATTTAATTGCGGCTGTCACCATTTTAAAAAATAAACTGGGTGTTTATAAAAACCCTTCAGGACTTCGTTATGTGATTACTTACATCAAAACTATGAAAAAGGTTCCTGTGAACTTGGGTCCTAAAATGCTCTGTGATCCATCTGTCAATCTGTACGTGTTTTAACATGATTTTGCATAATATTGGAAATACAAAAGATATCAACTTCAAAACTTAGTACATATATGCTGACTAAGATGACCTATTTTGTGCAGTCAAGTTTCTACTTTGTACCATGTCAAAATGGCAGCCATTTTTATACTTTAAAACTTAATACCTTACAAACCGTAAATTTGTCAAAAATTTTACATAAGACAAAAAAGTTGCACAATTTTATTTAATTTAAAACCATGTAAAGATTATTAAGATAGAACTAAGATTAAGATTGATTAATGGAGTTATTTCAATTTTTTAACAGAATTGAAGTAAATTTGCTTTAATAACTGCCATAAAACAAGCAAGTATTCTGTTGGAAAAATTGCAGTATCTCCGTTAATTCTAGTTTTATCTTCATAATCTTTATATACTTTTGATGAAAAAAAATTGCACAACTTTTTGTTTCTTGTGCAATTTTCGTCAAAGTTACGTTTTTTAAATATGTTAAGCTTTAAAATATAAAAATGGCTGCCATTTTGAATTGGTACTAAGTAGAATCTTGATACCCCCACTAAAACAGGTCATGCAAGTCAGCATATACGTACCAATTTTGGATTTGATATCTTTAGTAGTTCCAAAGTTAGGCAAAATCATGTTAAAACACATACAGACCAACAAATGGATAACCGAGCATTTTAGGACCCATTTTACTGGAACTTTTTTCATAGTTTTATGTAAGTCACCATATCCCGAAGTCCTGAAGGTTTTTTATTAGCACCCTGTAGATAATAAAGTTTGAAAAATCACGTTAAATAGCTCAGCGCTCGTACTAACTTTATAATATTTAAATTTAATTACATCACTTTGGTTGAAATAAATGAATGATAATAATATTAGATCATAAATGATATATTCATTCGGGTATTCCGAGACATGCAAATGCATAAACTATTTAAAACCTTTTAAGCTATTTGTAAATTAAACAATCTTAAAACATATTTTAGTTTTAACATAAATGTTTTACGTTGATCTATGCTCAGATTATTTTTAGTAATATTTGATTTATGTATTTCGTATTTATGTAGTTCCTGTTAATAAGTGACGCTTCTAAGCAGGTTGATTATAACGGTTCTAGGACATATTTATTTACCAAGCGTGACAACAACAGGCACTTATTTTACAGGGTGTTTTTTTTTTAACGCAACCCATTTTTAAGATTGAATAATGCACATATGAATGGGTGATGATGATTGTTTTATTGATCTTTACATTCTATACTGCCTATTATTTAAGTTTGATCACATTTAGTTTACATTATGTGCTCAAACAGTCCGCCATTGGCATTTGTATAAATTTATGCTCTTTCAATCAAATTCCCGACCACATGTTGCAAGGTGCCTCTTTAAATTTCTTGCATTAAATTTGTTATGTTTGTTTTGAGGTGCTGAATAGCTTTTGAATTTTGTTCTTAGAATAATTACATCTTTACATGTCTGTGGCGAATTTCATTCAGATCGGACCATTTTTACGCGAGTTATCGTGCTTGAAGACACACACATTAAAAACGCAACCCAAGTCTTGATTTTATCGGTGTAGGATTATTTCCCCCCAAGGTCCCTGGATTTGATCCCTCTATATTATTATGTTCTTTAGGGATACATACATAGTAAGGCAGGTCACAGAATATTTAGTACTTCAAAACAAACAAAATATATGTATTGTAGGAAATTCAAACAGGTACCTAGCAACACGTGTTCGGGAATTGGATGAAGAGAGTATAACTTCATACAAATGTGTCTGGCGGATTTTTTGAGCACATAAGGTGAACTAAATGTGATCAAACTTAAATAATAGATTGTATAAAATGTAAAGAACCATAAAACAATACTTATTACATATTTTTAGGTGAATTATTCGATCTTAAAAATGGGTTGCGTTTTAAAAATAAACACCTTGTATAAAGATTATGTTTACTAAATGACCATAAACATTTATTTGACTAGTTAGTACACATAGCTTGCTTGTCTTCTACCTAGTGAGAATTTTATTTTTAGCATAATATATTTACTTGAGAAACAATTGTATATTTTAATACAATAATGACTCTTTGGGGTTTTTATTTTAAATATATATAGTAAATTCGTAACCCTTAGCATTACTGTAAAAACGTATTTTTACTTTCTTGCAAGATAAAGCTAAGACAAAAAAAGATATCTGGTCCCAATCAAGATGCCATTTATCTCTTCTAACCCCTTTAGCTCCTAAGGGGAGAGAAAGTAAGAGGTTGGATAGGCTTTCAACGTGGTTTTTTTCTACCCCTAAACCACAAAGAATTTTATTATTAGAATTTTTAAAGTCCAAGTTCTTTTAGATTGCAAAACCATATTAGTTCTGCATGTAATGATAATTTTTTTGTGGAATAAATAATTCCATTATTCAAATTATATTTTGTTACTAGCTGATCGACACGGTTTTACTCGTGGAAAAACAGAAAAACTTCCTCGGATTTATGATTTAATGTTAAGGTTGCCATGAAAACTACATGAGCTTCCCTATACTTTGACATTGAAATTTTGATGTATCGCAGGTAATGTTTAAAATCCGTTCTTAGTGGGTGCCTATGCCCTGAGAGGATCGTCCATGCAAAGTTTCAAGGTTCTAGGTCAAGTAGTTTGGGCTGTGCGATGTTAGGTGAGTCGTATTTGACAAATATATAGTAGATAACCATCTTCGGCCGGCAGCAACCATCCATCCTATTTTATATTGCGGATACAAAAGAAAAAACGTTTGTAAAAATTTAACTCTTTGGTCTCAGCTGGGTTCATCTCCAGATCCATAAAGTCAGCTTCATTTCACATTAAGCTTTAAATCTGTATATGCAAGTAATTATAACAGTATCTAAGAAATGTTTAATTAATTTCGCTGAATGAATGTAGGAAACCACATTAAAAGAGGAAGATAATACGAGAAAGGCCAAAACTGTTTCAAGATGGAACTTTATGTGGGTCAATATTTCGCTCTATAAAACGATATTCGGCCTGACATTGGCCTTAGGCCAAATGCCGTGACATATTGCTGACCCCTTGAGGTAAATGAACCGTCGAATGTTCTAAACTTCAGACGAAAAAATTAATAAATAAGAACAAGAACAATATTTATTTTCCATTATTTTATTTTTAGTGTCTTTACCTAATTTATCAATCAATTTATAAGAAAATTTACGAGAGAATTTTTCAAATGGTAAATTACTCTACTGCCTTAACCACAAAAAACTCTTAGTATAACTTAATCGCTTTATAAAAGTCTACAAAATTAAAAATGAAGAAATTGCTCATTATTATTGTAGGCCAAACTCATGAACGTGTAATGAAATAAAAAATAAAAAAGAATCATATATTAAAATTAGCAATGACTTGAAAAATTAGGGCCTGTGATACAAAGTAGAACTGTTCCAGTTGAAGGTCCCTTATCTTCCCTTATGAAAATGTTCAGTTCTCTGGGAGTATTATTAAATTGGTAATTCAATATTTAGAATACATACATAACTTTCGCAGTTGGCACCAAAGGTGGCAAAGGTCATGTGAAGTTATCGAATGTTATGTGCAAAAAGACACCTACTAAACACAGATATAAATTGGTTGAATTGGTTGGAAACACAGGAGGCCCGTGGTTTTATTACAAAACCTAATTGATTCTACAAAATGAAGAAATCTATCAAAGGGGTTAATTTTGTTCATTGTAAATCCGGAGATTTAAATAAATTACCAAAATAAAATTCTGAAATCACTTATCTAATTTACATTCTATCAACCTTTACCGCTCTCTTCGTCCTTCTGTCTAAGGACAGAAAGCAGGATAAAGTGATCAAGTCTACGAGATTACTCCCTGCCGCCTTTGGTGACAAAGGATTGACGCTTCTTCGTAGTTCCACTAAGTTACGAATTTTTCCTCTTAATATTTAAACGAGAACGATTTTACATTTGTAATTAGGTAATACACATTTTTCTCATATTTATTTTCACTTATTAAGTATGGGTATTGGGTATTTTGATCCAAAGAAATAACCTGCGTTATAAAGAAATAACCTGCGTTCTGAAGCAAAGTATTGTGCTCGACCAAAAAAATACCAGGGTCGATTTATGGTAACATCTCTAATGCAATGTAAGCAAAGTAATGTGTTCATTAAAAAGCAGTATACAGTAAACAAACAAATAAGTAAGAACTTTTAAACACCCACAGTCAGGGGACACTTATTTCACATGAACATTTCACTAAACACTAAATACACTATGTACATTTTGAAGTTAAATTTAAGGGTGCCCTGACGATGCCACACACCGTAGTGAAATGTACATAGGAAAATAAACAACAACACCATCAAAGACTATAAAGCAACAAAAAGTAATAAAAAGAATTAAGAATTTTGAATTTTGAAAAACAGTAAAAAAGATCCCGTCATAATTTTAAGTTAAAATCATGTATATTTGGCGTAGATAAGTGTTAACTGTTATTGTTTCCGTTTCCAGTGCTTTATTTGTGAAAATTTTTGTACAGGAACTATAATTTATCAGAGGCACATGATCCCCTCCCCCACCCTCTATTAATCTTTCCATAACAATTATTTTTCTATCTGAGTGGTTTGTTAGCTTCAAAGAGTTACATCAGATTAAACTAAAACTTTTTAATAACAAAAAAAACTATTACTGTTGACAGTAAATAGTTTTTTATGAACTACCTGGTGGACCGAGCCTTACTCGGTGTTATTTCATGTTTACCAGTTCATCCAGTTACTAAAAATTATTTCAATGTCATAAAATTGAGAAATAGAAACCTTTTTTGTTGCTTCATGGACTCTTCATCCCACTTCCTGTATTTTCCCTTGATGGCTGTAGATTCCAAACAGCTGTTATGATTATTTCATTTGTTTACACTTTCCTTGTTTATTTTCGTTGCTATCACGGCAACCCATAAGGCCAATGTTAAAATTGTACAACTTAAACATTCGTTTTATTACGTTATTAGATTTGCTCTGGCCAAGTGATCTGCATAAAAGACGTTTTTGTGTCATAAATTACATATTTACAGACTTTGAAGGAAATCCTCGAAGCCGTTTTTGAGATCGTTGTGCAAGCAAGCATGCAAGCAAGCAAGATAACATTGCTCATATAAGAGTATAGGATTTATGTTTATTTTTATGAGAGGAATTGGGTTTCGAGCGTTTTCAGAAGTCGGCAAGCCGGAGACCAAACACAAGAGCTCGCGGGTCGAAGGTTCGCGCGAAATTCTCGCACATTACGAGCGATCGACATTTATAGAAAATTTACTTCCGCCGCTTAGGCTACACGCTAAGGACTTTATCGTGCAATCTGCGTTTAAGTTAGTAGTATCATGGTAATTTATAAAAAGTTACTTTCGCTCGATGTGCGTGATCGTCTTTCACGGCAAAATGACCCAGCCACTTTCGCGGTCGTATTGTTGGCAACGTTGCTGCATCAGATTATGCGCAATCGTCCTTAAGGCTGTGCGGGCGCCGTTAGGGACAAACTATTCCGCCAGGCAGCATGACAGTCTAATGATTTTTTACTTTATTTTTCTGAGCTTTTTGTCAGTGCATGTGACTGGGATGTGTCATAAGAATGTTCTGGTAGCATTCTTTTGTTGAATGCGGATTGCCTTACCAAATTATGCAGGTGTTAAGTTCAGTATGTTTGTGCAACATTCCTGGAGAAAGTTTAAATTATAGAAATTTTATTTTTTGTGATATAGTACGGAATTATTTGGCCAACAAAATGACATAATTTTAAATGATTTTACACTTATTAAAACAGAAGAAAACATTATTTTCCAATAATATTGAAAATTTTTTATTACTTTTTAATTTCCTTGATGTTAGGTTTAAGACATTCATTAATCATAAATGATATCCAAATATAGGCTCTGTAGGTTAAACTGTGTCTTCGTGAATGATGCAAGAAAGAGGGGAAATATCGCCCCATTATCACTTTTGACATTAATCTGTAGCTCACGAATTTTATATCAAAAAAATTTTGTTTTAATTCCTCGGAACTTTCTTATCATGAGTAACATAAATATTGAAGAAAACGTATCATAAAAATTTTCGACTGCACCACCTTAACCGCAGGGAGAGGTCCCAGAACGCCGTTCCGCCGCAACTCAAGCATTTTGAAAGACTAATTATCAGTAATAAAAATAAATACCTTACAATATCCGGTTTTGCGTTGTCTATTACTGCAACATGTTTCGTGGTGACAACCACATCTTCAGGTAGCGTCTCTAGGGACTTGTCATAGAATTAAAATAGAAACACTGATTGACACATAACACGTACCATAAAAATCATAGTAAAACGAATAAGACCGGTCGTTGAAAGATTAGGTTTGCTCCCGTCGCGGTGCGTGCACGCTAGGTCGAACCGGCAGCGACTGGGGAATTTCTGAAGGTCACGTGACTACTATGATGTTCGTATGACTGTGTCGTTCGTTTTACTATGATGTTTGTGTGTAGGTGTTATGGGTCAATCTGTGTTTATATTTTAATTCTATAACAAGTCCCTAAAGACGCTGCCTGAAAATGTGACCACGAACATGTCACCACGAAACATGTTGCAGTAATAGACAACGCAAAACCGGATATTGTAAGGTTTTTTTACACTCAGCAATAAAAATTGCTTTGACATTGATTTAAGCATCAATGTCCAGTAGTAGAAAATGAATTTAGACTAATTATCCAACAAAGTTTTAGAAAAAACTAAACTATAAGATTAAATTGTTTTATATGTGTATGAAATGAAATATAAATTCAGGTTCATTGTCGTCAGCCGAAGTATTACAACATAATTAAGTCATTGGGATATGATATGAAATGTAATTTTTAAGTACACATACAATGTTCAAGATTGATTTCCAAATGTTAATAGTACGTGCAACTCATAGAGTCACCCAGATTAACACTATGCGGTCCACTTTGGATGTAACCCAGTAATATTGAGACATTGTTAGAGCCCAAAGGAAATTAGTGTTGTTTTACCTCATATTTAACCACTTGATAATTAGTCATTGATATATCAACATTTCATAGCTTAAACGTTAAAGATTATAAAGAGTGTGGCTCAATTCTGCCTTTAAAAAATCAAATAATCGTCAAAGTTATTTTATTATTTTTTATCGCATTCAACAAACTTTATTGCTATTTATTTAGAGTGTTTCAGGGTGTTTTGCTCATTTTGATAAGTTAAATTAAAATTAATATTTCTAATGTGGAAGGTTTGTAAGACACTTACGCCACACGAAGTTTTGATTTAATTATTCAATTACACTTTTATCCTCACTTTTTTCCACCTTAAAATTTCTCGATGGGTCTTTAAATATTTTACCTAATAATTAATCATATATTATCACCCTCTAAAAATATCCGCTTGTATTACACTCAGGCATCCGTTGTCCATGTGCCATTTTTTATCTTTTATTTTTGATATTAGTTAGTGAAGTGTCTAGATTAGGTTCAGATTTTCTCTTTGTGGATATTTATGTTTTTTGTCATGTTAAAAAATCTAAATAATAGTTTTTTCAGGAATATTTTTCCCTGCTGCTCATACGCATGTTTTGGTATTTGACGGAACCATATACAATTATTAGATAGGATTAAGTAGATTAGGGATACGGATGGGAGCAAAAGCATCTTAGTAGTATTAGATTGCTGTAGATTAATTAAATGCCCATCTACCCATTGGTATTTGGACCAATCAGATATATTTCCAATTATGAACGTATGCATCCCACCACATAGTGCTTCATTCAATACTACCGGTATTATATTAAAGAAGGCTTTTAACTTTATTTGATTTAGACTAACTATATTTAATTACCAGTTCATCCTGTGTCTTATTTTAATCAGAGGAAAGGTTTACTAAAATAAAAGTATCCTAAAGTTTAATAGCGCTTAATCTACTTACAGTCCAAGAGCCCACGACCGCCAAGCCTTCCTTATTTTATGAAAGTTGAAATTTCCTCTGAGATATGTTCTGAATATTGGTACCAAGAATCAACAACTATGAGGTTTGACTACGGGCTATTTTGGCTGATATTTGCAGATTCATATCATTGCAAGCTTCAAAATTACTTAAACATTTGATTATTTCTATTTAAAATTGAAAATCTATTTAAAATGTACAGCTGTTTAAATAATGTTGAAGCCTGCAATGACACAGTAAATAAAAACAAAATAGCACAGTATTCATAAAATTTTATTCGAAATAATATTATAAATCACGTCATTCTATGCCAGGCACTTGGCACTATTTCAACCCGTTATTCTAGTTATCCTAAAATTTTAACGAAATGAAGTTATACTGACGTTATCGTATAAAATTTGAATTTTACGTATGTTACATAGGGAATTATCATAAGAAGTTTCCTCGGTAGCCAGACAGTTCTGATGCCAGACACTGCAAATCTTGCACATCTAGGTTTTTTTTGCTAATATACCTTTCAAAATTAACAAAAAAGAGAGTAGAATTACAAAAGTTTACATGTTAAAATTATTTAAAAATTCAACTTCATACCTTAACGGAGTTTTAAATTTGTTTCTTTACTTTGCACCGTATCATTGCAAGCTTCAACATTAATTAAACAGCTGTTCACTTCCTTGTATTTGAGAACGAAATTGCCATCTGTTTTAATAACCTTGTCAAAAATAACTGTCAATGATATGAATCTGAGAATATCAGCAAAGTAACCACTAGCTTAAGTACATAGCTGCTGATTCTTGTGACTTGAATTCGGTACATTGCTCAAGGGAACATTCAGCTTTTATAAAATAACTAGCAGATATACCCACAACTTCGCCCACTAAAAGGATGAGTGATTCTACTTAAATCATATTATACCATGTGTAATCTTTAGGAGTAATTAACAAATAGACTGATTTGGGCCATAGGCGTGCAATTGCTCCCTGAAGGTGCAGCTGTAATTCCACTCTAGATTGAAATGAGATGTAACGTTTCTTCTAAAAAATTGTCCGTCATCATAAGCGAGTGTTATGAATTAGCTTCCTCCCATCTGCCAATACAGAGATTGAGACATGACCCGGAATATGAAAAAAGCCCTAAATGTGGTTTTTTGACTTACCATCTATGTGAATTTAGCACGTTTTTGAAAATAGACCGAAAACTGTCAAAAAAGAAGACGGTAATAAACTACTTCATTATCTTTTCTCATTCATGCTGAAGATAGAGTCACTCCGCTATTGATAGGGCTAAATTATTGTAGTAAAAGTATATTTTTTGGAAATTAAATCCCCACCACCTAAGCAAACCCTCCAAAAGGTTTTATTTTTGAAAGTCCGTTCACAGTGGATATACTTGTGCTCGAATTGAGTTGGCCAAACTGAGCTCTAAGACTGTAGTTTGGGTATTTATTTATTGGGGACAACCCATTTACAAAAGTGTTAATGCGAAGTATTATTTTCTTCAAATTTTAATTAGTGCTGCCTTATAAGTTTAAATTTGTTTTATTGTATGGTTTTAGCGTAATTGTGGTTGAGCTAAGTTGTGGATTAGAAGCGGGATTAACGGTTTTTTCTTTATATTATTTATTTTTTCATTTCCTTTTTTAAATAATTGTCAAACATCAATAGCGTAACTAGCTTAAATGGTTTAAATATGCATCGCGATTTTACTGTTTTTCACCAAAACATTTCTAGCTTAAGAGAACATTTTGATGAATTTTTAGCTGACCTCAATGAAATGAACAAATTACCTGATGTTATTGTTTTAACGGATTGGATATGCACAACATTGTAGGCTATAATCAGTTTGCAAACTGTGGTGACAGTTATTATAGGTCGGGTGGTGTGATTGTTGACGTGAGTGAGCGACGCGTGGCTAGACAGTCAGCTGTTGATATCCAGACAGCCGACACCGTCGATGTAGAGTCATAGAGTAATAATGAACTTCGTAAAGAGATGTTACTTCCATGTTAACTCGGTGGTAAGGGAACAGTAGTGCTGTCAGTGTCCTCATCTCTTTAAAATGAGGGGTCACTCGAAAGGGGTTTGCATTTGAAAATTTTGAGTTGCCCCCAAAATCCCCCATTTTTGGGGGACACTCAAAATTTTAAATACCACCAAAAGAGACTACTTTTTCATCTACTAACATTTTTCCCAGGCTCGTTTCATTTTTACATCACCAAAGATGAATTAAAACTCCACACGTCCTAGACGCCAGGTTTCAAGGATGTGATGTATTCAAAACTTTGACAAGCTGTCAATTTGGATAGAAACACGTTAGAGACCTCAAATTTTCACCATTCATCTAATTTTTGAAAGCTCTTTAAAATGAGGGGTCACTCAAAAGGGGTTTGCATTTGAAAATTTTGAGTTGCCCCCAAAATCCCCCATTTTTGGGGGACACTCAAAAATTTTGGTAACGTCAAAAAATAATTAGGGTTGAGTTAGTATCATTCCCCAAAGGTTAATCGTTTGTCTTAACAAACAAAAAAGTTAAGGTGGGGGGGACGGACTTTTTTTACACACTGTATATTTACCTAATAAGCTCATTTTAAATTTTGAAAAGATCGTGAATTCTGCGGGTAAAATACGTTCCCCCAAAGTATCTTCAAATCCCGAAAGTGCACATAAAAAGCCCGATCAATAGAAATAATAGTTGAATGCTTAATAAAGTTTCGACTAGAAATATTGACAAACATTCCAACATGGCAAGGGGGGCAATCCGCATGTCGCGGTTTCTACCTGCTAAGGAGAGCAGTCCGTATTCAGTCCAAGACCAAGGTTAGATTGATTGGGAAAAAATATAAATTTGAAGGCTAGTTAGGCCAGACTAGGTTGGTCGGGCAAATAAGTATTATACAGACACTACTGACTGGTTTTAAAAGTAAGTTAGGTATATTGGTCATATTTCGACTATTGATAGATAAAACATGCCTCGATTACTGATAAATAGCCTACTATTTGAATCCAAAGCTTACTAGAGTAGTTTTGCACTGTTTAACTGCCAAAATACCATTTCAGGCATAATCGGGACTACATACATACATACATAGATACATACAGATGCGTCGTCCCGTAGACCAACCAGTTGAAGGCGTGGGACCAGTCAAAAAATATTCTAGGCCTAGTTCTGAGGCACTGTTTCAGGCTTCTTCAGATTATCTTGTTGTCACTCTCAAAACATTTCTTCTTGAGTATAGGATATGTATTGAGCGAAGTGAGGTTAGGTCAGGTCATTAGGAAAGTAAAGCCAGGAAGAGCAGGAAGAAAGGTGGCAAAATTATTTATTTAAGAAATCATAGATACTATAGTAACATTTATCAATGAGGTACTTCTTAAGTTTAGATCTGAACTTAGGCGTTCTGCCTAAGGATGTGATCTGTTGTGGAATTTTATTGAAAAATGTTGGTCCAAGAAAGTTAGGCTTATTTTCAGACAAACGTAAATTATGAACAATGGCTGATCTATTGTTTCTATGTCTCGTAAAATGGGTGTGTTCGACTGGAACATTTGTGCAATTGTTGTTTACTGCATCTAATCTGACAACTACTTCCATAATGCAACTTGTACAGTTATTTCTTTGTATGGTGAACGTTTTTCTAGATGAGACTATAATATTATTCCAGTCTAAGAGCCACTAACAATAATTAATTCTTTGTAGCCCCTTAAACATACCCAAGAGGCGTCCTGAGACACAGTCCTACCATTCGATTTCAACATTTTTAACGACTCCATCCTCGCAATGTCGTTTGGTCAATCAGTATTCAATATATATATAAAGAGTTGTGTGATGGTATATTTCAGGCTACAGCCAAAACTACATGTTGTAGACACTTGATCTTGGTGTCAAATTAAAGCTTGGAATCTCATGATGTGCACTGTGGTAGTTTGGTTTTGATATCTTTAGGCTTAGGCCCAGGATCATCCTAAAGAGAGCTATGTCAAGGATTTTGGTAACGCTTTGAATTGTTGCTATGGTTACCATTAGAAATTGCTACTATGGTGACTAACAGCATGCAGCTCTAAGAAACAACGAGAGTGCGAGAAGACAAATAATCTCCCGGGCAAAGCCGGGGTTATCATCTAGTGTTAATTACAATTTTAGACCATCATAGCCAACTCTATATATTTTCATGCAATGAAGCTGCTTGGGTTTCAGTTGGTAGGATAGCTTAAAAAAACAATTGAAAATAAATTTTAATTATTTAACAAATATTTGAGAAGTTGTTTGAATTTGAACCAGTTTAATTATAGTTATTCAAGTAACTAGTGGCCAAAGTGTCTCTTTGCTGCACTTGATAGAAATGTTTACTCAAGTAGGAATTCCTCGTGCAAAAATGTTTTTAATACCACCCGAATCCCCACTAGTAACAGTTTATAAACAATTTTGTTTAGAACTTAGGCTACAAAAGCCCTAGCTTACATATTTGAATCTAGTTTTGGCAACTAATTCATACATAAAAGGAGTTACCAGGCTATAAGCATACTAGCTTTGGTTTTAAGTTGAAACACTGGAGTACGATATGTAAACTGAAATTGCACAAGTACAATCGGGCACGCAAATGAAAACGCAGTTTCACCAGTATTCTACGAGTAGTTACAAAATATCATTTATTTTTTTAAGAAAGTTAAAAGGCTGAGTTTGTTTTGTATCTTATATACTGTTGACTAACAAAAAATTATTTCAAACCCAATGCTAAATTTCCCATTATTTAACTTCAAAATATCATTTCAGGCATATTTTGAACTATTCTAACAAATGCTTCGTACAGTTCCCATTTTATTTCGGGGACGTTTGATATGATTGAGACTATGAAATCCCTCTAATATGACAAAAAACAATATAGGGAAAATAACACTTTTACTCAATCCCCATTTGCCATGGTAATTCAATGACATGTTAACGCAAGTACCGAATTTGAAGAATTTTTGATTCGTCATTGTTAGGTCATAGTTCGTAACATAAAGTTTTAAATCCGACCTCAGACTACGCCCCACCATGGTGTAAGGAAAAAAGAAAGGTGTGCAGAGTCAGCTGGTGTGACGTTGTTGGGCTTACACAACTAGCGATTACGACGACGGGTCGCCTGAATTGTACCCCGGATTTGTAACTTTTAAAAACGATTTGTAATTATGACATCACAAGCCTGGAGGTACAATTCCGGCCGGCAACATTTAGGACGGATAAATCATTATGTATTTTATTCAACTGAGTTTCACGGTTGACTGTGTGGATAAGAGTCTTATGGAGGGCACTTTAGGAGCCTCTGAAGGCCCAAATCAGCCCAACAGAGCAGCCCTCAGGGGTTTTCCCTCAAGTAAATGTACCGGATAAAGCTCAGGACTGGGTCCGGATTCGGATCCTTTCCCCCACCCCTTCAGGGAAATTCTCCCTGCATAGAAGGAGGCAGCTCAGAGAAAGCAAGCTAGTTAGGCCCGGTGCACCGGAACCGAGCCACGAGGATCAGGTAGGCAGCGTAACTGAGCCGGAGTGATAAGTGGCCCCTCGAAACGCACCTGACAGAGCCACTCGTACCGCCGCGCCGACCGCAGGACTGTTACTACCCCAAATGAGCAAGGTATCATGGTTCAAAATACAATTCAGTTTTCAATAACAATCATCGTATATTAATTATGTTACGTTAATTGGAAAAGGAAAGTATACATTGATTTCACTAAGTGGTCTGTTATCGTTTTATCAAATTTTAAGAACGAAAAATGGACATTTTGTAAAAAAGTTAACTTAAATTTGTGGATAGAAATAGTTGCTAACATGAGAAATTGTTGAACGTGAATTAATGGTGCGAATCTAGTATAAAACTGAGTATATAATGAATTTAGAATCTGTTGAAATTATAATCAACTTGTGTTGTATTAAAATAAGAGCTGTAATAAATACAGTAACATTAGTAACTTGAATACTTTGATTGATATTACCCTACATTACTTATATTTACTTTAAAAGCCACTCATATTTCTTTTCTAACTGTCAAATTATCTATATGTAGAGTCAAAATTACCGCAACCCTTAAGAAAACGTTAAGTTTGACACCCACCAACCCCATACTTGAATGGAAGGTGTCGGTGAAAAAATCCCAGGAAAAATAGTATTTTGATTTCTAGGAAAATTTTACCCTAAAGACACAAAAATAGAGAAAAGGGCTATCTCTATTTATTTGCGAGAGCTACTCATTTGTTTATTTGCAATTATCATTTGTTTACTTTGACCCAGAGAAGCGGGTTACCATCAGCTGGTCTGTTATAACTCTACTCAATGACACTTGTACATCTTCATCAACTTTTGGCACTTTTAAAATACTATTTAAAAAAATTAAATCGGGTCTTAGAAATACATAAATTTATAGATTTAAAACGCCATGATCTATTGATCATAAGAGGTTCAAAATTAAAAGAAGTAATACGCTCGACATTTGCGGTTTTGTTATAGCGTTCCATGACCGAAGTACTAGTATAGTTCCAACCTGACAATATAATGGTATTATTATTCTCTTCTTATCTATAGACCTTGAGTTAATACATCTAAATCAATATATTATGTGCCGGTCTTAGTTCAGCTGTCGTACCGCTAGGTTCGCTAGTTTCGTTAGCCGTTAGCCCACTACGCAATACCAGCTGATTACGAACACACCTTTTATCTTTCACCGTGCTGTCCCACTGATTTTCTAAGTTATTTGAAGAAGAATAATGCTTTTTGTGGGGTTACGCAAGAAGTATTTCAAATATCATCTGTTGTAGTCTAAGCAAATGTGAACATGAAATGGTTCACTGTAATATTTATTCGGTTAAATTAAACTCATAGTTTCTTTATATATAATTTATTTCAAATCAAACATTTTATTAACACTGTGTGTGTAATTTTAGTTTTCACCTTGCTAGATGTCCTCGCACCAACCATCAGTATTCCGGACTTCAGTGTTCCGAAATTCACTGTCAGGTCGACGTAGTCCAAAAAAATCCATCTTGACCGTCATTAAGTTTCCAGCCTTTGGGACCATCTTCATATGAATTAGTTCTTTGTTGTAGCGTTTTACGTAGATATCACCTCCAGCTATCAGAAATTCGAACTTCGCGAAATAAAAGTATTTACCGGAGAAGATGTAGCATTCTCTTTTCTTTCTAAAGTCGATCAAGTCATATTCCACCAAGGGCTTATTCCTGTAATGCAGTAAAGATATATGAGGATTTAACCAATCGTATGAGTAAACTAAGTATTAGCATTGACTATGAATGCAGATTAGCAAACTAAGGAATTAAATCAACGAATAATAGTTTAGTTTATTAATTTATTTAAGATTTATTTCTTATATTTCCAGTATTAATTAAGGCATATAGTTCGTTTCGGTCTTGAAATATTCTGTGATATATTGGCTTTCATTTGAAATACTGTATCAATAATCGAAATCGGTCCATTGAGCTACGAAGTATAGAGCTCGATGAGAACGAATTTATAGAGAACGCTCGCCAACTCTTTCTAAGAAATTCACCGATTGGAATCAATTTTGGGAAATTTTAAACGACAATATATCTCTAAAAATACCCCTAAAAACTTCAGATGACATATATAATGGGGTCGGGTTTTGTTAATCTATTCCACTATTCAAAAATCCTGTTGGCAACGTACTCCAGATATACGTAAAAAAAACTTGAATCACATAAACTCTCCAGCTGACTTTCAAGCGGAAGCGGAGAAAAGAAGGCTAATAAGAATGTGGCAACATTCACGTACTAAAAGAGTGATAAAGCCAATATAAATAGAGCTTCTCAAGAACTAAAACGAGCGCACAAAAATCTTAAAATAAATGGTTTGGTGAATTT
The DNA here is from genome assembly GCA_035578135.1 of Flexamia atlantica. NCBI lineage: Eukaryota > Metazoa > Arthropoda > Insecta > Hemiptera > Cicadellidae > Flexamia > Flexamia atlantica. The sequence continues at coordinate 10,085,510 of JAQJVK010000013.1, forward strand.
ACTGCTGATTTTTCCCCAACTGAAAACACAAACTATTCATTATGGAAAATTACCAAATCAATAAAACAGCCAAAAACCCCAGTATCCCTTATACTTAATTCTTACGAGTCTCGAGCTAGAAGAAACGAAGAGAAAGCGAGACGTCGGTCGCTTGCTAACCATCTCAGTACAGTTTTTACCCCAAATCCAAATCCAAACAACAACGATTAAGAAATTAACTAATATCTCGACTCGAGTCGTTACCAATAACTCAGATTCGACCTCCAAAAGCTATAAACACAATTATACACGGTTAAAATCACACAAAGCTCCTGGTTAAGATTTAATCACTGGAAAAATTCTCAAAGAACTTCCAAAAAAAGCACTTTTACTCTTGACGCAGTAATTTTTTAATGCCATTGTGCGAACGGAGTATTTCCTTGCTAAATGGAAAATATCTGAAACTAAAATTAAAATGATTCATGAGCTATTTGTACTGTATGTAAACGACATAAATTCAAATCTGAAGAACTGTAAATATCACATGTATGCTGACGATCTACAAATCTATGGTCACTTTTCAACTAATGTCATAAATAATTGTGTCAAAGAAATCAACGAAGACAAAACCGAATCACTTTGTGGACTGAAAAACATGGACTTAAACTAAACCACGACAAAACAAAACCCATCATCATCTGCCACTCACATTTACGAAACTCAATTGATTTTCAAACTGTAAGTTCCATTATAGTTAATGGAAACGCACTTCCTTACTATGACAAAGTGAAAAATCTTGGACTGGCTTTCAACTCAACACTTACTTGGGATGATGCAGTATTGGATATCCGGAGGAAGGTATTTGCATCAATAGACTCACTGAAAAAATTAAAAGGTTTTTTGCCACTACACACTAAACTACACCTTGTCAAATCACTCATGCTACCTCACTTTACATACTGTAACTTTGTGATCAATGATTTATTGGGCTATTAATTAGCAATCCTGTCTAAGGAACGTGCCAACCTTAGTCAGTAACAGGGCTACAAGATCGCGCCACTATCATCACGATCATCACACTCATCCTTCACTCATATTCAGGGTAACGTCCTCCATGAGGTACCTGCCTTATTAAGAATGATTAAGAATGACATGACTGTGACTCTTTCTGATATGCTTCAACGGTCTCAGAACTATTGCCTGAGATTTGTTTATGATCTGAGACAAGTGGAGCAAATTACACCTTATTATATTGAGTCAAAATTCTTGAAAGTAAATGATCAGAGAACAGTAAAAATCCTTTCTTTAGCTTTTTCAATTTTAAAAACCAGTTTGCCAAAATATTTTGAAAATAATTTTAAATTTGTTTCCCAATTCCAAAATAATTTTCGGAGCTCACGTTCTGCCTCACTTACTTTGCGGATGCCTCAACACAGAACTGCAGTATATGACAGAGCATTTGTTGTGACTGCCTGCCGCTTGTGGAATAACCTTCCTTTTCCCATTAAATCCCTAGATAGTCATCGTCGGTTTGTGGCGGCGCTGAAAATTTTGCTTTTTGAGCAGATGACTATGGCTGGTGTATCCTAGATTGTCTTGGGCGGGGTTACTAGCAGAGAATGAGTGTGCTAGAGTGAAAGGAAATTATGTTTTTGTTTTTCTCAATTTATTGGAAGAGTTCATGATATTTTTGTTAGTGTTTCATAATGTTATTGTTGTATTATATTTGTCTATAAATTGTTTAGGCAGGTTAAGTATGAGAACGGGCCATGCGGCCCTAACTTTGCCTGTGAAAATAAAGAATTTTTCATTTTCATTTTTCATTTTCATGAGCCTGGAAACCCACCAAATCAGATAATTTAATACCAACCAATTAGTCTCCTTCCCATTGCCTTTAAAGTTTTTGAAAAAATTCCTTTTAAGTTGTCTCATATTATTGTGATAGACGAATTAAACTTAATACCGTGTCACCAGTTTGGTCTTTGGCAAATTCATTCGACTATAGAACAGTTTCATAGAGTTGTAGAAAAGAAAACTAAAATGTCATCTTCCTCGTACATTCTGCAATTTCATGAAGTCATATCTTTCCAAATGATATTTTAAGGTAAAATTTGGAGATATTTTAACGCAAAATATTTCAATCCAATGTAGCGAGATTTTAAATGTTTTTTAAGCTTCAAAATAATAACATGGGGAATGAGTATGCAGGTTTACTGCAACAGTTATGTTAAAACTGGGTGATTTTCATTCAATATACTGTAGGTATGAGCTATAAAAAAACATTTACCAAGTTTTATCAAGATATGTTAAAAAATAAGAATGATAAAGCATTTTTTAACTTCCCATAAGGATAATATGGAGAATGAGTATGCAGGTTTGCTGCCATAAAAATGGAAATGTCGGGGATTAAAGGCCCGCATTACACTATCAAATATTTAATAAAAGATTTATCTGACCAGTCAAAATTTAATTTTTTGTTTTGAAAATAGTCCAGTCAAAATGTAGTTTTCGCGGAAAAGTATGGGTTCAGTTTGATTTTTCTTTTTTCTTATGTTTTTTGGGGCGCTGAATCTAAATCAGATGTTTGTTAGCGAAATTTCCTAATGGATTATTGTCGAAAATGCAAAATAAGGCAACAAATCTAATTTTCTTTACGTATTTTTGCTTATATACCTCAAAAAACTTACATTTTATGTGATAAACGGCGATTTACAAAAACAAAGTACATAAAATGTTCTACAAGATACGCTAATTGTTTTCCCAAGGAAGTGTGGCAACATGACTTATACATAAGGTGATAGAATAGGACAAAAACTTTAGTATTAAAATATTGGAAATACCGTCTGAACTTACGTTTGATAAATATGGTTGATTAAATTCGTCGCTATGCAGTCTCGGACCGGTTTAATATCTTTTAAAGTAAGCCAGATATCAAAATGATATTTTGCATACCTTTTATTACTAAAAACAAAACTACTTTTTATGTATGTGTCATTTCTGCCCCTGCCCTCAGAATTGGATTTTGGGGGGGGGGTAGCCCCAAAACTTTAAATTTAAACCCCCATCGTGTGACTGCTTATTTTAAAAGTCTTGTTAAAAGAAACACAATACCGCAAACCGGAGGTCGATATCATGCTCCAATCCAAAATGGCGGCCATTCAAAATTAAAAAATGCTGTCAGTCAATTAAAATATGGTCAGTCAACTCTCTAACATGGTTTTGGTGGGAGGACGGGGTTTTGTCCGACTTTTTGTTTGACCTTTCTGACCTCCTCAAAATATCGAAAGTTTTTTCTGTCTATAAAAAGGTGATAAGTCACTTCCGGAAAACTACAGACCCATATCAATAGTACCGATCTTCTCCAAGACTTTAGAGTCCTTAATGCACAGGCAGCTTTCTGAGTAGTTTGATAACTTTAATCTTCTTTCTGATTCACAACACGGCTTTAGACAAGGCAGGTCAACTACAACAGCAGTTTCAGAAATTGTAAATTACACCTTAGATGCATTTGGCAATAGGGAATCGGTAGCACTGTCTTCATTATATTTAACCACTAAGCATTTGACTGTGTCCCCCTTGAAATAATTTTAGAAAAACTCACATACTGTGGCATCTCAGAACAATCAGTCAGATTGATCACTTCCTATTTATCAGGTAGAAATCAGTATGTGTCTATAAGGGGTGTCAATTCATCAACAGAGGACATTGCAATGGGAGTACTGCAAGGCTCGGTACTAGGGCCCTTCTTTTTCACCATTGTAATTAATGACTTGCCAAGAAATTTAAAAGTTAGGTCTATAATCTATGCTGATGACACTTCAGTTTTTTTCAAAAAGCAGGAACATAGGTAAGCTCATGGAAATCAGCCGGTTGGCACAGGGTGATGCTCTGAACTGGTTTTCTTCTGATATGTTGTGCAATCATAGTAAGACACAGAATCCTCTTTTAAGTTTGTCTCAAAATGACCCCAATGTTCAATCAGTCAAACTCTTAGGGATTTTCATAGACTCAAAGCTGTCATGGAGTGAACATATCAGCAATATTTGTAAAAGAATTTCACGTGTTAGTTATCTGTTCTGAAAATTGAGGGATATTGTGTCTGTCGATTACCTTCGGATAACTTATTTTGGACTTTTCCAATCACACATAGCCTATGGTCTCATTCTGTGGGGTCATGCAGCTTCCATCTGAGACATACTCTTGATACAGAAAAGGGTCCTAAGAACAATATGTAGAGCAAATCGATTGGACCTCTGCAGACCTCTGTTTAAGCAAATGAAAATACACACAGTTATTAACCTATACATACTTCATATACGAATATACACTAAGACTAACCTACACCTTTTTTCTACCAGGCAAGAAATACATTCACATCAAACCAGATACAGACTGAAACTGGATATTCTACAACACAGATTGGCGAAAAACATCACACCAGGTAAATTGTTTTAAATGTTTCGACAAACTTCATGATTCGGCCCGATATTCAACACTTCCAAGCTTTAAAAACACTATAACTAACTGGCTTCTAGACAACCCTTTGTACAATATTTCAGAATTCTTAGAATGTTCCTCCATAAATGAGTTAAGATTTTAAAATTGGCGTATAAGTTCCTTCATGATTCTATAATCATAGCTGACGTTTTGTTTTATTTTTATGTAAAGAATTTATAAATTTACATAATTGTATGACAATGCCTATTTCATGCTTTGAGATCAATGGCAAATAGAGAATTTTATTTGATTTGATTTAATTTGATTCCAACCAACTCCAATATCAACTCACATCGTTTGACTACTCATTTTAATTTGCTGAGTAAAAAAATAAACCAAAGCTTGTTTTAAAGAAATTTCAAAAAAGTTACCTTACATGAAATAAATAAATGAATTTTATTAGTGTCAAAACTATTTAACTAACATACTAATAGATATCCGCCTTGGAGCGAGCGACTTTTGGCTCAGCGGCAAAGGTCGACCTGTGGAGGGTCGTCTATTCGTTATTTTTTTTTTAGGAAAACCCCCATACATGAAGTACCAAATATTCGCCAAAAAAATATATAGTTTTTTCATTTCATTAAAACAACCTTTAGCTTATTTTTTTACTCATTCAGCATATTGAGACGAGTGGTCATACGATGTGAGTTGATACTGGAATTGGTTGGACAAACCTCCATCCCCTAAAACCAATTTTAGAGGGTTGAGCCTTGATGATGAGAAGAAGAAATTATTATTTTTGTATATTTTAAGTAGTTAATATGTGTTTTGGTGGTTGTTTTTCGATTTAAATTTGGATTGCCGAACACAGAAAGTACTCAATTGCAATTTACGGACGGCATGTTTGAATTTTTGAATGGCCGCCATTTTGGACTGGAGCATGATATCGACCTCCGGTTTGCGGCGTTGTGTTTCTTTTAACAATCCCTTTAAAATAAGCAGTCGCACGATGGGGGTTTAAATTTGAAATTTTGGGGCTACCCCCCCCAATCCCTCCCCAAATCCAATTTTGGGGGCAGGGATAGAAATGAAATATACATCAAAAAGTAGTTTTTTTAGTGCTAAAAGGAATGCAAAATATCCTTTTGATATCTGGCTTACTTTAAAAGATATTAAACCGGTCCGGGATATATATATATATATATATATATATATATATATATATATATACTAACAGTACCCGTGGCTTCGCTAACGATGAAAATTCAAGACATCGCTATTCAGTAATGTACTTTTCCTTTCTCAGTTATTCTTCTTATAAAAACGTATTTCTTTAAACATGTCAAATCGAATTTCATAAAACATAAAAATGCTTTTAAAAAAATCGCTAATTACACACGATTGCTTCGACGAGGGTGTTCTATTCCTGCCTAATGGTCCTGCCTGTACAAAAATTCTAGCGCCCCACCGTCAAAGCTCCTAAGGGTGTCGGTGCCTGGGTAGGCTTATATCAACGGTCCTTGCTCTTGCAAGCGCCGCGCCGTTTGCTTGCGTCATCCGTCTAGCGATCTTGCTATGTGATGGATTAAGTTGTGCTCATACACTCGAGAATCGAGTTTACCGAGACTGACTTAACCGAGTTAAGCGCCTAGAAGCTTCCATGGTCGTTTCTTCTCACCGCACGGTATCTAGACTTGCCTTGATGATGGTCTCTAGGCATGACATGAGGAGCGACACCCTTGGGCTTTTTCGGCCGCGCGTTGAATCTGCTTGCATATAGAGTGGTCCTTAGGTAGGAATATATGTATCCCCTTAGCAACAGACCTGCGTACTTAGCGAGTTCTCAAACCCGTTTTCTGCTTCATGAAGAACCAGAAAACGGGCGTGTTCTATGGTTCTGCTTATGTAGGCAGAACCATAGAACACGCCTTGAAATTGCACTCATTCTCAAAACTAATTTTCTTAAGTTTCAGGTTCTACCTTGGACAAAAGACATTAAAAAGCCGTCCCGGCAATCTTTTAAAATGTTGAAGATACAATAAATAGTTTTCAGTAGTAAACTCCACCTCTTTCAATCTCAGCTGTTATAAAGAAGATTTTTGTGTTTATATTCGTGACACCTTCACGCTGTTTTCTTATTCACCTTCATTTCATACTTTTTATATTAGTTTGAACATGAAAAATGTATCAATTTATATTCTATCGTAAGGATAAGCTCAATCTGTGTGAATAGAGTCCAACTAAAACCAATTTCACAAAAAGATCACCAGTTCAGTAAACATGTAATTTCTTTTATGTAAACAATATCTTTGCTTAAGGTCGATATGGGAACCGTTTGGGGCCTCTGTGGAGGAACCTATTTTATATACGACAAAATGGACGGCTTATAAACCATCTCCGTGAAATTTTACATATATCTACCAAGTTTCATGATAAATAGTCCAACAGTTTTCGAGTCCATAAGCTACGCATATACAAATATATATACTAACATCCTCGTTTATAAACATATATATACAAATTATAACGAATGGAGTTTTTTACTGGGGGCCCCAACACGAAAAGGTACCATGGTCTCGGGCTTAGAGCTTACCGTAAGAGGTAGTAGCTTCTTCCCTACAGAGGGGATTCGCTAAAATTGGAATTATATAACATCTTGGGCCGATTTTTAGTCTAAAATTGGAGATGGATGTAGGGTTTGGATATGGGAGCGGGGTTGGAGCGCGTGATTTCATCCCACTATATTATTACTATTTTTTTATTTGTTGTACATTATAACAGCATTGACTACTTACCCCTGCAATCCCACAACATCCAAATCCTGCTTGGTTGGCTCGAGCCATTTCCATGAAGTTAGCTCTGGCACCTCGTTCAACAAAGTGTTCTTGACGAGGTTTACAACAGGGTCTTTCGTTGCATCTTTTTTTAGGGAAGTCACATAACCATCATCATTATGAGCTTCTTCTCGGAAAAGGGAGTGAACAACAGGGGAGATGAGAAAAAGCAATAGGATCACGAGAAGATTCCACATTGTATTTTCTGAAACATTGCATATTACGAATTAAAACCTTCGGTTTTTATTTTATACTTAACAACTTCAACGATGAAAATTAGTAGGATTGAAAAGGCAGACGGAATTGAATAAAATCTATATTTTTTAACATTCGTATAAGCTATAAGATTTTAATCCGTATTGAGTTGATTCAAATTTGTATAACGTACCTATTTTTATCAATATATTTTATAATTTTGAAAAGTTATAAAATTAAGATCAAAATTAAACACAAAGAAAATAAATCATGGTTAACTTTTATTTTAATTACACAACTTTTTCGGTAATAATGGAAATGCTGAAAGAAAAGAATAAATGTAATTTAACAGTAATAAAGTGCAAAGGGGGCTTATTGAAATGACAACTTAGGAAAATTCTGAACGTGTCTGAAAAAGATTTCTACGATTTATGATGCTCTTAGCAGATTGTTCCTTGCAGAAGACACACAGGACAAATTTATTAACACACCCATTTAATACTCAACATTGCATTGGGTAAAGATCAATTTTTAGAAGAGGGAGATTGCATAACCCAATCAGAACAAGCACAAATAATATCGAGTTTATTTCGAAAATATACATTGCAATATTTACATTGCATATCATAACGAAAACATGAGCCACATTCGCTTGTCCGTGCGTGACGAGTTTTTCAAGAGGAAGTAACTGTGCGCTCTTAATTACATCAAGAAGGAATTTACATTATACTTAAATACTCATTAAAAAGTTTCAAATATAAAAAAGAAGAGGGACAGTAACAAACAGAGTATACTCTATTTTTATTAAAGAGGTGAAGGTAGAAACTTAAATAGATAGATAATTATAAAATAATTAATTTCAAGGTAACACACAAGATACGTTGGGGGTGCAATTAGAGTTTTAGCATAGATTATATAGATGGATAGATTATTGCGGAGATTACATAGATTATATAGATTAGTTACAATGAAAACTGAATAATTTAAAGATACACTTAATGAAATACATATTATTTTATCGTAGACTCGTAGAGGCGAACAATAAAGGCTAACGCAAGTACGACTTTTTAAGTAGTTGCATGTATTAAGCATAAAATCAAGGAACAGAACAATGTACCATGAAAAATCTACTAGTGAACAGTTTTGGTTGGGTTAGCCTAAGTAGGAAGGTAGGAAACCGCAGTAGGCCTATTAGTTTTTAAATGTTTTTAATCGTCAGTATGTGTTCACCGTGTGTGTTGGTATGCGATGTGTACAGTGAAAATTATATTTTGTGACACGAATATCATGTTCATGAATATGCGAGATTAACCTCAAGGACTAGGCGCTGATAATACCCCTGATAAGATAGGGGCGAAACGATATTGTTCGCAACTTAAATAACGGATTGCTATACTGTAGACGGTGAATTTATTGCTATAGACGGTGAGTTCATCTTAGTCTGTATAAGCAAATCCCGGTAGCCAATAGCCACAATGAAAAATCAAGTCAAGTAGGGGTTAAGGCCAAGAGGGATGCTGCGTACTCGGACCCAACCTTCACCAGCCAGGCAGTGACGTTCTTTTTTTAAACATCGTCATCGTGACCTGCAGATTTCTTAACTCTTTAGGAATTCTTCGAAGTAATAAATTTTCTATGTAGATAGCGTTTGTAAAGTTAGATTTTCTTACTCTTAGTTGAATTGAAAAAATAAGAAACCACTAACTACAAAAATTAACTAGACTTAATTTTTTTTGTATAAAACTTAAGATTCTCATATCACTTCCTGAAAACCCCATTAACGTTAAAGGTCAAATGGACTTTAATTATTTTTTCCCCCTGAAGAAAGTGTTTTTAAATTAGGAGCAAATCTTCAAAACGTGTTTTGTCCAAAAAAATAAAAAAACTGCGATAACTATTGCAAATTATTATTCTTCTATAGCAGAATCAATACAAAGCTTCAGTTTTTAACAAAAAACTTTTGTCCTATTTAAATTTTTTTCAAATATTCCACTTTCTTTCGAAAAGTGTTTTGTCTCCAACCAAGTTTAGACCAATGCAAGTTATGTCCAACGGCCAATGGGAGTGCAGCAATCCTGGCAGCTGATTGGTCAGCTTGATCACGTGACTTCTAGTTAACAGTGAAAGGTGGTTTTCATTATGTTTCAGGATTATTTTGCCTACTTTAAAGGCATAACGCTTAGTGAAAGTAATTAGTATTTCTTTTTAAAGTGGGTTGCAGTATTTTTGTAAGATGGCAGATGATTATAATATAGATGAACTGGATGGTGGAGTTTCTGTAACAATACTTTTGCTATAAACTTTTGTAAGGTAAACTTTATACTTTAAAATTTTCCAGCCAGATTTTATTATCTTACAATAAAAAGATAAGGTTTGTAATTATGGTAGCTCAAAAACAATGTAAGTTAATTGTTAATGCATACAAAACTTAAAGAAGTTTTACGTTTTCATAAAGCTATGCATTTTTAAATAAATAATGATTTTTTGGTTAAATTTACGTGTTTTTAATTACAAACATTCTTTAAGTTGAAAAAATGTTTTGTCCTTTGCTCAATTGATCAAAAGGTGTTTTGTCCATAACATTTGTTCAAAAATTGTTTTGTCCAACATTTTGAGTGAATTTAAAATAAAACCACTTACTATTGAGGACTTTTAAGATATAAAATACATTTAAATTAGTATTTAATATTTAAATATATTTAAATATTAAATACATTCATAAATATATTTATTTCTCTTCAATGGCACATACTCTAATGCACAAAATCGTTTTTTGCTATTTGCCAAAATTCTGAGGAGTGTGACAAAACACGTTTTGAAGATTTTCTCCTCAAATTAAAGATGTTTGTGGTGAAAAGTGAGGTCTTTAAAAGTAAAATTCATAGGTAAAAATACGACTTTGTTGATGAATTAAGTCATTCTCAGTCTTTTTAATTCATAAGTAATTTTCTTCCTTGCTAATTCCTCTTGTTTACATGTGCAATTTTGTCTATTATTCAGGAACCATGTTAAAATAAAAATGTTACTGTCGTCTTAAAGTTAGTCTGCATAATGCGTCACTATCAAGGAATTTCAATATTTAATAGCGGACTTGGGATTTTGTTTTTCTTTACAGGTCATTTGTGTTTGTTACTGTTACAAATCAGTCCCAGTTGTTGTCCGGCCACCCGTGAGGAAGGACGCTTATCACTCTCAGCCGTAACGGGGGATACGGACTGCTCCCCTTTGGGCGCTTGCGACAGGGACATACCGAGTGCTCCCCCTTGGACGCTAGCGACAGGGACATACCGAGTGCTCCCCCTTGGGCGCTAGCGACAGGGACATACCGAGTGCTCCCCCTTGGGCGCTTGCGACAGGGACATACCGAGTGCTCCCCCTTGGACGCTAGCGACAGGGACATACCGAGTGCTCCCCCTTGGGCGCTAGCGACAGGGACATACCGAGTGCTCCCCCTTGGGCGCTTGCGACAGGGACATACCGAGTGCTCCCCCTTGGGCGCTTGCGACAGGGACATACCGAGTGCTCTTCCTTGTTTTTTTTTTTTGAATGCTTTTAGACCTGACTGTACCAATATCAAGGAACAGATATTGTCAAAAATAATTGGCATGGCGATTTTGCAATATGGGGATGGTTACTGTCCATCGTAACAAACGAAAAGAATAAAAATGTAAAGTATATATCTTTCTTTATTTAAATTTTTGAAAACGTCTCAAATGAGTTTATAAACATTGTTAGAAAAAAGAATCTGGATAACTATATTTTTGGATAGGTTTCTCCCTCGGGAAACCCCTGAGAGCCTTCCCTAAATTCAGATTAAAAAAATAAAATGTTTACTATTTGAAAACTTTTTTTATTTTCAAATATCACCTTAGAAGGTGATACATTCCATCATAAGTATTGTAACTGAATTACAAACGTTTTCAGACATAATCGTAATATGAACGTTTGCATTGAATCCAAGACTTTGAACTTCAAAGAAAACTAAAGTTATCCATGTACTAACTTGTATATTTCCGTAGTTTCATAATCAGATCAATAATGAATGTTTCTTCGATTAATTAGTAACAATTTGTTTATGATGAAATCTAGATTTTGACTAATTTATTCAACATATATATTTCGACACATTAGATACATACAGTGTATTACACGATTTAATTAAATTAGGTGTGAATCTCGTATTACATGTACATACATTAAATTCATTCGGTAGACCTCACTTGCTAATCAGGCCAGGTAAGTGCTTTGGAAGGGTAAATAGTCTCATCTAGAAATTTTGACAAGCATTCCAACACGGCAACGGTAAGCGACCCGTATGCCACTGTTTCTACCTGCTCAGGGAGAGCAGTCCGTATTCAGTCGCCGTAACTTTTATTTTAGGTTAACTGTACCAGTACGCTTAAAGTTTACGCGTTGTGGTAGCTCGTAAGTGAATAGTATTTTATTGATATTACGACAGATCGGCGGAGCGATGTAAGTGTTCGGTGGAAATCTCACAAGGTGAGTGCACTCGTGAATGACCGGTTCGCAGACAACGTTCACAATATGAGTTTCAATTCGGTTAATATTATGGAAACACATGTAAGAAATTGCTGGTAATCTTTATTATTACTTTCTTAATAGCTTAGAAAGATATGTTCATTTTTAATTTGCCTTTTGGTGTTTTTATATTGTATTGTTTTGAATATGGCCATCACAGCCTCGATCACAATAGTATGAGTCTATGCAATACTATTTATTTTTTTCAAAATCACTGCTTAATACTTCATATTGTGCTTTACAGTTGAATACTGTAGTTGAATAGTAAAAATCATCTGTACATGATCTTCAAATAATATTAATAACTTTTTCGAGACCGGTCATTTACTGAATCAAAAGTTTTGTTCAAACTTAGCTTAATCCTTTTCATATGGAAATAATTCCATGGAATGAAAACAAAATCTATTCGGTTTTATAATACATCACTATATTTTAACAAAACCCTAAGTAAGTTTATACATTCTTTGTCTGCATGCTCATTTTGGAAATCCGACGACATGTCTTTTTACTAAATATAAGAGTATAAAGTAAATAATTAATTAAACATGTATTAAGCTATATAGAACAAAAATTAAAAAATGCGTAGCTAAAATAATTTAAAACTGATTTATTGTTGTAAAAGTTAAACGAATATATATTTCATTTCTTATGTCAGTTGCTGTAGGCAAATTTATTGAAATGTATAAAATGTATACAATATTCCTGATCTTATTATGAAATTCAAACGCACTAATTGGATTTGTATACCTTGTTCGTTAAAAAAATAGTGTGCTTTAAAACCAAACATCATAAATCATGTCGTTTTGCACCTAAGACTAAATGAGAATCAACATTTTCAACCAATTATTCATGTCATACAGTATAGTTTATCCATTTTGTATTTCTTAAGGCTTGACAACCACAAAATGCGTTTGATCAGGAATTTATACCTCGAATTTATAAGAATTTCAATCCTATTCCAACGGTAAGTCGATATGCTAACATATCAACAAAAATTCGTATTTGCGAATGTTTAAAAAAAAACAACACAACACTTTTTAAAAATATACCCAAAGTTTACACAGTGTCGCGTTGCATAGCATGTTAAATAATTGTACATTTATACCTTTTAATCTAAAAACCCCTGTAATTCAAAGTTATATTATTTTTTACCCGAAATAAAAGCCATCACACATAGTACAAGATAAAGCAACTTCAAACATATGCAGTTAAAATTCAATCGGTATCAAGTAAACTTACCTTTTCTGCCTAGAGATGGTTCTGCAAGTATGTGAGTTTTCGCAGGCTTTTTATACCGGAGATAATTGATCAAATTAAGGCGATATCAATCACCGGTAACACCTAGAGGCGGGGCGTACAGGTGGGTTTCTGACGTCACGCGGGGGGCGGGGCGACCGAGAGCAAGCTGGGATTGCCCTGCATAACGGGGGGGGGGGGGGGGGTCACGTCGGGGAAGTGTAATTGTACCCACGGCTTTGTACCCCCTTAAAAAACGCCTATCATATTGACGTCACAGGTGGGTGGTAAATCTTTCGATCGTAATTTATGAAAGTATCGGACCAAAGATTGTTTTAACAAATATAAATGTTTTTTTAGTATTTTATACATCGGGCATGAAAATCCTGACCATTTTAAAAAACTATTGCAAGAGAGATGAATAATGAATGTTTAGAGAAATAGACGATTCCTTAATATGCTTATGTCATTGGGTACAGCAAAGTGGTTTTATGTATCTGTTTGGCTTCCTATTGGACGATCATTTTTTTATTATTCTTGAAGTGTTTTTAGTGACTCTTCCGCTAGATAGCGACTCTTAAACCTGAACCGGGTTGACAGCTGTCATCAATCTAAGAAAATAAACAATATCTGTTTAACTATCTTTTTAAATCTAGATGCATTGTATATAATTACTTGCTGAATTGCAGTAAAATGCATTATACATGTTAAAACGAGTTTTCTGTGTTACCGGTTTCGAGTCAGTCACGACTAATCTTCAGCCACTATAACTTGTTATTTCCACACTCCTATGGTCGTCGAAATTTCAAATACATAGTACATTTGACACTGAATAGTCAGAAACATAACACATACATTAATTAACATAAAACACACCGATACATAAAACTTGTAACACTTCTCGCGCGATCCGCACACATTGGAATTTGTAGATCTACAGATCTCCTGGATCCTGTGGCGTCCACATCGTGGGGTAGTGTTCCGTTAGAACGTGTATATCTAGGATGGTTTAATTGTTTAAAGTCTCGGAGATTATTATAGCAAACTAGCGATTACACGCATCTTCGCCCGCTGAAAAATTTAATGTACTTTAATAGCACTTTAACTTTTAGTACTTTTTTTTTAAATAGTACTTTAATTTCACATGTGTGTACTACAAACTCTCTCCCCTAGGTCATGTGTCCCTAAGCCGAGACCGACAAGCAATAGGCACCGATAAGGTAATGGAGGCCGATGGTAGCTCGGCAGGGAAGCAGCCCTTTGCCCACACCCATGATTGTATATTCTATTTACGATATTTTCGATTGGGCTTACGGAAAATGGAGCATCTTTACTTCCATTTTTTAGAACGGTTTTATGGTAACATTTGTATTACAGGAATCCATTGCCAGGGCCTGTGACAAACGTTTATGAATACCCTGTGTACACTAATATTTTCATAACCTAAATATCAAATCGACATTATTAGCGGTCATCCGAAATATATGTTCCACTTTAGTAATTATGATACATTCTTTAAATCAATTAATAGAAAATATACCTTTATCTACGACCATTGCAATAAGCACCAATTATGGTATTACAATAAACATTATAATGATATACATTAAAACACCAAAAACCAAGCAGTACTCTAATGACTACTTTAGAGTACTGGAGTCACTTTAGAGTACTGGTTCTAGACCAATGAGAGCTCGGCATTTGACGGAAGTAGTGTCATAATAACAATTACGCAATTCGCACATCAGCTGATTGTTGCATTACGATTCATGTTTGAGTTTACTTATCCCATCAGCTGATTGTTCCACAGCGATTCATGGTTCAGGCTGCTTATTTGCCTAACCTCAACTTTTAGATGACCTATTCCATCATTAGTATAAGTCATGAGTTTTGTTTAACTTCGGGGGAAATTTTGTGGTATATTGTTGGTCGTAGATAAAATAGTGTATGCAACGATTGTATTTTGCCTTTAAGCCACTCGTGAGATATTTAGAACACTCGCTTCGCTCGTGTTCTAACTTACATCTCACTCGTGGCTTAAAGGCATTCATTATACAATCGTTGCATAAACTACTATTTTTTATTTGATACATCTTATGAGGACCTTGTTAAAACTTGGTGTTTGAGAAAGAGAAGCACTTTAAAATTGACGTTTTTCTCGGCATAAATCAACAGAGTTTCATAAATCTAACGAATTGATGATTAGTAAGGGTCGCCTCGCCACCCGGCCAGGTAGTCGCTACGGGACTGGGGAAAAAGGAATTATTTTTGTCCCTGCTTCGTGTCTGTGACTGCTGTCTTAAAACTGCCACCAATATCAGGAATTGCTGGTTGATAAACTACAACAGGTATGATTGTATCGGGGGGAAATTAGAGGTGTCATGCTCACAGTAATTTTCACGGGATACGGAGTCCCGATAATCCGAAATAACTGGCACCGGACCTATTTTAGATGGCGAATATTTAGGATTAAGCGGGAGTATTAATGATATAAAAATAATTGCTAAATACATTGTTTCATTAAATTTTTCTGTTTACGTCCGGTCGGCAAATACCGCTATTGAATTTTACGCCAGTTTTTTTTTTACTTTTCATAGATATTCCCAGAGTTACTTCCGTTATGTTTTCCCGCAATTGATAAAAACTCGCGATCGTTTCTGCAACCTTACTTCTGCCGCTGCCGCGCCGAATACCCGCGAACGGTAAACACGCGCGACAAAATTAAACGACAATTCGCTTCTTTAACAAAATTGTTCTTGCGATCGGTAAATACGCTTTAGCGACTTTCACGGTCCTTTAATTTTTTGCAAAGTTATTCTTACCGTTAATCGCGATCCATACGTTTCGTCTATTCACCCGTGATAGGTGACACGCGCGGTCGTTGTTCGTAAAATGTCTCACGCTGTTTACGAGACAATTCACGTTCTTTGAAAACTTTGAACAATTCTTTACCCAGATTGGAGAAAAATCCCACCCAATACCGTTTCGGACTAAGCGGAATTTCGGATTACTGAGTTTCGGATTATCGGGACTCTATACAGAACTGGTGCTGTAACATATAATTTTACGGCTTTTAATACAATTTTCCCATTGAAAGAACCTCTGTTTTATTTTTATGTTTCATGCTTGTATTAGTCTATATTAATGTTTATTTTATATCATTTTAATGCATAATACAGTTTTTTTAACGCAACCCATTTTTAAGATTGAATAATGTACATGTAAATAAGAAATAAGTATTGTTTTGTTGATCTTTACATTTTACAACCTATTATTTAAGTTTGATCACATTTAGGTTACATTATGTGTCCAAACAATCCGTCATTGGCACTTGTATAAAGTTGTGCTTTCTTCATTAAATTCCTGAACACGTGTTGCACGGTACCTCTTTGTATTTCCTGCATTCAATTTGTTATGTTTGTTTTGAGGTGGTGAATATCCTAAAAAATAATTTCGTAGGCCTTACTTTTTATGTATCCCCAAAGAAAATAATATAGTGGGGTCAAATCAGGGGATCTTGGGGAGACATAATCCTTCTCTGATGAAATAATGTCTTGGGTTACGTTAAAAAAAACACCTTGTATAAATAATGTGTATATGGATGTATATTTTGAAAGTGTCTTGATATTTGAGTGTCTATGCGGATGTTGGCTATATTTTAAGTAGCTTTTTAAACATTCTCAAATGCTGTTATTATGTATTCAAATAGCTGAAAATATATTTACTAATTGTTCAATTTCCACTGACTCCCTTATAGCTCCTTGACATTGATCGTCACTGCATCTAGAAAAAAAATCACTGGATTTTCTTCAAAACATTGTTTTTGTTTAGTTCTCTTTTGTTCAGTTAAATAATTTTACAATTATTGCTTAAATGTTAGTAGTGGCGATGTGGCGTTTCTGGCCCAATCAAACTTTGACAGGCAGTCAATTTTTTGACAGCTACTTCCGGTCACGTGACCGGAAGTGACGTCATCAGCTGTGACGTAGCTGTGACGTGTATGGGTGGGTATTTAAAGTTTAAATGCCCTGCTGTGCTGGGTATTTAAATTTTAAATGGCCGGAAGTGTGTCAAGGTCTTTTGGGGATGTTTTTAAAAAAGATCTTGCATTTTCGGAAAATCCGAAAATGCAAGATAATTTTTGTTTCTTTTTACAAACTGTTGTTTTGTTGATTTTCACGTCTGTTAAAATACCATGTAAAAAATGGAATTGACAAATTAACAAGAAAATATCCTGCTACAAAGTATCCAAATAAAGATGCAATTACATAAACATAAACTTTAAAATATAGCGAATGTTCTTCCTTTTTATCTGTTAGCATTTCCTGAACAAGGTAACCAAAATTGTAACCACATAAAAATGAAAGTAGGCAAATAATAAATTTCGACGGGTTCACAAAAATCAAGTTGTAAAGTAGCGAATTTCTTTCTTCTTCCATTGTTGAATTTTTAGTCGAAACCAATTAATGATAACATTATTGCTTGCGCATCAGAACTAACAGTTGATGAAATTTCATTTACTTGTAGACTTGTAGTAGTTTCATTTGTAGTAGGTAATTGTTCGGAAGTTGGTGTAGATGTAGAAGAAACAGTATTATATTGAAGCTCAGAGTCCATGTGTGCTCGGGTAAAGAGCTGAAGCTTTAATGACGTGTGGTAGCCGTGTCCTACTGTGCATCAGTAGTTGTTGGTGGTGGGGGGTCGTTTGTTTCTTGCACTGAAATGTAGATGGAATCATAACTTTCTGGAGGATGTACTAAAATTTGTTGTATAGGATCTGCATCAATAGGAAAACTTTGCGTTTCAATGCAAAGTCCATCTTTAATAAAAGAAACATATAAAACAGAACTCATGTTTATTTAGATGTTTACTCTGCCAGTTCTACTAGCAAACTGATGTGTCAGCAGCGGCGCTGCAACCTCCCTTGACATGTGCAGCTCGGAACATCTGCCCTCCCCCCACCACCATAAGAGACTCCTCGCAATTTTTGGATTTGTAGTGTTAGTTCTAACGTAGGTGTTGTAGGGTGAACATCTCAGTACTAAACAATTGTTTTTTTAACATTTGGCTTAAAATATTTATTTAACTTTGTACAAGTTACAATATTTTTAAAGATGCTAATTTATTATATTACCTTAATACTTAGTTATAATATTTAGTTAAAGAAATCGAAACTGTAGTTGCGATTCAAAATAGAAACATGGTTTCTTAACATTTGCCTTAAAAATATTTGTAACAAAATATCGTAAGAAAATTTTTACAACATATTTGAATTAATATGTTTGCAAACCCTATCATGCGAGTTTTAAAAGATAAACGAGACCGAGTGGGCCGGGTTTGACCTCGCATGCTTTCGCTTGTTGCCGACCAGTTAGCAATACAACTGGTTGACCTTGCGCCGCACTTTCGCTTGCGGCCGGCCGGCGAATACAGGTCGTCGTCCTTGCTGCATCACCCGGCACACCTGTCCTTGATTGTATAACACACTCTACACTCTACACTCGACAAGTTATTCTTTCCTTTGCCACCGTCCTAACAACACCTACTTCAATTTCACAATGAACCGCTCCGAGTATACCGAGATTTGGTATAACTGGTTTTCCTATCTTCAACTGCTTGGGGTACGAATTATTCAATCGAACAACAATCGTGATTGGTATGATGTTACAACCACTATTGCTCGAAAACCTTTTCAGCAAGTTTGGAAAAACATTCTTACCGGCACCAAAATTCGCACCGAACCACCCAAAATTCGCACCAAACCACCTCTATCACCTGTATCTTCAAACGTACCCCAGCAAAAATTTCATCTAAAAAAACTGAAACTTAACCGAAAATATGAAATCTTAAGACATTTATCTTCTTCTATTTTCATTTTTAATTCTGAAAAAACCAAAATTTATGTCATTGACATTCCCAAAAAAATTCCTATTCCCCTTAACCCTCGACACTTGATAATAAATAAAAAAGGTGCAAAGTTAAACATAAATATTACCGAGTAAAACCTTTTCCCACCTCCAAAGTCCACCCTGGTGGCAAAAAAAGGCCCTTCTAAGGGCCGACCTAAGACTTTCAAATTTAGGCTTAAGTTTAAGTATCAACCCTTGGTGACTAACAAGGGGTGGTTTGCGAAAGCCCCTATGGGACTTAGAGGTACACGGACCTTTTGTTAGTCACCAAAGGTTAAGGCTTTAGCAAAAGCTCCCCGCTATTGACTCAACCTTTGGGACTTAGAGGTATGTGAACCGCTTGTTAGTCACCAAGGGTTGAGGCTTTAGCGTCCAACCCTTTGTGACTTAGTGGTACACAGACCACTTGTTAGTCACCAAGGGTTGAGGCTTTAGCGAAAGCCCCCCGCTATTGACTCAACCTTTGGGACTTAGAGGTATATGAACCGCTTGTAGTCACCAAGGGTTGAGGCCCTAACTTAAGCCTAAATTTGAAAGTCTTAGGGTGGCCCTTAGAAGGGCCGATTTTGCCACCAGGGTGGACTTTGATTGAGAAGGGGAAGGAATATAAGGTTTAATTTAATATATTTATTCTCAATTTTCCACCCTCCGCTGTTACTAGTAAAAATTTTGGATCTGTCGGGACAAGTGGTGGTTTGGTTTTTGGAGTTGTGAGGATATAAATTTTCGTCCTCTCCTCGTTGTAGATATAAATTTTGTTTTCTTCAATTCTGTACAGATTATATTTTTTGTTTTTCTTTAATTCCTTTAGCCTGATGTTCTTTACTGGTGCGGGATGAATTGTTTGGGGGGTGGGGGTTTCTTTGATTGGTGCGGGTTGAATTTGTTGGGGGGTAGAAGAAGGGTGCAGTCCGCACAACTCCATCCAGTCTTCAGTTAAAATGTCGTCACAAATTGGAGCGATCGGAATCTCTTCAATTTGCGGCGTTGATGTTTCTGTAACTGGTGTGGGATTCTGAAATAATTGGGGTTGATCTTCATTAACAGCATCAGCTATTATTTCGTTAATGGAGGAGGAGAGGACGGGAGTAGAAGATTTTTGCGGAATAAAATCGTTGATTGCAGAAAGGCTGATCGATACCGGGATGGAATGTTGCTTCATCAGAGGTTTCTTGAGCAGACCCAGAAGAATAGGGCAGGATGAAGAGGCAGATGAGGAGTCCATAATTAGATAAAGGAAATAATAAAATGGATATAATGAAATAGAAAAAACGTGGGAATGGATAGTAACAGCGATGGTGGCGAGTGGCAGAATAACACAAGGCGGGCGAATGGGGTTCTTATAGGCAGCAGACACAACAACCTTGTAGTCAAGGTAGTGACCAGGTCCAAGTAGGCACACAACAACCTTGTAGTCAAGGTAGTGACCAGGTCCAAGTAGGCCAGACGAAGTTGTGAGAGCGGTGGCTAGCGACCCGGCCAAGGCTACCGGCCTCGGCAGAGCGACACGTTGACCTACTAGTCAAGGCTCGCTAGCGAGGTCGAGTCTCGAGCTCGCTGATATAAGCAAGCGCGCAACGTTTCTCTTTGGCATTACGGTGAAGGTGTAACTGGTCCGCTTACGTGGAGGGTTATGCTGTAACGTAATGTTCGCCATGGTGTGTGGGGTGGCTTATGTCAAGCACACACTGCGTTCGGCTATTGTGGGAGAGGCGCCCTCCTATAATAGTCGGTCGCAATGGCAATCCACCTACCTTTCCATTTCCTGCGTGGTTTAATTGTCAGGGTTAATATTACGGTGAGGTGTGTGAGTTCGCTTACGTGATGATCACACCGTAACTGTAATATTAAGTTAGGTGTAATATTATAGGGAGGTGTGTGAGTTCGCTTACGTGATGATCACACCGTAACTGTAATATTACATAGTATAAGATAGAATAGGGGGAACGTTAGGTAGGGGTTAAGATATGATAGGGCGGTGAGGTGTGTGAGTTCGCTTACGTGATGATCACACCGTAACCGCATGCATGATAGCATTTAAGGGGTAGCATAAGTTATAATAAAGTAGTATAGAAATAAAGTAGTAGAATAAGGTAGGGACCCCACGCTTCCCCACCCCCCTTTTTTTATAATTTTTAAATGACCTTGACCTAGTTTTGATTGTTCTACTTTCGGACTTAGAATTATTTTAAATGATCTATTTTTTAGACTTAGATATTTTAATTTCAAAAGACTTACTTGTTTGACTTATATATTGATTGATTTTAAAACTCTACTTTTGAGACTTAAATATTTTGTTAAAGTTTTAAATAACCTAAGATTTTAGTTTTGTGTTGTATCTTTTATTAAATAATTATTATTTTTAACATTTGGGTTTTTGTAAATGTTTTAATTTCTGTTGATGGTGAGTTTAGTTTTCGCGTTGGTTATTATTATTTTTGAGTTTTTGCGTCATAACTTTTATACCGTTGGTTTAATCAAAAAATGTTACTGGACCTTTTTTGTTTGTCTTTTAATTCCGCTTAATTTGAGTACCCGCACGATAGATTTGGAGCATTTTTTGTTATATCCCCCCCCCCCTCCCCGCGAACCCCCCCCCCCCTCCACCCCCCCTCCCCCCTCCCCCCCCTCCCCCCTCCCCCCCCCCTCCCCCTCCCCCCCTCCCCCCTCCCCCCACCCCCCTCCCCCCCCCTCCCCCCCTCCCCCCTCCCCCCCCTCCCCCCCCTCCCCCCCTCCCCCCCCCTCCCCCCCCTCCCCCCCTCCCCCCCCCTCCTCCCCCTCCCCCCCCCTCCCCCCCCCCGGAACCCCCCGGAACCCCCCGGCAAAACCGGTTACTTGATTTCGTCGCCGTTCAACTTTAGAACTGCGTCGCCGTACACGATGGCAGTGGATATAACAAAAATGCTCCAAATCCATCGTGCGGGTAGTCAAATTAAGCGGAATTAAAAGACAAACAAAAAAGGTCCAGTAACATTTTTTGATTAAACCAACGGTATAAAAGTTATGACGCAAAAACTCAAAAATCGAGGCTATAGGCAGTGGATATAACAAAAATGCTCCAAATATATCGTGCGGGTAGTCAAATTAAGCAGAATTAAAAGACAAACAAAAAAGGTCCAGTAACATTTTTTGATTAAACCAACGGTATAAAAGTTATGACGCAAAAACTCAAAAATCGAGGCTATAGGCAGTGGATATAACAAAAATGCTCCAAATCTATCGTGCGGGTAGTCAAATTAAGCGAAATTAAAAGACAAACAAAAAAGGTCCAGTAACATTTTTTGATAAAACCAACGGTATAAAAGTTATGACGCAAAAACTCAAAAATCGAGGCTATAGCCTTGGGCTC
Organism: Flexamia atlantica; assembly: GCA_035578135.1. Classification (NCBI taxonomy): domain Eukaryota; kingdom Metazoa; phylum Arthropoda; class Insecta; order Hemiptera; family Cicadellidae; genus Flexamia; species Flexamia atlantica. The sequence continues at coordinate 10,107,988 of JAQJVK010000013.1, forward strand.
ACAGTATATATAAGGTGTGCTGTAGTCTTGTGGTTACATTTGCCATGGAATCCCTCATGATCTTTAGTGCTGTGCACAACTTTGTCGAAGCCAAAAAAGTACTATGGTACATAAGAACGTATCATAGCAATCTGAAGTGTATTAGTGGAGTACTTGAAGCTGTTAAAGCAGACGGTACAAAAATCTGTTGCACTTCGGATTCTATGGATTACGAAGGACTCGAAACATGGGTCCTTTATTATGTACAATTTTGTACAAAAATTCACATCAAAGTTGACACGGACTAAAGGGGTTTTCTAGGAGGAAAGAAAAGAATAGATACCAACAATGCATGTTGGTAGCTATTCTTTTCATTCTTCCGCTAAGATTTAAATGACCTTGACCTACTTAGGACTTAGAAAATTTTCACTAAGTTACAATTGACCTTCAAAATAAGTAGGTCAAGGTCATTTAACTTTAAGCGGAAAAAAGAGAGGAACAGTGTTATTAATTAACACTGTTCCTCTCTTTTTTCCTAAAAGGCAGGGGGAGAAGTTCCGTTAATGTCTACTTTTATGTGGCAGAATCATATCCATCATCATCTGATTCATTTTGAAAGTTGATGTAATCTACATCAACCCAAAGATAATGGAATCCTTGTTCAAAAGCCATAGTATCAATGTATGTTTCAAGTGTTGAAAACCAATTCGGATCTACGAAAGGGTTGATGGTAACTAATAAACGTTGATATGTTAAATTTACCATTCTTTCCCCAGTAACATTAATCGTAAGAAAATTAATATTCTGGAGGACATGGATTAAATTTAACATAAATTGAATATGTTGTTGAGGAGTGCAAAAAACATTGTAAAACATACGGAAACTTTCCATGATTATCGGTGAGGGAAGTGATGCCTCTTCATATAATCCACGGTTTATATATACATTTTCCCCACCATAAAGTTTTAAAAGTGGGTCAAGGTCATCTGAAGATACCCTATGAACGGGGAACAGAGCAGTAAGTGGTTAGACCACAAACTGCTCTGTTCCCCGTCCCTATTTAATTTCTCATAATTATATGTGTTTATAAACACATACAATTAATTTCATATTTTGCCAGGGGGCAGAAATTGCAGAGATGACATTTTTCTTGAGGTGCCGGCATTTGTAGTTTATACCCAATTATTCCGCTTCTATAAGCAATAGTTCGATAAAGCTCGTCCCCCGGGCCGGCAAGAGGAAGCGCCTGAAAAAAAAAAAAATTATTAGTTTAAAGAAATTAAAAAAAATATATATTGTTAACAAAATAAACAATGCAGTTAATGAAAAAACGTACCATGTGACATACGGCACATATTCTGCCAACATTTGGCCCTTCAAACCAAATTTTGGTTTTGTAGACGCATCGTCTTTTATGCTCATAAATGAGCTCTCCTTGCAAAATTGGCGGCAGCGGCTCTGACACCCTTCTGATATGCCGGAGCATAGGGTTATCGGTGCAGATACGCTGCAGACACAACTCGTACAAGGAGCTCATAGTTATGGTCTGGCTATGCAAACCTCAAAGCTTTAAATACGTACCAATCACCTTGATGGCGAAGGTGATTCCCCCTCCCCCCGGGTTTCCACTATATATTGAGCGGATAGAAGCTTTATAGAATTAATAGTTTGCTACATTTTGAATCAACAAAACGTTATGGAATCTTTCCTAAAATACCTGATTGATCAAAGATTAAGTAGAAACCGAAGGGAACAAAGAAGACAACACAGATTAAAAAAAGCTTTTGAAAAATTAAAATTAGTTGTACCGGAAAGTCAAAAACAAAAAAAAATTAACAGACAATCTATAGTTCAAAATGCAATAGATTACATTAAAAAATTGGAAGAAGACTTAAAATCACCAACATTTAACTTAGAACAACAAGAATTTGAACAATCCGAACAGACATTTTTACAGGATATAGAAGAATTCCAACAATTCGAACAGAAATTTGTACAGGAAATAGAAGAATATCTTCAAACTTCGCAAAATTTAAACCAAGACATTTATGAAATTTTGTATCAACCTTTTGAAACTGTTTCCTTGCCAGTGTTAGAAAGCTTGGATGAATATTTTTTTGACGTCGAAAAGTAGAGGGGGTAAATGGGTGGGGAGCTGTTATAAAGGCAGGGTAAACAGAGTAATCTTTACTTTCTTAGGATCCAGCGCTATGGCAGGCACTTCGTCTTCGTCCAGGTCTTCTTCCTCGTCATCAAGAACATCATCATCATCTGTTGTTTCTATTGTGAAACAAAAATCTCCTTCTCCAAAAAAATCTTCACCGAAAAAATCTCCTTCTCCAAAAAAATCTTCACCAAAAAAATCTCCTAAAAAAATTTCTGAAAAACTTCAAAAACTTCAAAAATTAAGAAAATCCTGTTTTAAGAAAGAACAATGTGCTCATATTTTAAAAAAAGGAGCGAACAAAGGTGAAAGGTGTGTGAAGTTGTGTAGTGTAGGTGAAAAATTGCGTAATTTGCATAACAAACGTGAACCTTCCGAAAAAGTCAAAATTCAACCTTCTAAAAAAGTCAAAATTGAACCTTCCAAAAGTGAATTGCCAGAAAAAATTGAAAACTATAAAAGAATTAAAATCAACAGATTGAAATTAAACCACAAATATGTTTTTGTAAAAAAGATCAGTAACAGGGATGTTGTTCTTAGATGTTGTGATGAACTCTACTTGCTCAAATTACCAGTAAATCTTCAAATTCCAAATATCAGTAATGTTCATTATTATTTAGTAAGAAAATCTCCATCTGATAAAGTTAAATGGTCAAATTAAACACAAGACAAAAAAAATGGAGCGGGGGAATAGACCACTTTGTAATTCCAAGAGAATTACTTAGCGGTCTATTCCCCCGCTCATAGGGTATTTTTGAATGACCTTGACCTATTTTCAAAATTTACAATGGAGGGTTAATTTCTTATAAAAGCGGGATAACAAAATGACTTTTTACTTTTTACAATCTAGTCCTAAAAAAGAACAATGTTCGTATATTATTAAAAAAGGGTAAAAGATGTGTTGTGTAAATCAAACATTATGCAGTGCGCACAACAAATACCTCCTTTTGTTAAAACTGAGAGGTTAGTGTAAAAATGAAATAAAAAAAAAATAGGAGCGGGGGAATAGACCACTTTGTAATTCTAAAAGAATTACTTAGCGGTCTATTCCCCCGTTCATAGGGTATTTTTTGGTGACCTTGACCAACTTCTTACACTTATAAATTTTCGCTAACTGCTATTGACCTTGAAAATAAATAGGTCAAGGTCATTCAATAATTAAAAAGAAAATGGAGGTGTACGGTTTTACAGAACCGTACACCTCACAAACCTAACAGAAGAAAAGCTAAATCTACCTATATATAAATGACCTTGAGACTTAGAAATTTTCGCTAAGTCATTTTGTTGACCTTGAAAATAAGTAGGTCAAGGTCATTCGATAACTAAAAAGAAAATGGGGGTGTACGGTTTGACAGAACCGTACACCCCCGGAAACCTAAAAGAAGAAAAGCTAATTTACAATACAATCTGCCTAGAGTTTAAGAATTAATAAAAATAAAAAAATAAAGAAATAAAATTTAGTTTAAAAAAATAGCTAGACAGCCCAGCGCTGCACATCATGATTACAGTGTGATCATCACGTAAGCGAACTCACACACCTCACCATAAGCGCACAACGCTAAGCTAAAACAAAAATGTTATTTTGAAATAGCAAGTTGTTTAATTAAATTTAGGAAAAAATGTTATACAAATATGTTTTTTATTTCCTAACACTAAAGGAGCCAGTGTCTCGCCATTAGCGACGCAGAACAACTGAGGTCTAGCGAAACTCCGGAGGTAGGCGAACTACCCATCCAGCACGTATAGAGGTTGTAAGTGACCCGCTTTGGTGAGCGTAATCACTACAAAAGCGGTTGCCGGTTTTACCATTATTGGTTTTACCATGCAAAAGATGGAAGGAAAAAAGGAAAGGAAATTGGAATTGAAAGGTGTCCCTAACTAAAAAGGAGTACAAGACAAGAGAGGGAATGCCCTCAACAAGCTTGTTGGAAAAAGGAAATTGGAATAGAAAGGTATTAAAAACATATCATATAACATTCCTAAAAACAAAAATTTTACTTTAAATTTAAACATTCCAGGCAGAAATATATTGTAAGTAAAAGAAAGATTTTAAAATAATACTAACTACCAAACCAGCAAATTAAAAACAAACTACAAACCCTAGGGTATCTACAAGCACAAACAACTACCATGCCTTAAAATTAATCAGTCCTACGTCAAGATGTTATTATACAAATAACACCAAGATATTTTCACCAAACAGCAAAAATGATAAAATGTTCAGGGCGCCTTCTGAACATGTTACCACCTCACTGTCTAGCGAGCAACTGATGCCGAACCACACGCGCAGATCCCGGACCCCAACTCGGCTTGAGGTCATCCCCCCCTCCTCGCTTACCCCCTCCCAAACCACAGGACCCTTACTGCGGGTTTGGTTTCCATCATTCTTTTGCCATTGTTCCAACAGGCAACAACATTTCTTTCTTTACTTTACATTGGATTTGTAAATATTTTAAGTGTTAAAACTTCTCAATATTTAATATTTTAGGACTTTGAAAAATTTTCAAACCTATCATTCTTTTGCAAATGTTTAAACAGGCAACAACACTTCTTTCTTTATTTTTACTTTACATTGGACTTGTAAAACTTCCTAATAATTAATACTTTCGGACTTAGAAAAATTTTCAAACATTTGCTTCAACATTTATTTTACAATATCAAGTTTCTTTTATAATGCCTCCAACAGACAACAATTTTCCTTTTGGATGTACAATTTGTGAAAAAATATATAAAATAGTTGAACCAGAAGACTTAACGGATGACGAAAGTATTTTTGAAAATAGTTTGATTCCAGTAGAAGATACATCTGATGCTACATCCGATGCTACATCCGATGCTACGTCTGATGCTACAAGTGATGAAGAAAATATTTTGGAAGTACCAGTAGCAATAGGCGAAGAAACACCGTTAACACATGTTGTAACAATTAACTATGATCCAGTACAATATATACATGCTCTTGTTCGGCGACGTTTGTTTCCGGCATCGGACATGGAGGAAGATGAAAGCGATAACGATTTGGAAATAACATATTTAAACAACAGCAATGATGATCACACTTACGACGCATAATATATGTATTATTTTGAACTTAAATTATTTGACGTTGGCACTTAGATTTTTTTAAAACTTCCATTATTTGACCTTGAGACTTAGAATTTTTTTAAAACTTCCATTATTTGACCTTGAGACTTAGATTTTTTCTAAAACTTTCATTATTTGACCTTGACACTTAGATTTTTTTAATACCTGCATTATTTGGCACTTAGATGTTTTTTTAAACTTGCATTATTTGACCTTGACACTTAGGAGTTTTGAAATATAAGAAATTTAACTGTTATTAACACTTTTTGTGTTTAATACAGAAAAAGTGGTGGGGGTAGTGCTATAAATAGGGGTAGTTTAAGAGTGGTTCTTATTATTACTGCAACTTTTGTGGAGAGCACACCTACGTCATGTATTACTGCATCAGTTGTGAAGAATCTTTTGAAAATGAAAACTTACTACAAATACACAAAGAAGTGTACCATAACAACGAAACAAGAAACAATGCAGAAGAAGAAGATTTGGAAGAATTAGATCAAATGCTGGCTACCCATCAACAACAACTAAATTCAAGACCAAGTGTTATTCAATACGCACCCGGACCATCTTTGGATGTGGAATTATACGCCCGAGCTTTACCAGGCAGTGTAGTAACTCATTTTAAGATTGACAATGCTCAATTGCAACTAGCACAATTTATATTGAAAGCAAAAACATTAGTAACAGAAACATTGAAGAATGAACTAAGAAGATTAAATTTTATAAAGTTTGGAATATTATTAGATACTGTATTTACAAATGTTCAGAATGAAACATCACCAAGAGGATTTTTAACTAAAAACAAAACCATCATGTTTGCATCGGATATAAGCTCAATTGTGGATGATTGTTTTGAAGAACTTTTAACAAAATTACAAGAACATGAAGGAAGAGGTTCTGGATGGAGTTTGTTAAGTATAACAAGCTTAGATGTGAGAGTTCATAAACATGGATATGGAATGAGAGGTAGTAGTTATATTGTTTTGCCAAGGAAGATTCGAGTAACCAAATCTTGTGTTAATGTACAAAATGAAAATGCTGAATGTTTCAAGTATGCAATGCTTGCAAAATATGTAGAAGATCATGTGGAACGACCGAGTAGAGCATACGATGAGGTTTCCTATATGTATAACTTTCAAGGCATGACTTATCCTGTTTCAATTCAAGACATATCAAAATTTGAAAAGAAAAATCCTTTTGCATCTGTAAACATCTTTGGCTTAGATTCATCCAACAATGTCTATCCCTTACGTATAACACCCACCGAACGCAGAGATCATACTGATTTATTATTTATAACTAAAGGTGATATCTCACATTATGTATATATTAAAGATTTTGAAGCTCTAGTTTGCAAACAGTTATCAAAACGTGAACAACCAAAAACAACTTGTAAAAGATGTTTCTGTTTTGTAAACAAACCTTTAAGAAGAGGAGGTTCAGAATGGTTAACAGAACATAAAAGATTATGCAATGGAAACTATGAAGTAAGAATTAAATTACCACACCCTAGCAGATCACAAGTAAAATTTGATAAAGTTATCCAACAATACAGAATCCCCGTTGTAGTGTATGCAGATTTTGAATCTTCATTGCTTCCACTTGAACAAGAAGAAGGAGAGGAAATTACAAGCAGAACAAAGTATCAACTTCACAAACCAAACAGCTACTGTTTAATAGTAAAATCCACTCTGCCTGAAGAACATCTTCAAGAATATGGTTTGACATCTACACCAAAGATCTATCGTGGAGAAGAAGCAGCTCGATACTTTGTTGATGATTTATACGACATCGCTGGGAAAGTGGAAGCAATGTATAGCAATGTGGTTCCTATGTCACCTATGACACCGGAAGAAATTTATCTTTATGATTCGACAACAACATGCTATTTGTGTAACAATCAATTTACAGAAACTAAAGTTAAAGTTCGCGACCATGACCATCTGACAGGAGCCTACAGAGGTGCAGCTTGCAACGGATGTAACATCAACTACAAACTACCATCTTTTATTCCCGTGGTTTTTCACAATCTTAGCGGATACGATGAACATTTTATCATTCCTGAATTAGCAAGAGACAACGGTGAAATAGACGTTATAGCACAAACTATGGAAAAATTTATAAGCTTTTCAAAAAAGGTGGGCAAAATTAAACTTAGATTTGTTGATTCTTTTCGATTTATGCCTTCCAGTCTTATGAAACTTTCTGAAAATTTAAGAAGACAAAATTTAATAGAAACAAGCAAAATTGTACCTGCAGAAAAAATGGATTTGGTTCTTCGGAAAGGAGTTTTCCCGTATGATTACATCGATGGACTACATAAATTTCAAGAAACGTCACTTCCTCCACCAGAAGCTTTCAAAAGTAAACTTACCGATTTGGACATTTCACCTGAAGACTATCAACACGCATGCAGAGTTTGGGACGAATTGGAAATGAACACTCTGGGAGATTATTCTGACTTTTATGTAAAACTTGATGTGACCCTTCTCTGCGATGTGATGGAAGAATTTAGAAACACCTGCTTTGAAGCTTACGGATTAGACCCTCTTCATTCTTATACTTCTCCAGGACTAGCTTGGCAAGCTATGCTAAAAGAAACAAAGTGCAACCTTCAATTATTAACAGATATTGACATGGTGTTGATGATCGAATCGGGCGTTAGAGGTGGATTGACCCAAAGTGTTACTAGACATGTTAAAGCTAACAACAAATATCTTCCAAACTACGATAAAGAAAAACCATCAGTGTTCTTAGGATATTTCGATGCCAACAATTTATACGGATGGGCCATGTCTAATCCACTTCCTTTTGGAAACTTTGAATGGGTTAATCCAGACTCTATTGGTGATATTTCGCAAATTTCAAAAGACGGAGACACCGGATACATATTGGACTGTGACTTTGAATATCCAGAACACTTGCATGATCTTCATTACGATCTTCCGCTCCTTGCAAAAACAGAAGTTTCACCAATTGGCAAACATCCAAAATTAATGATGACTCTTGAAAATAAACAAAGATACGTAGCTCACTTTTGGGTTGTTCAACAAGCACTCCAATTGGGTTTACGTATAACCAAAATTCATAGAGTTTTAAAATTTTCCCAATCTTGCTGGTTAAAACCGTACATTGATTCAAACACCAGAAGAAGAGCAGCTGCAACATCAACATTTCAAAAGGACTTTTTTAAATTAATGAATAACGCGATATTTGGAAAAACATTGGAAAACAAAAGAAAACACAAAAATGTTAAATTAATTACAGATCCTATAAAACTAGAAAAACTTGTACAAAAACCAAACTTTGAAACATCCGTTATCATCAATGAAAACCTTGTGGCAGTATCTATGAAGAAGACAAGTGTGAAAATGGATCGTCCGTTGTACGTTGGAATGTCAATCTTGGATATTTCCAAAACCCACATGTACGATTTCCACTACAACAAAATGGTCGCCTTCTACGGTAGAGATAACATCGGAATCGCCTACATGGACACGGACGCTTTCATCTACTGGATTCTTACTGAAGATATGTATTTGGATCTTCGAACATTTGTTCACAAAAATGAATTTGATTTTAGTGACTATCCAAAAGATCATTTAAATTATGACAATGATCGGAACAAAAAGAAACTTGGAAAATTTAAAGACGAAGCAAATGGAATTTTACTGAAAGAACTTATTGCACTAATGTCAAAATTGTATTCACTACAATTGCATAAAGAAGAAAACAATATTATTAAAAAAGCTAAGGGAGTAAAAAGTTTGTATCTTAAGAAGAATGTAAATTTTGAACACTACAAGCAATGCTTATTTGAAGAAACGACTATAACTGCAAAATTCAACACCATCAGAAGTTTCAACCATCAACTGTACAGCGTAACAGAAGTGAAAAAAGCACTCTGCTCCAATGATGACAAACGACACATTCTTCCAGACAAAATTCACACTCTACCATTCGGCCACTACTCTACCATTCGGCCACTACTCTCTCAATCCTATCAATGAGTAAAAAGAAAAAGAAAAAAAGAAAAAAAAGAAAAAAATAAAAAAATTAAAAAAAGAAAAAAAGAAAAAAAGAAAAAAAAGGGGAAATCACAGCATGCTCGCTGTGATTTCCCCTTTTTTTAAAATATGTTGAAATGACCTTGAACTATAAAAGCGGATGCAGAAAAAGAAACACTCAATACTAACTTGACTTTGTTAGTAAAATCATCATGACAGACTTAAAGGAAAAGATTGTTAATGAACTTCATAAACCTGCAAGAATAAAGTTTCCACGACGAAATACTGTTGTAAAAGGAATAAATGATTTATATCAAGCAGATTTAATTGAAATGCAACCGCATAGTAAAATAAATAAAGGATTTAAATACATACTTACGATTATTAATTGTTTTACTAAAGTTGCAGATGCTTTGCCATTAAAAGACAAAACTGGTAACAGCATAACAAAAGCTATGGAAGTAGCTATAAAAAGAGATAAAAATAAAATTAAACATTTACAAACTGATGATGGGAAAGAATTTTTTAATAAACATTTTGCCTTGTTAATGAAAAAATATAACATAAATCATTATTCCACAAATTCTGAGAAAAAGGCAGCTATAATTGAAAGATTTAATAGAACCTTAAAAGGTGCAATGTATAAAATGTTTTCGAAAAGAGGTTCTTACGTATGGGTTGATATCTTACCAAAATTAATAAGCGATTACAACAACAAGTTTCATAGAACTATCGGTATGGCACCTAACAAAGTGAATAAGAAAAACGCTAAACTAGTTTTACAACGAATTAAAAAGAATACCCAGCCAAAAGCGGAACAAAAAAAACCAAGAAAATTTAATGTAAATGATAAAGTTCGAATTAGTAAATACAAAGGAGTGTTTACTAAGAAATACCTGCCCAATTGGACAAACGAAGTTTTTACAGTGTATAAAGTACAACCTACTGTACCGGAAACTTATATTTTAAAAGATAACAAAGGAAATTTGTTACAAGGCGGTTTTTACGGACATGAATTGTTAAAGTCAACAGTAGGTGATGTCTATCTTGTTGAAAAGGTGTTGCAAAGGAAAAAAGACCAAGTTAAAGTACGTTGGTTGGGGTTTGACAAAACTGAAGATTCGTGGATACCTATAAAAGATTTGATTTAGTTATAAATCAACTTATTTATTCTTCAGCCTTTGAATAAGATGGAGATTGTTCACCATAAAGATAAATTTAATATTAATAACATTGATGATTTAACTGTAGATAACGTTAAAATCAACAATGGTAAACACGGCAGTTTATTTCCAAACACTGTACGATGTATAGTAAGCGGTCCTTCAAACTGTGGCAAAACTAACGTTGTGTTTAACTTAATTACAAACACAAAAGGATTGCGATTTAATAACCTATATATTTTTTCAAAGTCCTTACATCAACCAAAGTATCAATTGTTGGAAAAGATCCTGACTGATGTGCCCGATGTTAACTATTACAAATTTAATGCTAGTGACAGTGTTATGCAACCAGACCAGGCTAAGCCGTATTCTGTATTTGTATTTGATGATGTATCTAGTGAAAATCATGATACTATTAGAAACTATTTTGCCATGGGAAGACATAATAATATTGATAGCATATATATCGGACAAACATATAGCAAAATTCCAAAACAACTAATTAGAGACAATGCAAATATTTTAGTTTTATTCAAACAAGACGATACAAACCTAAAACATATATACAACGATCATGTAAATGCTGATATGTCATTTGATAAATTCAAAGAGCTTTGTGGAAAAGCTTGGGCGGAAAAATATGGATTTTTGGTAATTATGAAAGATAAAGCTATAACAGATGGTCGTTACCGCATAGGTTTTGATAAATTTGTTTTAATACATTAATTAACAACATTATCGTCCAAGTCTCCATGGTGTAAACATGGTTAATCAGGAAAAGCTATTAAAAGAAATAAAATCACTTAGTGATTCTATTAGACATAAAAACAGAGCGTTAAGATTAGGAATAAGTGAAAGAGAGAAATTTCTGGAATCAACATTTAAACCTATTACTGAGCCATTAAAACAATTGGGGCAAAATGTTACACCTTCAACATTTAATTTTTCCGGAGATGCTATTTTACCCATTTCAAAATTTGAACAAAAAGAAGAATATGAAGGTGATACAAGTTTTACGCAACAAGGAGAAACAACTGAAGAAGAAAGCGAACTAGGTGAAGAAACGGATGTTTTAACAGAAAAAGAAGGTCTTTCTACAAGCGAAGAACAACAAGAAGAAGAAGAGCCTATTAATCCATCCAACTTGAGCAAATTGGGCTCGGATATTGCGTATAAAGGGCCGCTTGCAAGACAATTTGTATTAAAAATGTTACATTCTGCACAACCAACTCGAAAGTATCATACTTTTGGTGCTAGAATAGAAGAAAATGGCCTAATGATTGGAGATAGCAAGCTTGATGTAGACGAACATGACAATATTATTATAAATAATAAACAATACAAAGGTACAAAAGGATTGTTTGAACTTATTTTTAAACCGAAACCTAATAAATATACTAAAAAGGATTTAAACATTTTTAAACAAATATTGGAGGATACAAATGCGCATAAGAAAAATTATTCTAAAAATTTCAATGTTTATAGAAATAAATCAGAAAAATATAAAACTATTATTGCTAAACTTTTCCCACCAAAAAGAAGGGCACCCATAAAAAGAAAATCATTATCTTCTGCTGAAATAAATATTTTACATAAAAGGAGAAAAACAAATCAATCAAGTTTATCAGGAAAAGGATTATTGAAAAACTTGTATGATACTAATATAATATACTACAACGATATAAACAAATTGGTTGATAGAATGAAGTTGATATATGAAGCAAAACAAGCCGGACATAGCGGTTTAGAAAACGAATGGGTAGCTTTGGTCGGCGAACTGCGAAATCGAGGAGTAATTGCATAAAAAAATATGAGTATATATAATACAAGTATAACTGATTAAATATTCAGTATAACCATGAGTGTGGATAAGTTTGGACGGTATTCCGAAACTGGAAGCAAATCAGGATCTTATGGAAAAAGAGGTGGTTTACCACTAACATCCGATGGAGATTATGATATAAGTAACAAACGTTTAAAGTTTGTAAATGATCCAAAAGATGATAATGATGCAGTAAATTTCAAAACTTTAAAAAGTGAAACATTACCTAGCTTAAAGCTTCAAAATGAAGTGTATAACGCTAATTTTTATAGAATTGCAAATCTTCCAAAACCAATAGATAAGAATGATTCGGTAAATAAAGAATATTTAATGTGGTACATAAACCAAACCTTAAGATATGATCCTAAAAGTAATAATAAAGCATATGATGCAAAAGATCTTAGAATAGCCAATATAGCAGATCCTGTTAATGATCAAGATTCAGTTACCAAAAAGTATTTACATTCAGTCATACCTGAAAAAACAGATAAATTTTCCTTTTACAACTTTGTAATACACGATATTGGAGACCCTAAAGATATGAAAGATGCGGTAAACCTTCAATATGTTACAGATCATTGTATTACACATGATATTAAGTCAATTGATTGCAAAAATAAAGTGTTAACTAACGTTAAGGAGGGAACTGCAAAATCAGATGCAGCTACAATAAGTCAAATAATGAAATTAAACAATAACAAATGGGATGCGGATGCAAAAATAATTACTAATGTTAAAGAAGGGTTGAATGATGTTGATGTAGCAACAATTGGACAAGTTCCTGCATTAAAAGAAATTTCATCAAGACTTGGTCAACAAGGCTTTGATTGTAAAGAAAGACCACTATTTAATGTTGGAATGGGAGTAAATGACAGTGATGCAGTTAGAGTAAAAGAATGGCGTGAAAGATGCTTAAGAACAGAAAAACACAAAAAGTTTTTTCATTGTCAAAACTTGCGATTGACTAGCTTAGATGACCCTATTGATATTGTTGATGCTGTTAATGTAAATTACATTATAAGACTCTTAAGTGTAGTGTTATATGATGTTTATAATACGATAAAGCCCATAAAAGCTGATCAAAAACTACATTGGGTTAAGAAAAATGTTATAGAAAAATATTTTTTAAATATGAAAACTGGAAATTTAAGATTTGCTCAAGTTGATGTTGATAAAAAGGATACAATCCTACCAAAAGACTGGGTAAAAGTTTATTACCCATAAACAAAATACATGTTTATTATAAATAAACAATGTCAAAGAATAAGTGCATCATTCATTATAAAGAATTTATAAAATAAACAAGTATTGGCATTTCCTTTCACTATAAAAAACCATGTTGAAAGTTCAACGCATCAGTCATAATCGACACGTTATAAAGAGAGGAAGAGGAATAGCATCAACAGCACTTTCTCTTGTTACTAAGCCGGTTGGAGCTATAGTTAACAAAGCTATCGATTTATTACCTGTAGAACTACATTTACCAGGAGGTTATCAATATTGTGGTCCAGGAACAAAATTGAAAAAAAGACTTGCTAGAGGAGATCTTGGAATAAATAAACTTGATCAAGCCTGCAAACAACACGATATAGCATATTCAAAGTTTGCAGATACTAAAAATAGATCAATAGCGGATAGAGCACTTGCTGAAAAAGCTTGGCAAAGAGTAACATCCAGTGACGCTAGTATCGGTGAAAAAGCAGCAGCTTTAGCGGTATCAGCAGCAATGAAGGGTAAAACGATGTTTGGAGGTGGAAAGAAGAAAGGAGGTGGAAAAAGGAGAAGAAAACCTGCAAAGAAACGTGGAGGAAATATAAGAAGAAAACGACGATCCACCGCAGGTAAAAATAAAAAGAAACAAACAATATGGTCAATGATAAAAAAAGGAGGAGGATTATACCTAAGACCGTATCGTGTGTATTAAACAGAAAAAAACAATTACTAATTCCAAATAAAGAATTAACAGATAAAGAATTAATTACTTATGTTTCTTGTTTAAAAATTCCATTTTTTAGAGGAGTGTTTATGAAAGATGCATTACCTGTTAAAATATGGAAAAATGAAACCGGAATAGTAAATTTAGATAATAGTAAAGGATCAGGCACTCATTGGGTATGTTATAAGAAACTAGGATCAACTATTTACTACTTTGATAGTTTTGGTAATCTCCCACCACCAAAAGAACTACAATATTACTTTAAAACAGCTAAAAATGTACTATACAATTATAAAAGAGAGCAACCTGATGATACGGTAATCTGTGGACATTTATGTTTAGATTTTTTAACAAAAAGCGTTAGTCAACTTTAAGATGTCTTCCTATACAGTATCATTAACTGGAACTTCATCTACTTTGCGAAGTGTTCTTTTCCCTGCGTTACGTTTGGAAAAAGATAAATTATGGGAAGCCGCATTATTAGATATAACAACTTATAATTCTATTCCCAACGTTACTGAAAATGTTAATGACAAAATACATTATTACAAAACAAAAGATAAAAATACAAACAAATATTCAGATATACAAGTATTTAGTTTACCCACTGGAGCATATGAAATTGATGATATAAATGAAGCGATACAAAATCATATGGGAAAAGATAATATAACAATAAAAGGAAATAACAATACTATGAAAGCTGAAATTAAATCTAAATATTATATAGATTTTAGTAAAGAACATTCAATTGGTAGTTTATTAGGATTTCCTAAAACAACAAAAATTTTAGAACCTAATATTAACCATTCAGGTGCTAGAACTGTAACAATAATGAAAGTTAACAGTATAGATATTACATGTAATATTATACATGGTTCTTATAGAGATGGTGAAAATACTCATATATTGCACACATTCTATCCAACGGTCGCTCCGGGTTTTAAAATTGTGGAAAAGCCACAAAACTTGGTGTACCTACCGTTAAACACCAGTTTTATTTCAGACATTGTGGTGAACATACTAGATCAAGACGGAAATCATATTGATTTTAGAGACGAACCTATAACTATACGAATACATATAAAATCAACCGTATAACAATGGGGTTATCATTTAAAAAGAAAGAGCTGACTGGTAAACAAGTCAGTAGCACTTTAGCTATAGAAGGATTAACAAGTGATAACATTCGTTTTCTAGAAGAAATTGGATTAAAACTTATTAATAATGGAAATATTGGATATAGCGCAGGGTCCGACATTCGACGAAACCTTATGGGAAAAGGAATATCATACGCACAACCCTTACGCTTCATCAAAATTAAATAATAATGATGAAATTAGAATTCCCATACAACAACAGGATATTTATACACTACCATGTGAAAGTTATTTGTATATCGAAGGAAGAGTAACAAAAAGAGATGGAAGCACTGCAAGTACTGTTCCGTTCATAAATAACCCCATGGCATATTTGTTTGATGAAATAAGATATGAAATTTCCGGAGTTACAGTAGATTCAACAAAAAAGGTGGGAATTACAAGTACATTAAAAGGATTAGCATCTTTAACACCGAGTGAAAAAAATATGCTAGCCGCCGCAGGATGGGTAGCACCCGATTCCAGTACAATCACTCCAAACACTTCAGGCAATTTTGACTTTTACATTCCTTTAAGATTACTTTTAGGCTTTGCCGAAGATTACCGAAAAATAATAATAAACGTAAAACAAGAATTAGTTTTGTTAAGATCATCAAACGACAAAGATATTATTCAAGCAACTGATGGAACAACGGAAGCTACTTTAGAATGGAAAATGCAATTAGACAAAATTGTTTGGAGAGTACCGCATGTACGGTTAAACGATCAGAATAGAATTTCATTATTAAGAACTTTAAAATCAGATCGTGATATCGTAATACCATTTAGAAGTTGGGAGTTTCATGAATATCCGGTTTTACCGGAAACACAACGTCATACATGGACTGTAAAAACTTCTACTCATTTGGAAAAGGCAAGATATGTAATATTTGGATTACAAACAAAAAGAAGAAACGAAATAACTAAACATGCTGGTGAATTTGATCATTGCAAACTTACAAATTTTAAGGTGTTTCTAAACTCTCAATTCTTTCCATACGACAACTTCAACATAAACTTTACAAAAGACAGGTTTAGCGTTTTGTACGATATGTACGCAAGATTCCAAAATTCATATTATGGAAAAACAAACACACCTTTATTAACGCCAAACCAATTCAAATCTAACTATCCGATTGTTGTAGTTGATTGTTCAAAACAAAACGAATCTGTAAAATCTTCCAGTGTAGATATAAAAATAGAAATGGAATTTGAACAAAATGTACCCAAAGATACATCTGCTTATTGTTTAATTTTACATGATAAAATTGTTACATATACACCTTTAACAGGAATTGTAAAAGCAGTTTTGTAAAATGAAAAGGAAAAAAATACCCCCACCACTCGGTTATAAAAGCAGGAGCGGGAACGAAAATTGTTTAGTTTACTGTCTACAGTTGTATGGGTAACATCGTCTACAGCATTATAAACAAAATGAGTTCTTTATCAGTTGTACAAGACGTTTCCGAAACAGCACCTTTATTGGAAAATGATGATAAACATTTTGAAGAAAATATTGTAAAGGAAATTGATGACTTTTTAAAGTTTGGAAAACAAAATAAAAAGTTGGAAAATAATAAAACAAACGTAAGAAAGAAAAGAAAACTTGAAGAAAATATTCCACCAAACATTTTAACTGAAGTTTTCCTTCGCATCTTTTATCCTATTTCATCTTGCATGAGTAAAAGTGTGTCGATAGGATTGGTAAAATCATTAGACTACTCTCCCGCAGTAATACTAAGCCATGGAACAAAGATGGTTTTATTTTCAGAAAATGCTTGGGATTCCTTTTTAAAACATCTACATCTTATTGAATGTTATTTAGCCAACAGTTTCTTTGGAAGAAAAACTAACATTCGACTTTTGGATTGTGACAATGAAATTGACATTATTAAACATCGTGGTCAACAACAAGTAAGAATTAGAGACTCGACACAATTTGAAAATAAAATTCTTTTAACACGTGAAGAATTTTACATTTTAAACTATGCAACATCACCTATTACCAGGTATATGAAACAATTAGTATTTTCAAGCTCTGTTATTAAGGAATATCTGGTAGATGCATGCGAAAAACAACCAGAAAGCACTTTACAATACGGACCAATAGATACATCCATCTTTAATAGAATACCTCACGAAGTGGAAATGTGGAGGCAGTTAAGAAACTTTGAACCTTTTACTGAAGTTGCAACGGAGGCTACAGAAGAAGAAACCAACAACAACAACAACAACAGTACAGAAGAAGAAACCAACAACAACAATAATACAGAAGAAGAAACTTTGCTAGGTTAAAACTACAATGTAATTTAACAAAAGAATAAACCGTGGGGTAGGCCTACTGGGGATGGTGCCCACGTTAAACATACACCAACGCGCCTACAACTGTACGGCCTGGTTTATATATATATATATATATATATATCTAACCTACCGTGGTGTGGAAAACAGTTGATCAGCAGACACCGTGATGAGCAGACAGGATGAAGAAATGGCAGCAAAACCTTGTGTAATTGAATTTCAAGCATTTCGCGGAAACGATGATAGATTTATCATAAAAGAATTGGTAATTTTGGATTTGCTTACACAAGTAGCATACCCGTTTTTATTTGAAGCACCGTGTTCTGTCCATGAACTAAAGTCAAAAGCTAAAATAACAAACAGATGGCTAACAAATAATTTTCATCATATCCATTGGTATGAAGGTTTCCTACCGTACAACAATGTACACAAAATTATGTTTCATTTTTGCAAACAATTTACACACATATATACCAGAGGATTGGAAAAAAAGAATTGGATACAACAGTACACAAACAAAGAAGTTTTAAACATAAAAGTGGACAAAACATTTCACTTTGATGCTAGAAATATTTGTGTTTCTACAATAAATCCGAAACACAACCAATCTCAATGCGCATTACAAAACGCGTATCACTTGGCTGCTTACTTACAACAACAAACGGAAGAATGTAGTGGGGGTTCCGAAGGTTATATAAACGAAGAGGCAACACACCCCGAGTATCAGTCTAACTCCATACTCCGAACAGACAACATCTCCTGTGAAGGATGGCATCACAACAGTTTCTCCAATGTTTAGTTGAACAATTCAACTTGCATTCAAAATCAAATACTCTAATTATCAAGAAATGTTCAGAATTAAAAGAACAGAAACATTATATTGTTCATGAAATGAAGAAAATTGATACAACGCATGGAGACGCAGTCGTCGCATCTTTATCCGATGCACCATATACACCGGGTGATGAACCAAAGTTTCAAGTATATCTTCCAAAACGATTCGTCCAGTTGCTGCAAAATGAAGATCTGCGGGAAATTCAACCAGGATCATTATATTTGGTGTCACACGGAATGAGCGGAAACAACTCTACGGAACTAACTCTGCACATCGCACAAAAATAACATTGTAAAAAAATGTTTTAAATAAAAAGATAAAAAACAACAACATATCAGTATATGTTTTTATATACTGATATGTTGTATTTTTTTAAAACCTCAAACGGATGACCTTGAACTTTTAATCGATAGTATTATTCGATTATTTTATTCGATAGTATTATTCGATTATTTTATTCGATAGTTTTATTCGAATACTTTACATAAATACGAAACTTTAACGTTGAGAGGCTCAGTTCTGTTTAAGACAAGCTACAACCAACATGTCATCCAAAAGAAATAATCTAACACTTATAACTTATTGTTGCAAAGAAAAATGTTTTAGAATACCTGAAGATCAAGTTGACGGACAAGCTTGTACAAAATGTAATTCTTTCTGCTATTGTAAATGTAGTTGCAAAACATATCAAAAGAACCGGTTGGATAAACTAGAAGAATTACAACATCGACTCGGTCTATTGTGGCAACGATTAAATTCAAAGTGATTAAACAAACACCTGCCATTACCCCCACCACTACCCCCACTACCATCGGAGGTACCTGCAGCACCGGCTTTGCAATAGTCATTCCTGCTACACCTCTCGTCGAGTAAACAACTCTAGTCATGTCTCTCAACATTCGCGGGATTCACTACAACACTATCAATCTTACAACCTACAAGGATTTGGAAATTTTTAGTGAAGAACTAAAACAACTTATAACCACTGGGTTTGGTTTATCTTTAGAACTTTATGCAACAAACAATCAAAACGAAAAAAATGTGTTTTTGCCAACTTACAACAACAAGAAGAATGAAAATAAACAAGAACTTTCAGCACCGACAACAACTTACTTTTCAAATTTGGGAGCAAACTTTACTAACTTGTAAAATAATACTTTTGTAAAAAAAACAAATAAATAAAAAAAAGAAAATATCTTGCATTTTCGGATCTTCCGAAAATGCAAGATCTTTTTTAAAAACATCCCCAAACGACCTTGACACACTTCCGGCCATTTAAAATTTAAATACCCAGCACAGCAGGGCATTTAAAGTTTAAATACCCACCCATACACGTCACAGCTGATGACGTCACTTCCGGTCACGTGACCGGAAGTAGCTGTCAAAAAATTGACTGCCTGTCAAAGTTTGATTGGGCCAGAAACGCCACATCGCCACTACTAATGTTCCGTTTTTAGTGAATTACCTACATAAGATTTTGGCTCAAGACAATTAAATTCATCTGTAAGTTCAATAATATAAGTATATTCGACTGGATTGCCACTTAGAGTCTACAGTAATTAAAAGACGTATGAATATCGAAGGGAAATTATGCTTATTACCATAAATAATGGCAACATTGATATAAGTTCGAAAGTTTACACAAATATCTATAATCCCAAAAAAGTGGTAGTTTATAAGGTACAAACCTAACAACAAGGAATTATAATTGGTGGTTTCTGTTCTTTGGTATATGGGTTGAAAATATTAATCATATATATATATCAACCTCTTGTGATATTGGTACAAAAACAATTATTGTGACCTGACAGGAAAAGCAGGAAAAGCGGTCGACGGCAGTAAAAGACTGCACCCACTGTCACTGACAGGACGCAGGGGAAAATATAATTCCCTTTTCCCCAGTTCCGTAGCGACTTCCTGGTCGGGTGGCGAGGCGACCCTTCCTAATCCTCCTTAATGACCGGCGCGGTTCGATGCTTTCAAAAGTACCCCAAAATTCCGGCGCGGTTCGAGCACGCCCCTTGTTTTTTGTAAAATGAAACTTTATTATAAATTACAAAAGATATATATATATATTATCAATAAAATATAACAAGTGTACCCTTTTTTCATTTTATTAATTAAATTACAAGACACGTGTTTCGGTTTTCAAACCATTTTCACAGTGTGATGATATACATAAAAGCGCGCGCAGTGATGTCAGGATAGACCACGTTTGGCTGGCTCCGCTGTTTTTGAGTTTTTTTACGTGGTTTTTCCGTGTTTGACGCTTCAAAGTGGTTTTCAATGATATCGTTAATCACTGTGCTTTGCTAATGTAACATTAGATTTGAGATTATGCGTTGAGTGCGTCCATTTAGAGCAATTTTATACACGCATAATTCACTTTTGAGGTTAGGCGGTGCCTTGCCGGGTTTGTTCAGGTCGCCTGTAGGACTTTGTCGCTGCGATAACGATCGCCATGGCACACGGCAATGTCAAAACACGGTCAAACAGTGTTACGGAGATGACTATGATATCTGAGAAACTGGACAAGTTATTTGAGGAAATGCGTGGTTTCCGCGAGGAAACAAAAAGTTTTGGAATTTCTCTTAATTCTACGCATGAGAAGATCGACGAACTCACTGGGTACGTTAAAACTCACTTAGCTGTGGAAGTTGAAAAGTGTGTCAGTGAAGTGGATAATATAAAGCGTGAAAATGTTCAAGGAACATTTTGTTGTTGAATAAGGAAATCATCAACTTGAAGCAGGACTTGTGTGCCCTCCAGCAATACACGCGTGCGAACTGCGTCGACATCCAGGGAGTGCCTGAAAGCAACGGCGAGAACGTCATAGAAACTGTCCGTGCGGTTGCCCGCGCTATCCGCTTTACTCTTAGCGACGAGATGGTGGATGCTGTACATCGACTTCGCGGATCTGACGGTTCCTCGAGGCCTCGTGGGATAATATTGAAGTTCGTGCGGCGGCTCGACTGTGACGAATTTTTAAGACTGGCCAGAGTTAAAAAAAACATTCTCTGCATCCGAGTTGGGCATTGTTTCCGAGAGCAAAGTCTACATCAATCAGTCAATGACACAGGAGAATAGATTGATTATGGCAGCAGCTCTGTCGGCGGTAGGGGATGGACACTTCAAGTTCGTGTGGTTCCGCAGCGGCAAGGTGTTAGTCAGGAAGGACGCGGGGCAGCCCGCTATCCACGTCACCTCTCGCGAACATCTACGGACCCTCGCAGCATCACCACGGCCCAGGGTGTCTACACAGCAGAATGACTAGGGAGATTAGAGACTTATTATTGTTAAGGTATGAAAATGGTTTCATCGATTTTTCATAATTTAATACAAAGTTAAAATTACAAAATGCCGTTTAAATGTACGGAATTTAAACATTTTTTATCATGTTTCATATTGTTACCGAATATAGTTTGTCTGAATCAGTTTAGTTAAATTAATTGGTCTTAATAAACGCAAATGGCCGGGACAAGTTTATATTTTTTGTAGCTTACACTTATATTTTATATTAAAAACTCTTACTTTTTATTTATGATACCTATGCCCTCGTAATGAAATATTAAATATTTTTAAAACTGAGTTTTACGAATTCATGTTATTGCTCTCAAGCATATGCTTATTACAATACAATGATGTTGATGTTTTGTGGTTTGAAAACTGTATTGTTAAATATCTGTTCGCATACATAATGCAACATTTAGTAAAGTTTTAATAGTGCCAATTTTATTGGATGTATATAGTCTCTATTATAATGGTTTTGTAATTAAAGCTCGTTCCTTTAGCTTTTTTAAATGGTAAATAATTAATAGGATTTTATGTCGGAGAAATTGTTATTGAGAATATTCAGTATTTTGTATTTTTTCTCTAATACTTGTTAATTTGAATAAAGTAGATCAATTAATTTTTTATCAAAATGTCAGAGGGTTAAGATCAAAAACGCAAATCTTTTATGAAAATATTTTGAATTCAGATTATGGCGTGATTTGTTTGACTGAAACATGGCTTGATGAAACCATTCATTCTTCAGAGCTTTTTCCTCCCAGTTTCTTAGTGTTTAGACAGGACGGACGGCGCCAGTGTCGGGGCCGCGGTGTACTAGTAGCTGTCAAACACAGTGCGTGGCGGCCGGTGCATCTGGCTCACATTACCTCGGATAGTATTGACATGATCTGGCTAAAACTCACAAATTTTACTGGTTTTACGTTCTTCCTGTGCACGTTATACTTTCCTCCCGGTACCGCTCGTCTCGAGTATGAAAGTTTTTTTGAAACAGTTAACAGCAATATAAGCGATTTGAATGGTGCCATTTGTATTGTAGGTGATTTTAATCTACCTGCAATTAATTATAGTAGATTTAATTTGACTTCAGGTGGGCAAATATACGCTGATTTAAGTTTCTTCTTATCACTACACAATTTAGTGCTAAGGAATAATGTGACGAATATTAATGATAGGACGCTCGATCTGGTTATCACAAACATTCCTGGCCTTTCCGTGGAGGGGGAGGGGGACCCCCTCGTCCCGCTAGATCGTCATCCGTCGTCATCACCCGGCTTTATCAATTTGTTTTTGTTTTCCCGCTCACGGTGGCGCCTGGCGCTTAACACAAACTAATGAGGATTCTTATAATTTTAAAAGAGCTGCGTTTTTGAATCTCTATAGATTGTTTAGTAATTGTGATTGGCAGCCTGTTTATACTGAAAACCAAGTCGACCAGGCTAAAGATGCATTTTATAAAATTGTTTATGAGTGTTTGAATAATTCAGTTCCAAAAGCCACTAGTCGCAAATTCAAATATCCCAAGTGGTACACTCCTGAGACAGTAGCATGCATTAGGCAAAAAACATTTTATAGGAAAAAATTTTCAGAGAACATCTAATCAGTTGCACTTGGCACAATTTAGGGAGCTCAGAAGAAACTTGAAATATCTCATTGCTCAGGCTCATAAAAACTATGTTTCTGACATTGAAGGGAAAATTAGGAGCGATCCTAAAAAGTTTTGGGATTTTGTAAAGAGTAAAAAGTCTTCAGTCTCTGGCGGATCAAATGTGTATTCTTGGAATGAGGATAAATTTTCGGACGGGAAAAATGTTTCGGATGCATTCGCTAGATATTTTGCTTCTGTTTACGATGATGCTGGGCCGGTAGATTTATCCGCTGTTTTTAATACACCTGTCATGCCAGGTGTTCATTCTTTAGTATTGAACTCGGTTTCAGAAAGGGAAGTATTATCTGCTATTCGAAAATTACCTTCAAAAAGGTCTTTCGGCCCAGATCTTATCCCACCTTATGTTGTGAGAGCCTGCTCTGAATTTTTCGTAAAGCCCCTTTGCTGTATTTTTAATTTATGTTTACGATGTAACACTTTTCCTTCAGTTTGGAAGACGTCAAGGATTATTCCGTTGCATAAAAAAGGCAACAGATTTGAGATTTCAAACTTCAGACCAGTCTCTATAATTTCCACGCCAGCAAAGGTGTTTGAGTTAATTTTATATGGTAACATTTTCCCTCATATTAAGCCCTTCATCACTAGCAAGCAACACGGGTTTTATCCGTCTCGATCTATAGTAACAAACCTTGTCAATTTTACGAATTTCACATCTAAAATATTAGACTGCAAGGGTCAAGTTGATACAGTGTATACTGATTTTTCGAAAGCTTTTGACAAAGTTAGCCATTCTGTGTTGTTGTCAAAGTTGAACTTTTACGGATTTTCCAACAATTTAATTCGATTATTTTCTTCATACTTACAAAATCGTCAATTATATGTATCTTTTGAGGCGTATAAGTCCTTTATTTTCTCTTCTGGGTCCGGTGTTCCCCAAGGAAGTAATCTTGGTCCTTTGCTCTTCAATATCTTCATTAATGACGTAGTAAATGTCCTCAAATGTCATGTTTTAATGTACGCAGACGATATGAAACTATTTAGTTGTATTACTTCTATTGATGACTGTGTATTGTTACAGAGCGATTTGAACTCCTTGTGTAGATGGTGTGAGGAAAATATGCTTCATTTGAATGTAGAGAAGTGTGTAGTCATGTCATATACTAGGAAATTGAACCCCATAATGTTTGATTACAGTATAAATCATGTTGTGTTAAGTAGAACAAGTTCGTATAAGGATCTTGGCGTCGTGATGGAATGCGATCTCTCCTTCAAAATGCACATTTTATCTACAGCGAAAAAAGCCTATGGAGTATTGGGTTTTATTTTGAGGTTATCCAAGTTTTTCAATGACCCTTTCACCGTAAAACTGTTGTATAAATCGTTGGTTCGTTCTAAGTTAGAATTTGCTAGCATAATTTGGTCACCGTACACTTTCATTCATATAAGTATTATTGAGAAGGTCGAAAAACGCTTTCTGCGTTCGCTATATTACAAATCGTTTGGCCCACTTCAGTTTCCTATTTGGCTTGTGAGATATAATGAAATGTTGGAATTGTTTGATTTCGAGTCATTAGGGAACAGAAGGAAGGTAGCTAGACTGTGTTATCTAAGGGACGTCTTATCTGGTGTCGTTGACGACCCCTTGACCTTGGCCAGTGTCGCGTGGCATGTGCCGGCGAGAGGAGGGCGGGCGAGCCGACCGTTCTACCCGCTCTTTGCTCGAACTTGTTTTCATGCTAATTCCTTCCTTGTTTCCACCGTATCTCTTTTTAATAGTTTGGGAGATGAGCTAGATGTTACTATGAGCCGGAACGTGTTTAAGAAAACATGCTTTGAATTATTAAAAGTTCTCAATTAAACATAAATATCCATAATGAATACGTTTCTTCATCCTGTTTCATAAAATTAATTTTGTAGAGGTTTTAACTTTACTTATAATTCAGTGAACATCCAAGTAAAATAAATTTAAATTTCAATTTATTCGATTTTCTCTCTCTATAATATATTTTTTCCTTTGTAATCTCTTTTGTATTTTTTAATTTAAATTGTCAAATATTGTTCAGTTCAGTTTTCATATTTGATATAATTGTTTGATTTTATTCTAATAATGGCGAATAATAATTTTTGGCTGGCTTCCCCAGTAATTGGGTTTAGGGCCTGTTGGGGCGGCTTTTGTAGGAGAATTATTTACTTTGTATTAATTATATACTAAGGAGTATATTGAGTATGTTAAGTTTATTTTTTGCAGTATATTTCCTTTAATGTTTTCACTTGTATTTTCCTACAATAAAGAATTTATTTATTTATTTATTTATTTATTTTATTTATACATAACCTAAAATTATCAAATAAATATTTATCGGACCACTGGAAGGGAGGTTAAAGGAGGATAAACCCTCAAAAAAAGGGGTTTTGGGGTTTTCACATATAAAAAAAAAGGTATTCCAATTTTAATTAGCACCATTGAATTCAGCTCGAAAAAACAAACAATTTAGTATTTTGAGAATCATCGCTCTATATCCATTGGTTACCGAGATATTGAAAGTGGTAAACACAGTAAGTTGTCCCAATGTTAACCTTATGAGAAATAAGTACATTTCTATGTATCGATTATTTCTCAACATATCTTAATAAAACTTGGTTTGTTGCTTCACCTAGCTTAGATCTAATGTATGTTAGTCTAAAACCCCCAAAATTTCCATTTTTGGGGCAGCAAACCTGCATAATCATTCCCCATGTTATCCTTATGGGAATTAAAAAAAATTCTATATCTTCCTTATTTTTTAACATTTTTTGATAGAACTTGGTATATGGCTTCTTCTAGTTAAGATCTACTAAATAATGAATTAAAACCAACCAGTTTTAACATACCTGTTGCAGCAAACCTGCATACACATTACCCACGTTATTCTTATGGATATCAGGCCTACAAAATCATGTCAAATTTTGATGTTGGATTGAATTGTGTTCTTTTGCATTTGAAATTCGCTGAGTATGCAGGTCTGCTGCAACGGGGGTGTTTGAAGTTATATTAACCTGAACAAATCTATTTTTGGATTTGGTGCATTTATAATGCCACCGATAAGAAGAAGACAAACATATACCGGTCGGAGGAGTCGGAAAGAACACGATCTCAACCGCTAGCATCATCCTCCCGATGTAAAATTTATGCTCCTTCCAACCTCAGACTAATGAACTAAAAATGTTTTTTTTGCGGTGGATTGCATTTCAAGAATGAAAAGACTGGTAGAGTAATGGGTAATTTACGCGTTTTTGCCACAAAGGAAATGTTGCCTATAAAGACAGCCGTTCCCAACAATATCTGTTTTGGCGATAATTATCAATAAGCTGCAGCGGCAATCCCTAAACAAAGGAAATTGCTCACGGCGCCGGCGCCAGTGTTTGCTCTCGGTCAGCTGCATGTTGCTGTAAGCAGAGCGTGTTCTTTTGCCGGTGTTAAAATATACATTTCAGAAAAAAAGGACATGGGGAAATTAAAGTGTTCCCTAAAAATTGTTTACGTTTACCGCAGAAACTCTTGCGGTGGATCAAATTAACTTTAATAGTTTCAATCCATAATTTTTTAATGAAATTAGCCCTTTGATTAATCTTTTAAAGTATATAAGAAGGCTGATTATTCTTCATTATTTTACCAAATGATTTTTGCTCGATTTCGAGCTACGTGTTATCCAGTAAATTAAAAGAGAGAACAGGGATCTTCATGTTGTTGAGGCTTCATCTGACTCGCCACTGCGTCAATGAGTCATTGTTGGTCACATGCACTAATTTTGGATTTAAAACAACAACAAAAGAAAACAAAATCAATGCCATCTGGTTTTTAACAGATAAACAAAAAAAATACATACAAAAATTAATTCAACACTGTACATATTATTTGTATTTTATGAATTTACCAAAGACATTCTGTTTTAAACGTTGAAATCTAAATACTGTAGTTCCATATATTACATTTAAATTTACGACTATTATTTTACAATTATTTTTACGAGTGTAGAGTAATATGCGACATTGTGATCTGTAGCATTTTATTAATTTTGTAGCAACGTTGACAAATAAACAACCATAAAATATTTGTTGTCGAATTAGTTCAAACCCGTGTTTGGTTATACTATTCCTCAATTTAGTTAGTGGTAATCAACTACTTACCATTAATAATCAAAATTCTCTTATCATTCATAATTTTTTTCCGTTTATTTATCTATAGTAGGAATTCTATAGTAAGGATTATATAATTGCTCAGGTTAAAATGTTTTGCATGAATATTGTTAGTTTACATTGGCACGTTTGCCTAAATCGTCACCACAGTAGCCTGTTCGATACTAACTCCGCATTATAATAAAACCACTCATAACAATTACTGGTACAAATGAAATAATGTAAAAGAAATGGCAAGGCCACGATATTGTGTTCCGCTGAAGCCGCTTCCGCCACCCCTCACCGCGCAGACGATGCATATACCTGAGAGCCCCCTGGAGCTCACCGCGCAGAACACGCACCCTTCTACCTGGCTCTCCGCATACCGCGCAAATGATGTACGCCCGTTGCTGGGACAATAGTCACTCTACCGTCATTAAATGCATTTCAATAAGTATTGGTAGCATCCCGAAGATGTACGCATTCCAAGGAAAGGAGTTTTGTCTGGATGAACCTGATATGCCAATGGTGTCAAGTGTAGTTGGCCACTGGTGCAGTGCATTACAGGGGCTTCATTTATTTTTAAACCTAAAATCATTGCAACCGTTAACACACAATGTTCATTGAGCCAATAGCAACTATTGACAATAAACTGTAATGGATCGTCGCGTATAATTGAACGCAACTCAATGGGGATTGAATGCAATATCTCCTCGTTGATGGTTTAGATTAAATAAACTACATTCATCTTCATTTCGAGACTCGTTTTGCTTGTCATTTTGACTTGCCCGAAAGTGTCCTACACTCACAGCACTGCGTTCTCTACGGCTCAGGTTGTTGCGTCGAGGGTAACGTGGCATTTTCAAGAATCAGAATAATACTGAATCTATGTTATATTAAACATGATAATGAGTGATGATGAGTTATATTAACCTTAAACTATAATCATAATTTTGGTGAACTATGAACTCAAACACTTCTCAACCTCTCCGGTCAAATAAAAAACTGCAGTTTTTCACACACTCATATAAGGCTTGCAATATGAATTTTCCTAAAACCAAACAAAATTATGAGGATTTATCTTCATTTCTGAACATCCTAAAAGGTTAGTAAGATAAAAAGGTAGATTTACGTGTCATGTAATCAGAATTCTTCAGATACAAAGAATTACTTTTGATTAGACCTTTTAATTTCACAAAATCATTCAAATACAAAAGTAAATAATCCAAATGTAAATAAATAAACACATATTTCAAATTCACATTTGTTTACATGCCAACATAAGGTTATGATTTGAATTAGTTCTCAAGATACTCTACCAGAATGCATACCTGGTCAAGTAACTTAAAGGCCAGTGGGAGAGAGCCCCAGGGTCGAATTAAAAATTTTATTTCACACAAACCTTGTCCTAAAAAATACGAAGAAAACAAAAAATATCCAATTCGGTGCACAAATAAAAAAGGTATTGAATTAAAAACAAATGGAAATGTTTTTATTTATTTAGGTAAGATCAACATCGGAACAACACACTATGTTTACCACTCATCGAAATGGTTTTTATTTGTATAAATTGTTGTTCTACGTTTAATGTTCCATGCATGGTTTGCATAGAAACCATGGCTGTTGGTGACTGGTGCTAACAACACCTGCTTGCATGTCAGTATGTCATTGCAGTTATCCTTGAAGGCAGTTTAGGAGAAAAGTCAAACGAAACGAACAATTGGCTTGTAGAGAGGCGTTTGGCACAAGTTGCAGCCAGTGTAAGCGAGAATATACAGCGTGTCTATAAAAGAACTCCGGGATTTCAAAAAGTCATACATTAATAACCGTAGAAGGCAGCAAAATGTAGTTGATTTCTCTGAAACGATTAGCTCATCATGTTTTACTTATAAAAATTGGGAATGTTTTCATCAAAAGATGGTAGCGCTGCGGAGCGTTGACCTTGAAACAACGTAGCGCAGCTGTCGGTGCTGTCTGGATTGCCGCGATGTGGCAACGCCGCAGCAAAAGGCTCAATGCGTTATTTGGCTAATAGAAACTAATTCCGTTGCTACGGTACAAAGAAACTTTAGAAAATTCGTGATGTTGACGATCTCAGGCAACGAATAATCAATTCTGTGGCAACCGTCCCCCAAACATGCCGGCTAGGACATGGGAAGAGGTAGAATATCGTTACGACGTGTGCCGTGCCACTGACGGGGCTCATATTGAACTTTATTAAATTGCAAAAAAAAACTTGAAAATGCAGCCTTTACAATCATACATTAAACAATCATATCGATTTTTTACATCAGCTAAATATTTATCCTCAAACCCTGGAGTTCTTTTATGGACACCCTGTAAATATAAGCGTTTCGCTACGAGTTTCTGGAACTAGTCGACATAAACCCGGGACCCCGCTACGAGATCCTTGGTACTGACGATACTGACACGGTGCACAGTGGAGTATTTGACCCTCATTTACGGACAAAATTATTTTTGAGATCTAATGTTGAATTTAATGGGTTTCACACCTTTACAAAATTGGTAGAGATAAAACAAACACGATTCACTTACAAAAAATGTGTTTTAACATATATACAGGGTGTCCAAATATTCAAACTATTGAGTTAGTTGAAAATACTCTTTACGCTAAAATTCAAACTGAATACCTCGCTTACTTTGAAAAAGCTATTAGAATGAAGGTTTTGTTTTTTAATCTGGCCAAAGACTCTATAAAATGGCGGCAATAACAATTAGCCTTCATTACAACAGCCTGATTTTTACGAATTTAGCAATAAAAGTGAACGGTTGAAGACACTTGCAGTATTAAATATTTTACCCCACTGTTTTTGAGACTAATTAACTAAAAAATATCCATTTATACTAAAACTAAACAAAATTTCGTCATTTCAGTATATTATCTATGGCCATAAAAGCCGTAAGTGTGGTGAATTAACTTGTAGTAGAGTTGAAAAATGTTTGTTTATGCAACCTGTAAAAGATAGAATATTTTTAAGCGAATAATAATAACGGCCTTAATTAACAAACGATTTTAATTTTGTGTAACATTTAGTCACACATTTAAATGTTTTCATTTCATGTGTGAGTGAAAGGAAACAAGAAATAAAAAATCTTGTACAATATTACAAAAATTAATATACAAACAGTTGCATAATGTTGTATCTTATACAAAATCCACCAAAAAACTTGTCTACTGTATATGTACAAAGTTCCTGTGAATCTTCTTCTTAAGATACATCTAGGTGTATTAACAAACTCAAAATGAATATCCTTAAAAGTAAAAAATTAAAACGATAAACACTTTATCCTCTTACAAAAAAAGTATGGTCCATAAGTAGTTTCAGTAAATAATATTTCAAAATATGACATGATACCGTTTTTAGTAAGAGGATAAAGCGTTTATCGTTTTATATTTTTACTTTTAAGGATATTCATTTTGAATTTTTTAATAGATGTATCTTAAAATTTTTACTTGTAAGGATATTCATTCTGAGTTTGATATTAGATGTATCTTAAGAAGAAGATTAACCACAAATGGTCTTACAGAAACTTTGTACGTATACAGTGGTAAAGTTTTTTGGTGGATTTTGAATAAGATACAACATTATGTAACTGTTTGAATATTAATTTTTGTAATATTGAACAGGTTTTTTATTTATTGTTTCCTTTCACTCTTACATGAAATGAAAACATTTACATGTGTGACTAAATGTTACAAAAAATTAAATTTGTTTGTTAATTAAGGCTGTTATTATTATTCTATTAAAAATATTCTGACTTTCGTAGGCTGCATAAACAAACATTTTTCATCTTTATCACACGTTTATTCACCACACTTACGATTTCCATGGCCGTTGATGATATAGTGATATCACGAAATTTTGTTTAGTTTTAGTATAAATGGATATTACTTTTTTCATTAGGCGCAAAAACAATGAGGTAAAATATTTAATACTGCAAGTGTCTTCAACCGTTCACTTTTATTGCTAAATTCGTAAAAATCAGGCTGTTATAATGAAAATACTTTTCATTGCCGCAATTTCCTAGAGTCTTTGGGCAGATTAAAAAACAAAACTTTCATTTCTAACAACTTATTCAAAGTAAGCGAAGTATTCCGTTTGAATTTTAGCGTAAAGAGTATTTTCAACTAACTCAAAAGTTGGAATATTCGGACACCCTGTATATATGTTAAAACACATTTTTTGTGAGTGAATCGTGTTTGCTTTATATGTACCAGTTTTGAAGAAGTGTGAAACCCATAAAATTCAACATTAGATCTAAAAAATAATTTTGTCCGCAATTTAGGGTCAAATACTCCACTGTGCGTGGAAGTGCTTAATTTAGTTTTTTTTATTTAATTCGAAATGGCAGTCGAAGGCGGAAGATTTTACGATTGATCCTGAAGATACATTAAATTTGGCACAATACCATATATGAGATGCAGCCCGACAAGGCCCGACAAATATTCAAAAGGCTTAACATATATTTTGATGTTTTAAAAATTTTTTGAAATACCATAAAACATAATGATTGTAAAAATAGTTCAAATGATTCTTTCCAATATGAAATAAAAATCTACTTACCTTGCACTACTGCAGGACGCAGTTTTCATTATTATATGTTGAACTACGTCGCAAATATAAAGCAATATAAATTTCGCTACGAATTACAATTTTCTCAAAGTGACAATCTAAGATTTACATTTATTAAAATATACAGGCAAGGTGAGACGACGCATATGGAATTATCTATCAAATATTGGTATTTTTGGAATCTAAGGGATCTTGGGAACTCGAAAATAACATTTTTTTATGTATTTAGAGGATTTTAGTTTTTTTTTCGTTTTTGTCAGCAAATTAGGGTCAAATACTCCACTGTGCGGCGCATCTCACGACGAGATCCGCGGCTCTAAACGCGTTAACCACTAGATTCTAGTGACTAGAAGTGACTGGGGAAGTTCAAGTGATTAAAAATAATAACGCATCCTTCGCTATAATCAATTTTTAAAAATGTATTCATTTATCATCTATCCATATTATATATCCAGGGGGAGCGGCCTGGCGTAGAGGTAGAGCGCGGGACTTCGGCCCCCAGGGTCCCGCGTTCGAAACCCGCCAATCACTAAAGGCAATTTGCCATGTGATAATGCCGTAACCTCGAGGGTGCACAATGAGCTAAAATTATAATTAGCTGCAGTGCATGTCCATGGATGCTTCGAAGCCTGGCCCTCGTTAAAAAAAAAAATCTATCCATATTTCGGCCAAAGCAGCTCGAACTTATCACATCAGCAAAATGTTTTGTCTATAGATTGAATTTAAATACAATAACAATAAAAAAAACTGAAACTTATGGTTTTACGAGTATTTTTTTCTAGTATCTCACTCATGGGTACCTTCTTCAATTCAGCATAATTAAAAGGTTGTAGATAAAGGTATTTGTATTTGAAATTATTTTAAATTTCTATCCATTTTTCAAATAGATAAATGTAAAAAGTTTTCATCAAATAATTGTTACGTTTGGATTTTTAATGCAAAGTCAGATGAAGAAATATTGAATCTACTGCCGCACTCTGCTTGCTAACATCCATAACCCAGTCAGGTGTAACCAATAATTGGCTAATTGCTTTCACCTGCTATGCTCGTCATATGAAACTCTAACGTCTAGTGACATATTTTATTAAAACCTAAAAAATTCACCTAGCTTCTAACTGCGTTGGCTGAGGCTAAACTAAAATGCAGCTGTTGTAATTTACGAAAGAGATATACGAAATTAATTTTGAATGTACAAAAGAAAGCTTGAAGACGTATATGAAAGTTTAAGATTTCCGATTGTTTAGTAAACATAAATACTAGAATGCTCTGAAGAAACTAATAACAATCTGGACCGGTCTTGTAAACTTTCAAATTAAAATTTAATCAAATTTAAGTTTATTTTTGACAGTTTTTTGCATGCTGAATAGCTCATACGCTGGGAAAACGGGGGGAGGGGGAATTAACAAGCAAGTAAACATTCCTTAAATATTTTACGTAGGCTGAATATAGAAATAATTAATGAATTTTCACTTATATGAGAATCATTATTTTCTGTTAACTATAGGTATCTGTATGATAAATGAATAAAAATGTCATAAACACTATAAGCTGTCATTTATTTTAATTTTTCGAATCAAAAAGTGATCTCTTTCAAAAAATTTTTAGACGTTCGTCAAATTCTTAAAGCTTATTTCTTCTGAGCCTGATGTAAGAACGCTTAAGATACCCAGGATAAAGCTCAAAGACGTCAGCGAACGATTTTGAGAATTTAGAACAAGTTTCACCCCTGTTGGAATAATAGGATTTTAACTATAGTTATAAGAAGCAAGAGGTGTCCTCCGTGGAACCGGTGGACGTGTTATAGATAAAGAGGCCCATCATTCAACAGCGAGCGCAAGCCTACCAACGTTATTGCCGAATTTACTGAATGAAAACATGCGAAATTAGTTTATTTATTTGCAGCCTAGAGAATGAAGTTTCACTTAAATGAGCTTGACTGTGAACTATACGGTAAACCAAAATTCATTTGAATTTCATATAAACTTTAATAACAAGTTATCTTATTTTTAAAAAGGACGATCAAGATCAAGATAAGATTGTTGCAGAATTTATTTAGCTTTCGTCGACGTATTAAAGCTTTCTTCTAAGC
This sequence comes from Flexamia atlantica, assembly GCA_035578135.1. Taxonomy (NCBI): domain Eukaryota; kingdom Metazoa; phylum Arthropoda; class Insecta; order Hemiptera; family Cicadellidae; genus Flexamia; species Flexamia atlantica. Next base: position 10,142,154 of record JAQJVK010000013.1, read on the forward strand.
ATATAATGATCTAAGAAAGACTTAAGATGCGCAGCATATAGCTTGAAGACGTCAGCGAACGATTTTAAGAAACAGGTTCCACCCCAGTTGAAATGAAAAGTTAAAATATAGTTATAAGACAAAACAGTAACCTTCCTAGAACCGGTAAACGTATTGTAGGTAAGAGAACCCAACTTAATCTTAGACAAAACCCATCATAACTCTTAACAGCGAGCGCAAGCCAATTAAATATCAAAGTTGGCGAATATGTTGTACAAAAACTTCCGAAGTATCTTAAAGAATGAATTTTCACTTTAATGAGCTTTACTATATTCTGCGAACCATACAGAAAATCATAAAAATGAATTTGTATTTCACAGACACTTTAAATAAATTTACCTTTTCTTAAATTAAATTAAATTTTTGAAGGGGCGGTCAAGGTTCAATATTTGCTAAATTTCTTTGACGTTCGTTGACATATTAAAGCTTTCTTCAAAACTTCTAAGAATCTACGAAGTATTGAAGATGCGCAGAATATAGAAAAACGTCAGCGAACGATATTGAGAATAGATGTGCGTGTCCTACCGTGGATGGAATAGAAAGAACAATTAGCTGTAAAATATACAAGGGCTCTCCTTCCTAGTACCGGCGAACGTGTTGGATACAGATAAACCTATCATTTTAAAAGAAGTTATTAACAGATGAGGGTTCGTATGATGTTAATAAACTTTATTGTTAGTGTATTTCTCGTTCGAAATCCTTTGAAACTGATTTATTTCTTTGCAGCCTAAAGAATGGAGTTTCACTTCAACGAGTAGGGCCTATTATTATTTACACAGAAATCTGCAACAAATAAATTTTAATTTAATCAATATTTTCACATGCCACCCATATGGAAAAATTTATATTTAAAATATATTTTTTTAAATATATAATAATATATTTTAGAATAAAACGTGATATATTTGATATATATATTGAAATATATTTAAATATACAAATTATGGGACCCAGAAAGATATAATTATATATTTACTAAATATATAATTATATATATAATTTATTTCTAAAATATATTTAAATTATATTATTGTTTGTTGTTAATAATATATTATTTTATATTTGTAATATATTTAGGTAAATATATTGTTGTTTGGAATAAAAATATATTATAAATATATTTAATTTATATTTCAAAATATTTTTCAAAATATGATTCTTTTTCAAATTAAATGTCAAAACTCTACAAAAAAATTAATAAATTGATATATAAATTTATAATATTAGCCTTACATTTGATTTTCATGAAGAAAAAAAGGGTGACCCCGCAGGGATTCGAACCCCGGACCTTCGCACTCCCTACCCTTACTTAGCCTACATCCTATCCTAACCTAACCTACGCCTTAACCCACTCGGCCAATTCGACTCATGGGAGACACGGCATAAGTTAGGATGTAAAGCTGATTGGGAACGTTGTTTCCTTTTGGAGTTGGAGTTTCAATGCTTTTGCGTTGTAGCACTAGGCACTAGTCTACTTTTAATGGACAGCATTCAGTAATTAAATAGTTGCTGTTGTATCTAACACACGTTGCGTACTTAAAGTTTATCATAGGAGTTGGTGAAGACTGTAAATGTTCTTTGTATCTTGTTTGAAAATTTATTCTAAAGTTTGTCCAAAATAGATGTTACCGTATCGCAGTTCAAACATTTAAGTTTATACTCTCCCCTGCTTTCGTCAAGCCATCTTTTTTCTTTTCTGTCGTTGCTTGTGATCGCTTATAAATCAAATGAATTATTATTATTTCTTAGTTCCATAGGCTATTTTTACTTCCGCATTTTTTAAAGTCTCATACAGTAGATATGCTTTGGTAATCGTACATAATCTGATTTAGCATTGGGCATTACATTATGTGTTGAGTGACAGTATATTGAGATGTATTTCAATAGTGTTTCCTTAAATATAAAACATCCTATATAGTATAGGATTGCATAAAAATTAACTAAGAAATATTAATTATTTTACATGTAATTTTTCTTTGTCATTTTTATATGAGTACATTCTGGTCAGTACTTTTAAGTTTTCATCTATATTGGTGTAATTATATTGACTTCATATTATGTAATTATGTTTACTTCATGTATTATGTGTTTGGTATAATTATGTTAGGGTATCTATAAAAGAACTTCAGGGTTTTGAGGCAAAATATTGTTATGAAGCAATAAGCTTATGCAACTGTTTTATACATGATTAAAATGTTGCATTTTGAATTTTTCTTTAGCAATTTCATAAAGTTCAAAATGGGCTCCCTTGGCGGCACAGAACACATTGTAACGATATTCCACCTCCTTATATGTCTTGGCTGACATTTCTGGGGGGGGGGCGGTTGCCACAGAATTAATTATTCGTTGCCTGAGGTGGTCAACATCACGAATTTTCGAAGGATTTTGTGTACCGTAACGACAGATTTAGTTTATACTAGCCAAATAATGCATTGAGCCTTTTGTTGCGACGCTGCCTTTAGCGCAGGAATTCAGACAGCACTTGACAGCCGCGCTAAGTTGTTTCAAGGCCAATGTTCCGCAGCGCTGCCACCTCTTCATAAAAACATTCCCAATGGTTATGAGCTAAACCTTATGAGCTACTCGTTTCAAAGAAATTAAATGCATTTCGCTACCTTCTACAGTTATTAAGATATTAATTTTTAAAATCCCGGAGTTCTTTTATAGATACCCTGTATAAGATGTTCCGCATATTTTGATTTTATGCTTGTCAATTTGTTTAATATATTATAAATATATTTGTTTTTATATTTGCAATATATTGT